>OX419339.1:28005015-28032515 GCA_948470475.1 Galaxea fascicularis
AAATCGTAAATGGTTTGAAAAGTTAATATCGACTCAGTTGGAAATTGATTCCTTGCATTAATATTTAGACTTTAAAAACGGTTAATAAGTCATTGCGGAGATTACACATGTTAGTTTATATCATTTTGTTCCAGAGTAATGTCATATTTAGCACCCAGACATCAGAGGTGCAATTAGGTGTCTCCTTAACACTGGCCATCTATATCTTGTACTTCTTTTGGACCAATATTGGCGTCTTGGTCATGATAACAGTGTGTTCCAAAGCAATTCAAGGGCATTCATTTGTTCAGGATTGCCCTGTCACAAATTTTTCCAATGGCTTTTTCATTAGTGCGAAGAGTCGCAATATCAAATCTTAGACTTATATTAGTTTCATCGCAATGACAAACTTCATTGGTGGCCTGTTTAGTGTGGCATAATTAAGCTTGATTCATTTAACCGATTACTTATTGCAAAGCCTTTATCAGATCGTATTTTTATTTTTTTTTTAGAGGGGGGAGGGGGGGGGTGGAACATCCTCGGAGACCCAGGGGCAGATAGTCGGGATAGGACGAAGATTAGGACTAGCGAAAGTTTATAAGGCGAGCGAAAGAGAGCCCCTGGGCACCTATCTTTAACGGACTAGTTCCAGAGCCCATTCAAATCCGTCTTTCTGATTGGGCACAAATTTTGTGGCATTGTATTTTTTGTGCCCAATCGGCGATCAGTATAGATCGCGCTCTTTTCGTGACGCATTACACGGATAGGAAAATGTTAAATTTGCTGTCGGCCATATTTTCAATTTCTCCCGTTGTACACGTTGTCTTACGAGGAAAGTTTTGGGGGAAAGGGGCCCACAAAAGCCAGAAGCCTACAACTTTAACCTGTACTCAACCAAAAGGTTCTTGCAAGGAACTCGAAAAATGATTGCAGTAAACTAGACGCGAGGACGTCTTGCATGTACACGGCCACATATCGTGGTTGTATGAGCATTTTTTCTGAAGTACTTATAAAGGTGGTGGGCGACTCCTGCAACTTCTCGAGGCGAAGGTCAGAATTTCTGCTGCACGGGCTAGACTGGTTTGCCAATCGGGCGAGTATTTCGCGAAATTGAACCTTGCATTTAACCTTCGAGTTCAACATCATCAGTTGTCAGCTGAATTTCGAGCAAGATCTTGAGAAGGCGTTGAAGAAAGTTTCTGTTCTTCCATATGTTGTAATCAAATAATTTTGTAACCTTTGTATAGCTTGGGGCACAAATTCCCAGAAAATTCGTTTGTTGTGGTGGTCTCTCCACTTAGAGTAATAATGGTGAGTGGTTGATGTCATTTAACTTGAAAGCTGCTTTTGTGAGGGGAAAGGAAAACGAAAGACCAACAAATAATAGATAGTCAATTACATTTTACGATGGCTTTTGAATTTCATACTGCCTCTGAATGTGAGGGTGTAATTTCATCTTACTGGGTACGTGCATTTGAAATTCATTTAGCAGAGTGTAGGTTTCTTCTGAAGTGCTGGCAGCTTGCAAAAAAGACTGGCGACATTAAATTTCCACCCCCTGATATTTAGTGAAAATGTTTCATGTTTCAAATTAAACCCTCATAAAGTCACCTACTGCTACATCCTAAATAGCTACTCTAAAACGTAATGAGGCTACAAGACTAATCGCCACAATACCCAGATATTATGCCTCACCATCAAGAATGGGAACAAACTTCTAAACAAACAAAATAAAGAACATTACAATCCCTTTTCGTTTTATTTTATTTAACCGTTTTCTTTCAATTTTCACTTCAATTGAAAGGGGGATGTCCTGCTGGGAAGCTACTATGTGTAACCCAAAGGGGCACATGTGTAGCGAGAGTCGTGGGCGGCGAACTGGAAACCAGACAATTATAACGCACAACAGAAACTTTTAATTGGAGTAACGTAAAAACAGCAGCTTGTAGAACAATAGACAAATAATTGAAATCATAAACTTGGAGAGCAGATAAAGGCGATTCGATTTGTAGCTTAGCGTAGCGATGAGACTTGGTTGCGATGAGATTTGATAGTGGTTTGGTTGTGGTTGGTTGTGGTTGGTTGTGGTTCGAACTAGAAAGTAACAAAAAACTAAATAAGCCGACAGATACGCTACTACCTAAGCGCACGTGGCATAGAATAGCGAAGCTACGCACAGGCTAAAGATAATTGTGCCACGTAGATAATAAACCTAGCTTACGGCTATAATAACCAAGTAAATAAAATGACTTACTTTAGTCTGGCTCCTAGCGGCTATGCGTAGCTGATATGTAGCGGTGAAAAAGGTAGCGTGTAGCGAACAAGTAGTGTGTAACGATCTACCTCTAAAGCACTCCCTCCCTTACATAATGAAATCCGATCACTAAAACTGTCATGCAAGTTTTTGCAGTACGCGGTAAGTAAATAATCAACGAGAAATAACGGATACGAATCACGGCTAAATATAAACAGACGAATTATTGTGTTATGAAAGTAACACTATGGTTATCCATGGTTTTTCCACATAAAACACACTTCAAATATGAGCGAAACTGAAAACCTGGTTCCCTAGTTATCTGGAAGTGGTGTGGTCTCGTGAAACAAATGAGCTCCACAACTCTAAGCACTCAGATCAGTAACTACACGAAACTACAACCAATAATTGTTTTATCGTGCCTACAGTGGTTTTTGAGGCAACACCTCACACAAAAAATTCAACTTGCAAACTGTTTAATTTGAAAGTGCCACCTTAAAGTGGCAGCACAGTCTAAAAGTCTCCAGAAAAGTCGAACAAAACCCCATTAAAAATATGTTTTCAAAACTTAAAATTAATCTTTTGAATATGAACTTCTGTTGTAGGGTTCATGACGAGCTGGTGAAAAACACCATATGAAGAACTATCAGCGACTAACACAGCTCCAGGGTAATCTAATCCAATCTACAGTTTTTGTGCACACCTCAGGAAATGACGCATTTTGGTCAACAGATATCAGTCAAAATTTCAATGCCCCATGTTTCCAATATCTCATAAGTTAAATCCTTCGTGAAAGATTCCTTGAACAATGCCACAATCATAATTCAACTTTAGTTTGCGTGTGGACATCGAAGTAGCCAGTAGCAAAAGTTCCAGGGGTGGCCCACTCCCCGTATAAGTAAACCAGAAAAACAGCTCACTCACATCAAACAACCACGACATGCGGCCGACTTTAATTATACAAGACAACAGCAATACATACAATGTACATGCAAGACGTCCTCGCGTCAAGTTTACGATACCTGCGATCATTTTTCGAGTTCCTTTTGGTTGAGTACAGGTTAAAGTTGTAGGCTTCTGGCTTTTGTGGGCCCCTTTCCCCCAAAACTTTCCTCGTAAGACACCGTGTACAACGGGAGAAATTGAAAACATGGCCGACAGCAAATTTAACATTTTCCTATCCGTGTAAGGCGTCACGAAAAGAGCGCGATCTACACTGATCGCCGATTGGGCACAAAAAATACAATCATGGCCAGAAATTTCGGACATTTGAGCCCGCACGGCAGTAGCGGCGTTTCCCAATCGATAACAAGAATGGCGGACGAAATTACAAAGCTTTATATGAGAGGCGATGGAGTTGCAGAAAATACAAGCACAATTAATACCTTTTTTCCATTTGCCAAAATCGAGCATTATTCCAAGACGTTTCAGCGATATTGTAGTTAAAAAATCTACCGGAAAAACGAATTCCATACCTTGCTTTCGGAACGATGTCAATTTGCAACTTCAGATCCAGTCAAACCCTTGTAAATCCGTGAAAAAAGAAGCGAAGATAGCATATTTGATAGCAAATAATTAGAAATCTAAAGTCGCTATGTAATTTGCCAAAATCGAGTCATACAATACAGTTAAATCGCTATTTGAAAAATGAAAAAACTGATCTTCAGCTTGTAAACGTACCTTGCTTTTCGGCTGCTAAAAACCGTACAAAATGAAATAAGATCACGGAAAGGTCGACATGTCACGCAGATCCACGTTCGTCCCATGAAGAAGAAGACAACAAAGTCCCGCTCTTAGCTCCGTATTCTCGCACGCAAATCCTGCATATTTGGTATTAAAAACAACGTGATTCTTGAGGAGATTCAAGAAAACTAACCCGTTCCATTTCGATACTAAAAAAAAGTAAAGCTGCGATGTACAATACATGTAAAGTGGAAGTTCGTGCTCGGAGTTCAACAAGCGATATCTCGGCCAAATATGCCTCAAATGTCCCTCAAAAAGCATCGTTCGATAGCATTTTTCGTGGATTTTGTCGGCCATTGCTCGTTTTGGCAATACCTTCAGCCAGCGGCGTTCATTTCACGATAAACATATTTGTATTTCACCCCTCGATCTGTCCTAAAAATACGAGCCCGGAGGTCACTGCTGAAATCAGCGGTTAAGGCCATTACGCGACAGCGTGAATGTAAGTCGCACGAAATGTGATGTCCGAGATTTCTGGCCATGGCCACAAAATTTGTGCCCAATCAGAAAGACGGATTTGAATGGGCTCTGGAACTAGTCCGTTAAAGATAGGTGCCCAGGGGCTCTCTTTCGCTCGCCTTACAAACTTTCGCTAGTCCCAATCTTCGTCCTATCCCGACTATCTGCCCCTGGGTCTCCGAGGATGGGGGTGGAGCGCAGTTGTCCAGTATATCAATTTGTGTAGTCAGTTGTTGCTTTGATATTGATCCAAGGGAAGTATCAGAACACACGCATACGGAACTATGAGGGAAATCTACAATGAAACTTTGCCTGCTGTACGATTTTTGTAGTTGCTGAAGGTGAGGTCCTTTAGTTCAAAATTCTCAGCCCAGGGAGACAACCCAGGTCTCTGTATAATTGCCCTCAAGAAATCCTACTGTTGTGGACAGCATACCATGCCTGTATCTAAAACAAAACGTTGACAACAAGATCTTCTGCGCCGTGTCTTGCTACAGTAAATTTAGTTCTCAAGAACCAAGTTGTTCTCCGCATGCTTATGATTAGAGCTAAATTTGTTCTGGGACTCGTCATAGCCTGAATGCACAATGGCTGATGTAAAAAAGGAGTCTCGTTCAAAACGACAGAGTGTGGTCCAGTCATGTTCGAAGATATCACCGACTGTTGCCTTTGACGGTTCTTTTTTTTTTCTTTTTCAAAAAGGAGTAAACATGTATTTTACTAGGTTTCAAACACGTTACAAGAATTCGAATTTTGTTTCAGTCTTCTTTACGCAAATTGCATAATTAAAAATCGCGTTCACAACTGTGAGGATCATCCTTCATTTGACGAACCATAGAACTCGCGAATTCGCTCTGACGGAGGGCTAACGCTTGAAACGTCAGCTTTCAGAATCCCTGTACGGTGGTCAACTTACATTAACAACTCCTCTGATAAATCCAAATTTTGTATACAACTCCCCCACCGACGCAGCACCACAGTTTCTTTAGAAACTACCTCCTTTATCGATAACTCTGTTTTGGCAGTACAAAGTTATCATTGCCACTTCCGTTCTTTTAATACTTGGTTGTTCTCTGGATCATATTACGCTTTGCACCCCGGGCTTTTCACTTGAACAAAAACTTTGAGTTCCGTTTACGATGTTTTTAAAACGTTAAATGCTAAAAAAGTTTTACGTTTTGTTGAAAATACGTCGCTTCAATAGGATAGAGACCTATGGAAATGCTTTCAAAAACCTCTACTGGTGAAGGTGTTCGAACTGAAAAATCGTCTGCATCTTGTTTTCACAGCGACTGTGTGACCAAGCAGAACAAGGAAGTACCTTTTAGGGTTAAAACGTTTCTGGGGGCCACGCCCACTAATCGAGATTCTGGTACCTTTTAGTGTCTTTTTTTTCGAAATTTCCCCCGTCATTTTTATAGGGGAGTTTCCCCCCCTCGGGTGCAGCACCACAAATTCTTTAGAAACTATTAGAACGGCTTTTGTTCCAAGAGTATGAGTAACCTAGAGGGCGCGCAGCCCGCTGAAACTCTACATTAAATTTTACCATATCAGTGGCCACTTCTAAGTGGAAACAGATTGAAAGCTCCATTGGCCAAAATAACCTTCCTTTGGCAGCTGGAGTTCTTCTTTCACAAAGGAATAATTGAATAATGAACAGACCATTGTTCCGATCCTCTTCATCTCCCGACAAACTATACAATTTAGGTCTGAGGCTTAGAATATCTTTAGTAAGATTGACTCTAAGGCATTTGGAAAAAAAGTATCAATGTATTTATCTCTGGAAGGCCAAAGACATAGTCACTGCGGAAACGTTTACATTCTGTAAAATTGGCTTACCTTGTTACAAATTTAATTAAAAATGGATCCAACATGGAATTAAAAAATATCGTACAATTAACGCTCAAATGTTTAAAACCCATGAACCGTACTACATTTTCCTTTATTAAAGGTTTCTAGAAAGAAAGAAACAATAAAGATGTTTACCTTACAGGGTAATGATATACTCCGCACGACAAAAATTGCTTTGGCAACCTACATAATCGAGAGAGATAACAAGAACAAGAAAACAAGAACAGCGGTGTGCAAAGCTACAATTGATACCTGCCAGGTGATTTCCTAACGTCTATATAGTGAATGCAAGCTTCCCTCACAGTAATTACTCAAACCGGAACACAGCTATCTCCTTACACCTTAATTGACGTTACATTCTGTTGAGGGACCTCGTAAAGGTATCTATCGGTAAAATTAATTAGGCCAAAGTCTGAGTAAGCATATAAACGGTTAACTAAAATGGCCGCGAGGTAGACTTTAAAAATGCAAGAAGGTGAGAAAGACTAACTTGAAGAAGGAAAAACTGACTATAAGAGGAACACTAAGACAAAGTAGATTAACTTTTCCATTTTTTTTCTTTTTGATTTAAGACTGCAGCCTGATTGAAATAAGTAGACTCAGTGGGTAGCAAAGGTTAAGAAAGTAGGGGCTTGTGTCTACAAAAACCACCTGCCTTCAAAGATTCACGTCGTTGCATTTTCCAGCATTCTTTTCTGTTTTTTAGATGCGTGATCTTTAATGACTATCCTGCTCCGTTGGTAAATATGGCCATGATTACCATTCTAGTATTGATCATTGCTCCTGTTTGGTCTCAAACCGTTGCGAAGTTTCAGCAAGCCGCCCTTTACAGAGAACAAAAACTACACAAAATTTTGAATGGGAATTTCAAACCGGATCTAAATCGCCAGTTATCGGTATCAAGGATCAGTTCCACTTTGGCTGACGACAAATTTGATTGCACGTTCAAATGCGTTCACGAGTTGACGTGCAAGTCATTCAACCTTGCGGCGAATCCACATTCAAATGGTTATTATCTTTGTGAGTTGTTAGCCACTGACAAATACATGGCCTCCAAAAATGATCTACAAGTGAGTGCTTCCTTTCATCATTTCAGCCCGCAGGTGAGTTCCATGTCTTTTCGGCCTTACAGTATTACGATACAATACAGGCAATACAACAACTTTTATTATCTCCCGAAGGGGCTATTCTGAGATAACTCACAAAGGGATAGTAATTGCATAAGGCCCGTTTCAAACGTCGTGCTATACTGCCGTGCTTAGCTGGCTCGACTTTAGCACGACTCCAACACGACCGTTTGGTTTCAGACGTCGAATTCAATTCAGTCGAATTAAAAATTGTTGCTGTTAACATGGTTCAAACCATAACAAACCGGTTTTGCTGACTTTTAAAATGTATTTATAAATTATGAACTAAGTTCGACATGGCAGTAGCACGATTTGGTTTCAAACGTCGTGCTACTGCCGTACTGTAGCACGACTCCAGTACGACTTGGTTTCAGACGTCGAATTTAATTCAGTCGAATTGAAAGCTGTTGCTGTAAACATGCATCAAACGATAACAAACCGGTTTTGCTGACTTTTAAAATGTATTATAATTTATGAATTGAGTTCGACACGGCAGTAGCACGACTCAGTTGGTGTCAAACGTCGTGCTACTGTCGAATTTCAGTAATTCCGTCAGTTGAGTTCAACACGGCAGTAGCACGACATTTGAAACGGGCCTAAGTCACAAGCCAGCATCATAAAGAAACTAAGCTAAAAAAATACTAAGTGATTCCCTGTTTCCATAGTTTGAGGAAAGGGAGCTCCAAATATTTATAGAACGGTGACAAAAGGAAAGCAGAGCGGTATCAGTTCTACAAAGGGGGGATTGTAACTGGTCTTCATGGTATTATACCTTGTGCTATAACTATGTGCATCCGACCTTTGCCGATCTTACTCGCACATTGATAATCTTAGCAGTAAAAGTGTGACATCCCGTACTTCCAGCATTTTATACTTTATTACATGACATACCGAGGAATAGCACAATATTTCAACAATTTGATATTAAGTTATCCAGTCGCGATCGGGGGTGATAAAAAGTTGCCACATAAATTTCAAAGAGGTCATGCAGTTCCTTTTCTTCATAGATTAAAAAGGTTGTGGATATTGAAGGTCTCAGTGTTCGTCGTTTGATACCCAGCCACTTCAAATGGCTGCCCTCTCTTGTCTTACGCTATAAAGTTCAATTTACGAAAAGAAATAATTGCAAACAATGATTTTGACCTTCACACGGTTTGCGACTGATGATCCTGGAATCGATCGGTCGGCAATTTTCAAAAGCTATCAAGGTAGCTGGATGACAAAAGCTGGTGAACATCATTACATGGAATAGGAATTAAATATCACTTGTGAAAGGTTGTCGCAGTAATGTAGGCACTGAACTTACTTCGAGCAGCTTTGATACTCTCTGTCTGACATAGCTGTGCATTAATATTCTTCTTTATAGTCTTTGTGCAAACCTGGATCACTCGGGATTCACTGCGAACGTAAAGGTAACCAAGTTCTTTTCCTTCCGTGAATGATGTATATATTAAATAAATCATATACGGAACTGAGGAAATGAATCCAGTAAAGGATGATCCTCACAGTTGTGAACGCGATTTAAAGAAGCCTGAAAGAAATTCAGAACTTTAACGGGGTCATCCTTCGCTTGATTCACTTCCGCAGTTCCGTATATGATTTATTTAATATAAACATCATTCACATTCGTATCTTTCACGGGACCATATCAACCCACATTTGACCTACTCCCAACGTCCATGGCTTCATAGCTCAGTTGGTTAGAGCATCGCACCGGTATCGCGACTGAGGTCACGGGGGCAAACCCCGTTTAGTGAAGTCCTGAATTTCTTTCAGACTTCTTTACGCAATTGCTTAAATCGCGTTCACAACTGTGAGGATCATCCTTCACTTGTTTCTTTTCCTTCTATCCATGCAAACTGTCCGTTATTAACGACAACCACCATTATTACCAGTCGCCATCACCCAGACCACCATCATTAATCAACAGTGGAAGCATCTTACACTTATCAACAAATCCATTACCATCACCACAAAAACCATCTTTTTCATCTGCAACACCACAATTGCTGTCGCGAGCACCAGAACTAGTATCCTCTCCTTCTTCTCCCGTGTCAAAGTCCCCAAGTTTTCGTGCACGATCATCATCACTGGCCAATCCTTCACCCCAGCCATCATCATGAACGTCTGCTCTGATTTACGAGATCTGAGACGTCACAAGAATTTTTACTTCAATTGACATTTAACATGAAAATGCTGGCGAAATATGCAGGGCCTAAATTACTGTTAACGGTGTCAATAACCTGAAGTAAGAATAAGGAAATAAAACATTGCCGTCGTGCGCTGAAGTTCTCCAGAAAACCTAACTATACGTTGTTGTTCTGCAAGGGACGGCAAAGAAATGTACCGAAATATTAAAAAAAAAAACCGCACATTCAAAGCGATTGTTTTTACTCATTAAGCCTAATTGTTTTGTGGCATTCTCGTTCACTTTGCCGTCCTCGTTGCTTAAGCTCCCTACTCTGTTAAAATTCGCTTTTGCAGCCACGCTCAGTTTGGAATAAATGAGCATCAGTAAAATTTGAAAGGGCTTCCAGATTGCAAGATCCCAGAATTATGCTAGTGCTCATTACTCGGGCTTCCTGTGGAAGGCCCGAGTCTAAATCTGTCGTCCGTTCTTCGTTTTTACTCGGGCTTCCTGTGGAAGGCCCGAGTCTAAATCTGTCGTTCGTTCTTCGTTTTTTGGGGTTTTTTTTTTTTTTTCGTTGTTTTCCACAAACCTCGTTCCCGGCGTATTTGCGCAGGCGCTAACGATGAACCGGTAAAACCCGGTAAAAACCTGTTTACGGTTTGTCTACGCTTGTCTTGTGTGTTGAAAAGCAAGGCACAAAGCAACTGTGGATTCCTCGACGGATTTTCAAAGGAAAAAGTTGACCTGTCTACAGCTATGGCAAATGTAACAAATGGTGTCGTATCCAATACGCTCAAACCACTTAGAAACGAACATGCCGTTCGCTGTAGACCCACACTAAATGATGATGGTGAGCGTACATTTCGAAACGAGTCGTTCTGCGAACTCGAAGCAAACGTGAAAAATATTATGAGATCAAATGAGCTGAATGAGCTATCAATGAGTACAAAAAATGCACAAAGGCTTTGACTACCGATGAGAAATGTTCCTTGAAGAAGTTGAGTGGAAACTTTGACACGAACAGTTTAGGTGCTGGCGAATACAAGATACCCGTTGATGATGAGACTAGAGGTACAAAGACGAACAGCAGTAGTAACAACAGCAACAGGAAAGCGTCCATGTTGGCTGATGAAGAACCCACGCATCGAAGCGAAGATGCAAGTAGCGTATTTACTTTTATGGCTATTGTCAACAGTATTTCATTTCTTTTGTATACTTTAGATTGTGGACTATCAGCTGTATCAAGTCTGTGTAGTATGTTAGTTTTATGTGTAATCTCGTACCTTCGCGTGTTCTACATGAATGTGTAAGTTTATCAGTTTTATCAACACAACTGTCGGATGTTCTTGAAAAATGCGAGGTATTTGAGAAGGCAATGCAGTTATCTGTACATGCTCAACGTGATGCCTTAGTGAAAATAAAATATACAAAGGAATTCAGATCTCGTTATGCTAAGTTTGTGTATTTTAACGACAACCGTGAATGCCATGTGCCAGCAAGACGTTGTGATCGCGAGCCCAGTAGGATACCAGTGAAAAAGCTAAAAAGTCTGTCACAGAAAAGCAGAAAACTAAGCTTGTTTGTGTTCCCACGGTCCTGTCGTATTTCCGCTGGCACGCACTCACACAGGCAGCCCAAGGCTTTAACGAATCGAGTTTGAGTCACAAAATACATGTATAATTTTTTACACGTTGAAACTTTTAGCTGAAACTTCTGTGCAACGGCGTTGCGAAACATGTTTCAGCAGGCGTTGCACCGTGTAACATGGTCGGTTTCGTGAAACTTTTTGAACCTCCGTTACGAGACAAGTTTCACGAAAAGTAGAACCGCTTTCTACTTCTGCAACGGTCGCAACGATCGCAGTGGTGACAAAAACGAGAGTTTCACCGTGTAACACCTCTCTGTGAAACTGGTCTCGATCGCCGTTGCACACAAGTTCCAGCTAAAAGTTTCAACGTGTAACAGCGGCTTTAGGCTGTGCGGAAATCATCCACAACATCCATTTGCCACTCGAAAAGCCCGAGTGAAGGCCATTACGGCCTCTAGTTTATTCTAAATTGCACGAGTAAAATTATCTGGTTACTTATTAGTAATATACAGAAATTTGTAACAAGCTTTCGCTTATTTCGAGTGTGCTCACGCACTGTTTCCCAAACTTGAAAATCTGCTAGGATTTTGTTCAGTGCCAGGGTTCAAAGCTTTCAATGTTTTGAGCGTGGCCTTTTTGCAGACTGAAGCTCTGCTTCAGACCTCCAAATGCAATTAGCCAGTTTTTGCGCAGTCGTTAGTGAATGCTTTTTGTTTGTTCGTTTGTTTGTTTGTTTTTTTGCATTTTCCTTTATTTATAAATTTTCTATTGAAATGCTGTTATTTTCCTCGAATCTCTTCATAATTAACTAATATATATATTTAGGCAAGCCTAAAAGCGGAGCTCCACAGTTCTTTCCTTATTGTATGGCATTTACCGATAAAATAAAATCTATGCCAGAACTCGAGCCAGGACTCTAGTAAGGACTTCTGTATTGTGATAATATTTTTTTTTTACTGTTTTGCTGCAGAGCCACAGCCACCATTCAAACATGTGCTAACGTACATTTTCGATTTATCATCGGCCTTTGCCACGTTGCATCAAGGAACTACTATACATGACTATGAGCATCAACGATTTTGCTTCATCACAGTTCGATTACATTTCAGTACAAATGGTGTAAATCTCTGAACTATAGATTAACAGTCCCAGTGTCTCACTTTTAAATCCAACATCACAACCGGTTATGTGCTTTGGCTGAGTCACAATTTTCTAACATGTATCGTTGACATTTTAACCTCAACAAACCGAAATATTCCACAACAAAACAAAATGTTAAAACCCCAAAGTGGGTACTCTTCGACATCACCCGAAAAAGAAGAACAGTACTTTGTTGGCCTTCTTTTGGATATTTTATGGCGTATTTTTTGTGAGCTATAAGAGTAAAGACGATAAAAGACTGCCGTCCGTAACACCGAAAAACATTGAGCGAAAATGACTTAACTTTTCGTTGTGAAAAGTGACTGCGGCATGATAGGGTGTATGTAAAACATGGAACCCACCCGGAACCTACCGGAACCTGCCGGAACCACCCGGAACCTAGCCGGAACCACCCGGAACCCCACAGAACCTACCCGAAACACCCCGGAACCTTGACAGAAAAACAAAATAATAAAAATGAAATAAAAGTAATGAAGAAACAAAATAAAAGTAATAAAAATCAAATAAAATAAGTAGTTTTCACCTCAAAAAGCATAAGAAGGCATGTGACTAACGGAGTGTTTGCCATGCCAAAGGTCAAAGTACAAAGTATTTTGACTCGCAACCACGCGCGTTGGGCAAGACAGCGAGAGAGGTTCTACCTTTTTCTAACCCCACCATGAGTGATGCGTTAGAGGTGGCATCATAGAAGATGAATCTGAAGATGACAATACTGATTCAGAAGAGCTACATCACTCAGTTTTCATCATAACCGAGGAAACTTGTCCAATTGCCAGGTAACAACATCTACTTCTACAAACAGAAATGTGACTGTTTCCTGAGTTCAGTAAGATTAAAAGCTGATCGCTTTCCTAAAAATCTGCTCACAAATTTACGCGGTGTCATTTCATTTCAACCGTGCTGTAAAGACCGAACAGAACGATCATGACGAGCTAATCAAATTCCTTTCCTCGCCGGAAACAAGTCCAGAAAAGGACAGGTAAGAGCAGGTTCGTTAGCTTTCGTTTAGGCGTAGCGAGACAACTGGAACAAAACCAAGTCATTCCGGAACTTTTTTTTTCCAAGGTAGTTCGTTTTGATCAAATAATGGTAAAACTTCCTTATGTTTGAACTGGGTCAGGGTGTGTAAGTGCATAATATTGTACTAAAACCCGAAACAACCAAACGAAACGGCCAAAACGAGCGAAACGAAACCACCAGACCGAAACGACCGAAACAAGCAAAATAGTAAGTAAATAAAGGGAAAAGCTAGAAACACGGCCTTGATCTCTGTCACGTTACTATATCAGCCTGCCCGGCTCGCACCCAATCCACGTGTGTGACATCGTGACAAATTCGCTCCGCGCCTGTAAAGATATGGATGAGCACCAGCACGACGAGCATGAAGACATCGAGAAAAAGCTGGATATTTTTCACATTTTGAATGGCATTCTGGTTAAAACAAGAAATCGAATTTCCTAAAAAAGGTTACCTGGTCGTATCGTAGACTCGTATAGTAGTAGGTGGCGAATGGTCTTTTCCAAAAAGACTTTGTGCAGCATTCCTCATGCGAACCGAGACTTTATTTTATCTCTAGAGATATGTACGGGTCCGCAAATGATCCCAGGAACGCAAATGATCCCGGACCGCAAATGATCCCCAAATCGGACCGCAAATAATCCTGGACCGGAAATCATCGCCATATTGGACCGCAAATGATCCCGATCAAAAAATAAGGAATGGCATGGATTGTGGAATAAGGTGGATAGGGAATTGGCGTACGTGAATACCGATATTTTTATTTAAGCCATCTTATAATTATAATGGCTCACAACTTGCTTTTTTTAATACTTTCGACTAAATTTTGTTGCTAACTACGATGTTATGAAATGCACCACTCAATCAATCAACAAAACACGGCTTGGCTTGCATTTCTTTGCAGTTCTCAATAAAATTATGATCGGTGCAACATACACTACATATGCTCTTTTGTTAAACACTGATATTTCGGTGTTATAGTTAAATAACATTTTATCAGCCATTAACGCCACTCGTCTAAAGACATGATCTAACCATGAAGAACTGTGACAGATGACGCTGTCACCTGAGTAGACTTCCAAAGCTACAACACTTCATCACTCTGTAAAACACCTAGTGTGTAGCACTGGAAATTTGAACAAATTTATTTTGTAATTTTTTCTTGGTCGTATTTTTGCATTTATTCCTCGGGAATGACTACTTGAGTATTCTAAGAAGCCAAAATTCCAAGCTATAGTTATGAAGTTCAGCTTCATGACTAAGCAAGGCCAAGGCAAGGCCAAGGCCAAGGCAAGGCTTACATTTACATATGAAAAGATTCCCCCGCAAGAGCCTCCACTTCATGCTAGATCCAGTTCAATACCGAGAATACGAATATGGCCTATTAGCGTGCTTCGTTTGGAAACTAGAGCATTTTGAAAGTTGCGTGACACAAGGCTACGATCGATTTTGTTAAAAAATATATCCTTATCTCATGATTTTGAGCCTTTTTAGAAGTTAGAGCATTAGGAAAAGTGCTTATGTAAATGCTTGTTTGTTTAGTACTGACAACCAGACGCCCAAATAGCCAAAGTTAGGTCCAGATGTTTATGCTATATTCCGGCCGCCATGTTGGTGTACACGGTTTTTTTTTATTGCGTGACAGTGAAAACGATCTATACCCTTCGAAGAACAAAACATAAACTATGGAATTTTTTTTAATGTTATAACTTGTTTTTTTTTTACTTTTTATGTGTTATCACCTTCCTCGGACATAAATCCATGCCATTCCTTATTTTTTGATCGGGATCATTTGCGGTCCAATAGGCGATCATTTCCGGTCCGGGATCATTTGCGGACCCGTACAGATAAACTAGGGCGACTTGACATGCTTTTATTACTTTGGCGTTCGTGACTCCTTGAGTTCTGAAAGTAATGTCTAAAACGCTGAGCTCTATACGGATAATCTTGCGATTGTTTCCGTGCACCCTGGGGTCGCCTTTTATGGGTGGTCTAGAGTGTTTTCGAGCGTTTGCTTGGCGCTACATTTAACATGCATCTGTTCCGATTTGTTTGACTTCCTATGCATCGTTTGCATGCATCATGTAGTTGTTTTCCTTGAGAAAAGAGGCTATCCAATATCCACACAAGGACATAAATTAAAAACTGACTGCAACGAAATCAAAGGTGAAATTTTTGTGGGGACGATTTTGTGAAGTACACTCATGTCGCAATATCCGCATTCAAACTTTTTATTTCTTTGTCAAACATGTCAAGCACTTTTCTAGTAGTGCACCTATTTGCATTTTTGTTGCCAAAAGCCTTGCACATATTGGTACGGGAATTAATAGTGTGAAGGCCCGTTTCCACAGGCGATTTTTGTCACAGCAACTCGATGCAATTTTTGTCGCAGCAAAATCGCATCAAGTTTCAAACATGTTCGAAACCCCTGCGATATTGCTGCGACAAATCGCTCTGAAAATCGCAACTTGTTTACACATGCGATTTTGAAGTTGCAACTTTACCGTAACAAAAATTGCATCGAGTTGCTGCGACAAAAATCGCCTGTGTAAACAGGCCTTAACTGAGGAGGCGTTTCGCAGCATCTGATTGAGTTGATTGATTGACAAGAAAACCAAACTGTATTTTTTTTTTGGCTTAAATTTTTTTGTGCAGAATTAGATTTCTTGTTTTAGCTAGAATATCATTCAAAATGTAAAAAAATTTCCACCTTTTTCTCGATGTCTTCGCGCTCGTCGTGCTGGTTCTCATCCATCTTTACAGTTCCGGCGTGAATTTGTCATGTCACAGTGTGACACACATCGATCTGGGTGCGAGAGGCTGCCATAATAGTAAGGTGACAGAGATCATGGCCGTGTTTTATTAAGTTTTTCATTTACATGTATTTACTTACTATTTTGCTCGTGTCGGTCGTTTTGCTTGTTTCGGCCGTTTCGTTTCGGTGGTTTCGCTTGTGTCAGTCGTTTCGTTTCGGTTTTTGGGTTTTAGTACAATATGCACATACATAACCTGACCCAGTTCAACCGGCCACGTGTCATATGTAAAGATAAGGGAGTTTTACCATTTTTTTGATTGAAACGAACTACCTTGGAAAAAGTTCCTGAGTGACTTGGTTTAGTTCTTGTTGTTTCGCTTCGCCTGACATACTTCTTCAGTATCGTCGTCACCTTAATTCAGATTCATCTACTGTGACGATAACCTCTTTCGCCTCACTCATGGTTGTATAACAAAAATGTGGAAGCTCTCTCGCTGACTTGCACATCGCACGTGGTTTCGAGTCAAAATACTTGTCTTTGCACTCTGACCCTTGGCATGGCAAACACTCCGTTAGTCAGGTGCCTTCCTGTTCTTTTTGATGTGAAAATTTTCCGGTTTTAGCAACCTTGAGCAAGTTTTGCCTTTCAGAGCAATTTTTCAGCAAAGTATAGGTTTAGAGCACATATCAAGCATGAAAAAGTCGACTATTTCGTGGAGAACTTCAATTCATGCGAATTCATGCCTGAGTGACTTAACAACGTTTCGCAGGCCAATTGTGATCCTCATCTAATATTATAACGGATAATCGGCTAAAATGACACACAAAAAAGGCCGTCTTTGTTTCTTTACTTTCATGAACGGAAATGGACGGCGAGAAGCTACCTTTATTGTTCACTTTTCTGGTTTGTGTAGTCCAGGTATAGGGTGTTACACAACTAGATTCGGAACAATATGTTAATCAACTAGGTTTTATTTTCGGTACCACTCATCTATTACGTTGTTGTAAACAGGTTTAATAGACCCTTCTCCAAAATGGCGGCCGAAAATTCAAATAAGTTGAAATTGAAAGAATGCCGTTAGTTCAGTAACCCTACAAAGTTTCAGCTTATCAGGTATAATATCAGCTGAGAAAATTTAAGTTGAAAAATGAAAAATTTACAGACGTTTGTATGACTGGGCGCATACGCCATACCCCCAGTCATGCAAACGTCTGTAAATTTGTCAAATTTAAACCTACATTTTCTCAGTTGATATAACACCTGATATGCTGAAACTATGCAGGGTTACTAAGGTAAAGGTGCTCCTCCTATTTCTGGTATCAGTTTTTCGTTCGGTTCAAATTTAACTCATTCAAATCCATTGCCGCCACGTCGGAGAAGGGTCTATTAGACCAACAAAACACCCTAATGTTTGCAAATATTGTGAAGAACAAAAAATAAAGCTCTTAATTAACGTTTATTTAGCATTTTTATATAGCATTTTTACGAGTTTCGACTCGTTTCAGGCCGCCATGTTGGCGTCTCCATTCTAAAATCTCTAATCTTTAATTGGTACATTTTGCTGAATGACTCGCTTACAAGACATCGCACAGCCCTGAGACTTTGAAACGTCGTTTGCTTATGAGACTTCAACAATGCGCCTATGTCAATAGGTGGATATCTTGACTTTCTTTTTAGAATGGTTAGCCACTTTATCCTTTTACTTTCGTGACGTGCATACCAAGAATAGATCACCTTAAGTCTTGATATTGGTTGAACATGTTTTCCCTCCTGAAAAGCTTCTATACGAAAATATGACAAAACTATCTTAATAACACTGACAAATATACCACATGTGGAAGGATGTGGTTACACTATAAAATAAGAAAAACGCACATTTTATTATTCAGGAAAAAGCTGCAGTGAAATCAAATACCGTAGCCCACAAGCTGCAAGTGGATCGTACATTATTGACCCCGATGGAGAAGAAGGCTACGAACCCTTCACTGTCTTCTGTGACATGTCAGATAAGAACGGAGTTGGCATGACTGTTATTGGTCACGACAGTGAGGCTAGAACGCGCGTGAAAGGCTATGAAGCAAGGGGAAGTTACGTTCGTCATGTCCACTACTTAGGAGCAGGTATCGCTAGTACCCCACAGATAGCAGGTATAACAGATGTATCCACCAACTGCGAGCAGTTCATTAAATTCGAATGTTACGGTACAATTCTGTTTAGATACGTCGGAAATCCAGTTGGTTGGTGGATGTCACGAAACAACGCCACAATGACATACTGGGGTGGAGCCACGCCGGCGGATTCTTATAAGTGCGCATGCGGGATAACGTCTCCTAACACCTGTGCAGATACCTCTTATGGATGCAACTGCGACACAAATGATTACGCTTGGCGTGAGGACAGCGGTCTTCTCACGGAAAAACCTGATCTTCCCGTTATAACTTTGCATTTCGGAGATACTGGTGGCTCCAGTGAAAAAGGTTATCACACGCTTGGAAAATTCAAGTGCTACGGCATCTCCTGACTCAAACACTCATTTAAAAGCAGCTTCTGTTATAGTGGAGTGCGTGATCTTTTTGTAAGGACGTGTTTATATAAGGCGAGCCAGCCCGATAAGGCATTCTGCCTCGCTTCACCGAAATCTCGTCCTAAATGCCTATGTCTTTCTTTTTGGTGAAATTTTGGTACGTTTATTTAAGAAAGCGGGCCAGCCCGCCCAACCGGGCCATTAACAAAATCGTTTCGCAGAGGAATTATAGAGTAGAAATTTCAATAATCGAGAGAATTAAATACAAATGAATCAATCTGAGAGCTTTAGAATAACAAAGACCATTGCTAGCATGATGTTTAAAAACGTTGTCTTCAACATTGCTTTGAACGTTTGCTGATGTTGAGATTATGGCAACACGGACAGCAAAACGAACTTTTAATCACTGAATTGCCGCAAGAGTTTATGACTTCACAAAACAAAATATATGTAAAATGAATTAAGCAACTGTCACAATTCTGTAAATAAGTATGTTTCAGGCATGATAGACCAGTCTGCTCAAAGCAAACTGAACAACCTCTAGTTCAGCTTAAATTCCTTAAAAAAACGTTTTTGTCAGTGTATAGTGTGCAACATCAAATTGGCAAAAGACTGGCAAAGTTTTATGTTAGTAAATCTGAGGAAAGGAGAAGAATTTATAGGAGGTCTTTTTTATTGCACATATAACATGCAACACACATGGCACTGGTACAGCAACTCATTCTCATGCAAGGATATTTAACTCATGCAAGGATACTAGCTCAATACATGGAAAGCTTGAGCGGGTCTTATACGTAAGGTCTAGCCTACTTTTTACTTCAAAATGAAACTTAATCAGAAGTAACCACCATCATGCAACTCGTTGCCATAAGTGATGGCAAACACAATGATCTTTGAGTCTCTTATTACCATAGAAACCAAGGAAGCTTTAGCAAGGTATCTGAAAAAGTGTCTTCTTTCTAAACATAAGTAAGCAAAAACACATAACCACTAAGGCAAGAAACACTTTTTTTTTACAGATTTTGTTTATTGTGATCTACAATCGTGGTCAAAAGTTGTTGGGAAAGTTGCGCGCATTACTTCACTTCGCACCTATTTCGATTGCTCGAACTATTAGCTGTACTATTTGGGAAATGACATGCTTTTGTGACCCCCCCTCCCCCATATTCAATGTTGGGTTCTTCATGGGGTTCTTGATGCAAGAGAAGTCACCATTTTCTTCCTGGAAATCCAACATTGATAAGGGGGAAGGGGGTTATCTTTAAAGTGATGCAACCTTCCCAACACTTTTGTCCAGGATTGTAGGTTATGAACTTAAACTGGTTGACTGACTTTACAAAAAAGGGTTTTTTTCAATAGGACTGGAAGAAATCCGAGACGATGCAAAAACGGTTAATGTAAATGTAATTTTTTTCTGAGTCTCGCACATCGTCTCAAATTTTATTTCCTTGCGTAAGGTAAATGAAACTGAGCCGCTACAGTTCACGGGATTTTGCCCAAACAGCCCATTTTTGGATAGGCGTGAAAAAGGATTACACAGACGTTGTTTAAAATTGCAATGATTTCTATTATTTCCTTTTACACTCTCGTCCGAGTGGGGGATGGCCCAGACTGTTCTAGAATGAAGGATTTCGCACGGAATCAGTACTTATCATAGCAGTGACGTGAACTTGTTGAATTGGCCGTTAAAACCTTCTTATTTTAGCGTATTCCAACTTTGTATGTCATTAATTGTGAGTATTTTGGATGAAGAAAGAATTCACTCTTGGTCGAAAAGAACCTAAAACATAGCAAGAAAATAGAGTACGATAAGAATGTTTCTTCAAAATTGCTTGGCGATGGTGGAGAAATCAGACAAGTAACAAACACACCTCTTATATTAAGCTGGACAAATTGCTGGATTGCATGTGACGTCATGACGGCCATGTTGGTGGTCAAGAACAATAGTCTGTCTCTCCGCTTGGAGCTAAACTTTATTTTTATGCAAATTCTTCAAAACCAAATTGTATTGTTTTGACCACCAACATGGCAGCCTTGTCACGTGACTGAAATCAAGCAATTTGTAGTAATTATCACGCTGTGTAAGTTCAGTGACTCTATCACTACACGAATAATTATTTCTAACCACTCAGAGAAAACTATTGTTTCATCTTTATCTCAAAGCTTTCCTTATAGACGTTTTTATGTCAGGAACGTCGTAATCACTCATCGTCGATCATCGTCCATTCTGGTGCGATATGTGTAGCGTTTTCACTTACGTGACCAGCGGCCATATTGGTTTAATGAAGCAAAATAAGGTATTTGCATAAAACTAGAGTTCAATTCCCAGAGGGCCAGCCTGCAAGTGGCTCTGCCGCAGACGGTTAACGCTGGAAACGTCAGCTTTTTTTTTTTAATATCTTTACGATGGCCATCGACTTAGCACCACTCCTTCTTAAGAATGTAAGCCCCTTTATCCGTAAGATGAAAGTAGCCTACGGGCCCAGGAGCCCGCTGAGACCCTACATTAAAATTTACCATGCAGGTGGAGACCTCTTGTAAGTGGAAACGGACACTTTTTGGAGGCTCCATAGGGCAAAATAGTCTCCCTTAAACAGCCGGACCTCTGGAAAGTCTATTTGTTTCCTCACCATTTACAAAACCCGAACGCTGTTTTGCGGCGTCGGGCATGCTAAAATGGGCACTGTTGACGTGTTCCGATTGTTTATTCAATGAGTGATTGACATACCGCTAAGGTGCTGACAGTCTTTGTTTTTAAGCGGCCATCTTCGAAAGCTGATACCTTAGCTCGATGCCGAAGGTGCCCGCTGACAGGAGGTTTGATTGCTGGTCGCTAACAAAAAATAAATCATTCGGAGGACACCTGCCTCTACCCAGTATATGGAATTGTAAATTGTATATTTATCCAGCTGTGTTTCCATCTACGGCTTGCTGGTATTTGATTCACACTCTCCGGGCGTGTGCTAAAAATTAACAGAGTTTTGTAAACGATCATTGGTATCTTAATTGTGCAAACTTAATAATTTGTTATAATTATTATTATCAAATGTTAGAAAAAAAACTAATTTCCTGAAAATGAATGAGTCAGCCTTTTCTTTACAATGGAAATTTGAGAAATGCGAAAGTTAACGCACATAGTTTCAGTGGCATTCTCTTTTGTTTTGTATATCGTTTAGTGTCCTACTTATCGTCTGTCCTGTGGTGTAAAACCTTTACGCGTTTTGTAATTCTGTCTCTGTATATCTTAATAAAAATATTAATTGTTCATCCGTAAACGGCGCACCATAATCAATTTTAAGGGTACATTTAAGCTTAAGCTTAAGTTATTGAACATATTTCTTTGCATTTAACTCTTAGGCTTTTGCAAAAACTATTCATATCTCTTTTCTTTAGATAACCAGAAGCATAGTTATCACGGAAAAGTGAAAGGAATATTAAAAATATTTGCGACACAGGGTAACAATACTCTGCACGCAAAAAAAAAAAAAGCTTTGGCAACCATGAAAAAATGACCTACATAATCCTGAGTAAAAATTAACCAAGAACAGCGGTGTCCAAAGCTTGTAATTGATAGCTGTGATTTCCAACGTCTGCACAGTGAATGCAAGCTTTCTTTACAGCTTCCCTTAAAAGCGAACAGAGCTCAATATTGTGTGCGACCGATACTACAGGTAAGCCTCTTCAATCAACTCGTTAAAATTTACGTCAATTTCTATTGAGGTGATGATCAGTAACGTTAGTTCACCCAAACTCTAAATAAGCATCAAGGTTAACGAAAATGAACTTAGGAAAAATGGACTTCAACTGAAAAACCAAAAAGACCAGGAGCACTAACATTAAGAAGAAGGAAAAATTTGGCAATAAGCAGGAGACGAAGACGAAGAAGACGCATTTTTTCTCCTTTTTTTTTCATCGAAGACTGTATCAACTCAGCAGGGAGTCGAGTTTAAGAAAATAGAAAAATTCTAGAAAAGTCGCCTGTTTCCCAAGGTTTACATCATTGCGCAAATTTTCAAGAATTATTTTCTTTTTTTAGATATCCGACCTTCGTGATCTTACTCTTTTGGTGAAAATGGCCATGATCAGTATTATTCTAATATTGATCATTGCTCCTGTTTCGTCTGAAACCATTGCACAGTTCCAGCAAGCCGCTCTTTACCGAGACCAAAAGCTACACAAGATCTTGAATGGGAACTTCAAACCGGATCTAAATCGCCAGTTATCGGTGACACAGATCAATTCCATTTTGGTCGATGACAAATTTGATTGCACATTGAAATGCGTCAACGAGTTGACGTGTAAGTCATTCAACCTGGCGGTAAATCCAAACGCAAATGGTTATTATATTTGTGAGTTGTTAGCCACTGACAAATACATGGCCTCCAAAAATGATCTACAAGTGAGTGCGTCCTTTCATCATTTCAGTCCGCAGGTGAGTCCCGTGTCTTTTCGGCCTTTCATCATTAATAATAACTTACCCTTAGATGGACACACCGCCAAACAGTGCAATATTTGAACAACTGGATAAGTATACAATAAATAGTGATAACATCCGCCTGTTGCCAAATAAATTTCAAACAGGTCGATCGTGAAGCCAGTTATGAAGTCTTCTTTAGATTAAAAAGGTTATGGGTGTTGAAAGTCTTTGTAGATCCGTTGATCCCCAACCAATTTCAGTCATTGCGCTCTCTTGTCCTAGGCTACATATAAACCATGTTAGCAAAGTGTGAAATAAAAGAAATATACGGCCTTTACAAAATTGCCTGTAACGTCGGTACTATGAAAAAGCTCCCATGGCAAATGGGTTTTTACCTGATTATATTTTAGGAGCTGCTGATCATTATTACTGACATGGACTTCAAATGAAATGTAGCAGGGGCACCCAACGAGAATATAGTTCAAAACCACTAAACATAGCATTGTTGAACGTATTTTAGTGTTTAAACAGTAGATATAAGCATATTTTTATCTCCTAAAAAATTTTCATCTGTTTGGATTTCCTAGCTGAAAGTTTAGTGATCCGAAAATTATAGGGATCAAAACTTACCTTTTCGAAAATTTCAGCCAGAAATAAGGCTCCCGAAAATTCTAGGTGACCTTTTTAGGGAAAAAATCCGTTAAAATTGGGCAATTATACCATTTTTTAGATGTTCGAAAATCCTAGGAGAGGCAGGCAAGCACGAAATTTTACAACAAATGTTCCGAAAATTCTAGATCTTAAATCGTCTTCCGAACAGATATTTTCCGAAAATTGACGTTGGGTGCCCCTGATGTAGGTGACTAGACCGTCGCCCTTTTACATATGTAACTTGATTGGGCCTAGTTTATACGTCGCGCTATCGTCAAATTTAATCAAAAGTCCCCTGGAAAACTAAAAAATGAAAAATAGATTCGACGATAGTGTGGCGTCAAAAACGAATTGAATTCGTCACACGAATGTCCAAGAGGTTTAATCCACCTTTGCAAGTCGGACAAAATATCGGTAACGCGTCTTCAGTTCATCCGACGCATTACTTAGTGATCGAAAGGGTTTTACGTTGATGTAGTCTTTTCGAAACGATGAAAGATTGCAAAGAAAGAAAGATATTTAATGGTGTAGGCAAACTATACGGTTCTTTGGAACTCTATTATTGGGCTATATTTTAAGAATGCTTGCTCATATCCACAAAAAGGTCCTTTAAATGTCAGTTTTTGTAAATTATCTGAAAAACTAATTCGGTGACCTATCGCTTTTATTTCTTTGTTGGAAAACTTCCTAAATTCTTTAAAGACCCATGACGGACCAATATGCTTTGCGCGCGTCTATTATTGTTTTGACAAACACAAGGAGGAGGCGCCATTGTGTGATGCGGTCGCCGAAGTTTGAATATTTCGCGTGCTTGTCGGTTGATCAGAGCACAATATGAGTTCATCACTGTCTTTATTGGAAAACGATCTGGAGGAGAGAAATTTAGGCGAAAGATGGCTCAATAGTAGCGGATAACGAGAAGGAGGAAGACGAAGCCGTCGAGATTGAAGAGGTTTGAGAAAAATTTTCGGAAACTCCAAATGTTCCCTGCCTTCCATCTCGTTCACACGGGCTGTTAAAATGAACAAAGCTGTGATACATAAGCATTGTAACAAAGCTATAAGAAATAAACAAACCATCGAATTCTAGCAAGGTCCTAAACTTGATGCTCTGTGGTCTGTTTGATGCAGTAGATACTCAGCGAAGGCAGTTCGTTGCTTCCGAGAACCCGAGAGTAATTTTCCTCTCATGCCATAGTTCAAACACAGATGATCGTACCATGATATAACGGGCATAACCAGATAAACGTGGCCTCCACTTACGCGAAGGTACGGCCATCAAAATGCCAAACGATCAGAGCTTTCTAGGAGTTCATCATATTCACTCTACACATATTGCAATTCCAAAAAAATCATCAAAATCAACACACAAGTGAAATAATGAAAAATAATGAAATCCTTTGGGCAACGAAACGTAAAATCAAGCCCCATAAACGCCGGATGGAAGCGGATTGCTGTGGATTCAACGGCCTTCACTTGACTTTTCGACTCACAAAAAATATGGCGACTTGACTTAACGCGCGCAAAGCATATTGGTCCGTCATGGGTCTTTAACTTTTCAGGCAGCATGAAAAAATAATCTAGTAGATTTTAATACATTTTAAAAACACGTTTTATGGCTTACAGAAAATTCTACCAGATAACTTTCCTCGAAACTGTTATATTTGAAGTGCCATCGTGAATGGTACGTGTATGCAAAAAATCAAGATAGGACACATAAAATTTCGAGCAAAAAAAAAAATGTTTTCCGCAGATTTTATTTCCGGTTTTCGCGATTTCACGCAGTGTTTAACTTCCGGTGTGCTTGACTTTGATTCATTCAGCTGACGCGTGCGTCTTAGTTATGGCGTATGTAGATCACGCGCGCGTGTGCAGCTAAAAACCCTTTCCAGCCTCCTTAAATCCATACATTATTTTAGTGTATAACAACCCGTTATTTCAAAATGTAACCTCTGACGAGAAACACTACATTACAAAATTAAATCCCACTGTATCAACCTCGACGTCTAAAACCTTACAGCAATTTATGTCGACGGATTCACCACAATGAATTTAATGAGAATTAAATTCGTCTGCCGTTAAATTCGACGATAGCTCGACTTATTAACTAGGCTTTACTTGGAGGTTACGTTACATATACATTTATTCTCCTTTTACAGTCTATGTGCAAACCAGGATTACTTGGGATTCACTGCAAACTTAAAGGTAACCAAGGTCTTCCATCTATCCAAACTGACCATTTCTTATCATGGCCTTCACCATTACAAGGTCACCATAACCCAGGCCACCATCATTAACAAATGGAAGCATCTTTCGTATCATTTCCATCGATCATCACCACCACCACCACCTCTAGCATCTCCAACAGCGCAACCAATAGCGCGAACACCAGAGTTAGTACCCTCGTTCGTTCTCCACTAGCGTTCTCGTCTTTCTCGTTCTCGTGATCATCCTAAACGGTGAATCACCTCACCACTGCCATGCACTGTCATCAGCGGCTACCCTGTTCCTCCACGAGAAGTCACAAGAAACGTCACTTCTTGAGTTCAAGTTAACGAAAAGAAATGTGTTCGCTGGCGAGTGATTAGGGCGCAGGAATTTCCGCAATCTAGAGGGCTTGAGTTTAACTCCCTGTTTGAACTGAGCTAGTTAGAATTCACTCACGCAGCCACGCCCAGTTTTATTAGTTCAGGTAATCACTTGATTCCGAGTGCAGTTTGGAATAACAAGCGTAAGCGAAATTTGGAAAGGTTAACAAAAAGGGGACTAGCCCGTCGTTCATCAAATTTAACGAGTAACATCATCTGACTACTTTCTGTAATATACATACAAAAAATTCCAACAAGCTCTCGTTTATTTCGCGTCTAGGATATTGTTGAGAGGATTTTGTGCTGCCTCACACCGAACTTTCACGCAGCTGTACATTAGGCTTTCCTGAATGATTTTTTCTTGTTTTTCTTTTTGGTTTTGTTTTCTGGTTGTTTTTGCATTTTCAAAAATAATGATAATATTTTGCCTTCTCGCCAAATCTGTTCTCAGTTAACTATTAATTATTATAATTACAATTGTCATATATTATTTGAGGCTCCTCGGTACAAAAACCAGACAGTGCTATCTTAATAACGCAAATATAGCGCTATTTGAAGGATGTGGACACGTAACATAAAAAAGTAAACTTTTTATTGTCATTTAGGAAAAAGCTGCAGTGAAATAAAATACCGCAGTCCACAAGCAGCAAGTGGATCGTACGTTATTGACCCTGATGGAGAAGAAGGCTACGAACCCTTCACTGTCTTCTGTGACATGACAGACAAGAACGGAGTTGGCGTGACTGTCATTGGTCACAACAGTGAAGCTAAAAGGTACGTGAGTGGGTATGAGTCACGGGGAAGTTATGTTCGTCATGTTCGCTACTTAGGAGCAGGTGTCACTGGTATCCCACAAATAGCCGGAATAACAGATGTGTCCACCAACTGTGAGCAGTTCATCAAGTTCGAATGTTACCATGCTCTTCTCCTTGAAACTGTCGGAAATCCACATGGCTGGTGGGTGTCACGAAACAACGCCAAAATGACGTACTGGGGTGGAGCCACGCCAGCAGATTCCTACAAGTGCGCATGCGGGGTGACCACTCCTAACACGTGTGCAGATACCTCTCGTGGGTGCAACTGCGACAAAAAGGATTACGTTTGGCGACAGGACAGCGGTCTTCTCACGGAAAAATCCGATCTTCCCGTTATCGCTTTGCGTTTCGGGGATACTGGTCGCAACAGTGAAAAAGGATATCACACGCTTGGAAAATTCAAGTGCTACGGCATGTCCTGAATCAATCACTCATTCAAA
>OX419339.1:28037515-28040015 GCA_948470475.1 Galaxea fascicularis
TGATGTAAAAAAAATCTGACAGACAAAACCAAGTAAACACAGGTTCTAATTAAGCGACAGTTCTGCTTATTCTTTACTCTGTGTTGAACTTGGTTCTGTATTTCGCTGCACCTCTGCTGCTGCCTTTTCCTTTTGTGTTTGAAACTGAACCTCTCACTTCGTCTGCTAAATATTCATCACTGAGGTTCATCAGCAATTTTGAAAACGTGATCAAAATGCGGGAGACTGATAATGATGGTCTAATTTGGAATAGGTGTTATGTTTATACGACAGTTGACAGTCTGTTATAGACTTTGTTTCCAGCGAACATGAAAGGTTAACTATGGATTTGCACAGAACTGACGCAAGAAACTCACCTAAGCAAGTGAAAAATGACATTAAACAAAAAAATTATCCTTTAACCTCCCACCTGTATTTATCGTGAGATTTGTCTGTCTTGTCGTGAGCCCGTGAGATTGAACTGAAAACCATGAGTGTCACAACAAAATCGTGAGACTTGAGAGGTCTGGGGAAATCTTGCCCTCGACTCGTCCTCCCGCCCATTATTCCAGGCAACAAACAAACTTAGTTCATTCAGCTGGAAAAGGGAGAAATCGTGATGTCATTGTTCGATATGGGTCCACTTGTGTTACCCGCAAAAAATAGATCACTCATTTCCCATATGTTGTGGTATTGATTCTTTGAGTGTTTTAGTTCTTGTAAAACACTTCCATCTCTCAGGGTGTTTATACAGGACTGAGCATGACTTGCACTAGTCTTGTCTTGCTTGTGCACATAAACAGACACAAATGAACCAAGTAGTTACTTTTACAACCTTAAAAGAATTCAAAAGGTGATATTTTGAGTGGCGCTCCTCTCATGTGCCGAACCAAATGCATTAATTATGACGACTGTAAAAATGTATAATGCCTTCTCCACATATAAAATACATATTAGGTTCGACACATGGTACGCCGCTGGAATCAGCTGTCATGCCAATGTCGCTCCAAAGTTGAACCTAATTACAGTAGGTTCAACTTTGAAGTGACATTGGCGTGACAGCTGATTCCGGCAGCGTACCATGTGTCAAACCTAATATGTATTTTATATGTGGAGAAAGCATTATACATTTTTGTGTCTTAGGCCTGGTTCAGACGTTCAACTCATGTACCTAACCTAATTGAATTTTCAATTAGGTTAGGTACATGAGTTGAACGTCTGAACCAGGCCTAAGACACAAAAATGAATTGTGAAACAACTGAAATATATTTTTTGTTCTAATTACAAAACTGAACAGCAGGGAACAAGGTGCATTTGGTAATGATGATTGCAGTGACACATTGTGCTTGACAACACACAAGTAAGTACATTGTATGATATTGTGAATGAATTTAATCTTGTTTAAAAGAATATCCCTATTATTTGAGATAAACAACATTCCATTCAGAGAAGCAACAGTGTATTAAGAGTTCCCCAGACTTCCTCTAGCTTTTGTTTGATCATTTTCATCACATTGTTCTCTCTGTTTGTTTTTGTTTTGTTTTTTGTTGTTGTTGTTGTTGTTTTTCTTGCTTTTTTTTCACTTACTGATACCTACATGTATGTACATGTATGACACCTTGTGAAAACACTTACCAGTGATGTCATAAATATTGCCCTTCTGGTTGAGTTGTGCAATAAAAATAAACTTTACTCCTCTGGTTCATAATGTATAGAACTGAGGATGGAACCATTGGGATAATGGCCCTTATATCTATTGCCTTTGAATTGGGAAAATTGAAGATGGTGAAGGAAAACAACCTACATGCTACTGAAACACAATGAAAGTAAGTTTTCACATTTTACAGTTTACAAGTTTGCTCTAATACTTTGATTTCAGGTTGGATTTTATATTTCATGCTCTCCCCATAATTCCCATGATGTAGCCTACATGTACATGTATATTGTCAGCTCCTGGCTTCCATATATAGGCTTCCTTGTCATTACCACCTTAAATGTTTGTAGGCTATTGTTTTTAAGTTATCATAAATTTCTAGTGTATTACATTATTACTTTTTATTGGACAACAACAACTTTATAACCCCTTTCCTTATAGAACAAGTTACAATGAAGAAAATTATATTGTTAATGGCAAAATAAAAATAATGAATAAATGAATGAAGATCAGTGATTTTGTTTTTCTAAGGTTTTGACGTGGAACATAATTTTCTAGCCAAATAAAAAACATTGAAATAAGTAATGATCCTTGCAGCTTATTTGGAGATATTGCTATAAATGAGCTTAACCATTGGTTACATTTTCCAAATTCTGAAAAGCTAGCATTAGCCTTACATTTGTTTGATGGGTATCTGAGACTCATTGTTTAAAAAAGACTGAACAGAAATTTTAAGTCTACATAGGTCCTGGACCAAAAGATGCTGATAATAAGTTCATGTATATTTACATTTAGTATATACCACACAATTGAATAGTCACATGTTCTGAGGTTATTAGGTAAGAACTATTCACCTCCGAGCTGCTG
>OX419339.1:28047515-28082515 GCA_948470475.1 Galaxea fascicularis
AAGCACTTGTGCGTTAGCGCGATACTATTGTCAACTAGAGGCCGTACTGGCCTTCACTCGGGCTTTTCGAGTGGCAAATGGATGTTGTGGATGATTTCCGCACAGCCTAATATATAAAATTATACACGTATTTTGTGACTCAACCTCGATCGTTAAAGCATTGGGCTGCCTGTGTGAGTGTGTGCCAGCGGAAATAAACACGACAGGACCGTGGGAACACAAACAATCTTAGTTTTCTGCTTTTCTGTGACAGACTTTTTAGCTTTTTCACTGGTATCCTACTGGGCTCGCGATCACAACGTCTTGATGGCACATGGCATTCACTGTTGTCGTTAAAATACAAACTTAGCTTAACGAGATCTGAATTCCTTTCTATATTTTATTTTCCCTAACGCATCACGTTGACCATGTACAGATAACTGCATTGCCTTCTCAAATACCTAGCATTTTCCGAGTACATCCGACATTTGTGTTGATAAAACTGGATAAACTCGACACATTCATGTAGAACACGGGAAGGTACAAGATTACACATAAAACTAACACACTACACAGACTTGATACAGCTGATAATCCACAATCTAAAGTTTACAAAAGAAATGATGAGAAAACACGCAACAACAATACATAAGTTTAAAAGTATTTAATACAACAATTACTCTAAAAATATGATGCTTAAAGTAAGATTACTAATGATAATACAGTAAGCTAAATAATTATTTACAAGAATATACCTTAACAAACAAAAAAAATAAAAACGCGTTTAAGTAGTTTAGTTCAGTTCAGTTCACCCTGCGTCTGAAGTCCTTATCCTTGTCCTTGACCCCAACAACGTTCCACCAACATTTGACACACACCACGAACCAAACTCCCGTTATCACTTCCACTTTTAACTTACTTCTTCTGATTACGTCTTCACGTAGACCGGTATTCTTCAACTTGTCTTCTCCGGTTTACTCCAGCTGTCCGGTTTCCAACGGCTTACTTCGACAGAACTTTACTCTTGTCCTTCGATTGCTTCGACCAGCTACTTAGCACTCGCGTTCCCCGGCAAATGGCTCTTTGTCGTGTATTCAGGAATGGTTTACTGATGGCTTCTCAGTAATGAAAATGTGCTTGGATCCGGACGTGTTCTAATCTCACTCGCAACTACACTTCAACGTGACCTTCTTCTAAACACAGAAAAACCCTCTTCCACGTTTCAACCCCAAAACCTTAAATATTCAAACGCAAGGTGTAAAATGAGAGAAAAGGAAAGAAAACTATTGGATACAGATTGATTACAAAACAGGTTACACCATAAAAGAATACAGGTTACGTAATAGGTGCTACCGGAATAAATACAATTCCATAAGCTGATCAGTCCTATGGGGAATAAGCAATGATAATATAACACCTTAACAAATTCAATCCTAAAAACTACAATGAATAATTAACCCTAAAACGAAGAACTGAAAACAAAAAATGAAATCATCACATAGAGTTCCTGACTAACGTACGGGAGGTCGTGGGTTCAAACCCCGGCCGGACCAACACTCATGATCAGGGGCTTTAAATAACTGAGGAGAACTGTGCTTCCTTTGCAATGACAAATGGTTAGACTTTCTAGTCTTCTCGGATAAGGACGATAAACCGGAGGTCCCGTCTCACAACTCTCCACAATTAATTCTGTGGGACGTTAAAGAACTACGTACTAGGGACGTAACGAACCCTGGCTGTGACCAGCCCTAGTGCTGACCTGTGTTTTCGGGCCCGCTCGCTGTTGCGGTGTCCTTGCCATCTTGGCGAAGTTAAATAAATAAATAAATAAATAAATGTTCCTCTTCATCTTCCGACAAACTATACAATTATGGGTACAACTTAAATTTACTTTATCTAAATTTAGGTCTGAGGCTTAGAATATCTTTAGTAAGATTGACTCTAAGGCATTTGGAAAAAAAAACTATCAATGTATTTATCGCTCGAAGGCCAAAGACATAGTTACTGCAGAGAAGTTAACATTATGTAACATTGGCTTACCTTGTAACAAATTTAATAAAAACGACGAACACAACATGGAATTAAAAAATATCGCACAATTAACACTCAAATGTTTAAAACCATGAACCGTACTACATTTTGCTTCAATAAAGGGTTCTAGAAAGAACGAAACAATAAAGATGTTTAGCTCACAGGGTAATGATATACTCCGCACGAAAAAAAATTGCTTTGGCAACCTACATAATCGAGAGCGAAAAACAAGAACAGCGGTGTTCAAAGTTACAATTGATAGCTGCCAAGTGATTTCCTAACGTCTATATAGTGAATGCAAGCTTTCCTCAGAGTAATTACTCTAAGCTGAAACACAGCTATCGCCTTACACCTTAATTGACGTTACGCTCTGTTGAGGGACCTCGTAAAGGTATCTATCAGTATAATTAATTACTCCAAAATCTGAATAAGTATATAAACGATTAACTAAAATGACCTCGGGAAAAATAGACTTCAAAGATCCAAGAAGATAAAGAAGACTAACTTCAATAGGGCAAAACTGGCTTTGAGAGGGGCACTAAGACAAAGAAGATTACGTTTTCCATTTTTTTTTTCTGTTTCATTTAAGACTGCAGCCTGATTAAAATAAGTAGACTCAGTGGGGAGCAAAGGTTAAGAAGGTAGGGGCTTGTGTCTACAAAAAACATCTACCTTCAAAGATTTACGTCGTTGCATTTTCCAGAATTCTTTTCTGTTTTCAGATACGTGATCTTCAATCCTGCTCCGTTGGTGAATATGGCCATGATTACTATCCTAGTATTCATTATTGCTTCTGTTTCGTCTCAAACCGTTGCGAAGTTTCAGCAAGCCGCTCTTTACAGAGACCAAAAGCTAAACAAGGTCTTGAATGGGAATTTCAAACCGGATCTAAATCGCCAGTTATCGGTAACAAGTATCAGTTCCACTTTGGCCGATGACAAATTTAATTGCACTTTCAAATGCGTTAACGAGTTGACCTGCAAGTCATTCAACCTAGCGGCGAATCCAGACTCAAATGGTTATTATCTTTGTGAGTTGTTAGTCACTGACAAATACATGGCCTCCAAAAATGATCTGCAAGTGAGTGCTTCCTTTCATCATTTCAGCCCGCAGGTGAGTTCCATGTCTTTTCGGCCTTACAGTATTACGATACAATACAGGCAATGCAATAACTTGATCACCTCTCCCGAAGGGGCTATTCTGAGCGGACAATTTACAACGGGATAGTAATTACCTAAGTCACAAGCATCATAAAGAAACTAAACTAAAAAAATAATATATATATTTAGACAAGCCTAAAAGCGGAGCTCCACAGTTTTTTCCTTATTGTATGGCATTTACCGATAAAATAAAATCAATGCCAGGACTCGAGCCAGGACTCTAGCAAAGACTTCTGTATTGTGATTATATTTTTTTATACTGTTTTGCTGTAGAGCCACAGCCACCATTCAAACATGTGCTAACGTACATTTTCGATTTATCACCGACATTGCCACGTTGGATCAAGGGACTACATGACTATGAGCATAAACGATTTTGCTTCACCACAGTTTATACATCCGATTACATTTCAATACAAATGGTGTAAATCTCTAAACTATAGATTAACAAACAGTCCCAGTGTCTCACTTTTAAATCCAACGTCACAACCGGTTATGTGCTTTGACTGAGTCACAAATTTTCTAACATGTATCGTTGACATTTTAACCTCAAGAAACCGAAATATTCCACAACAAAACAAATGATAAAACCCCAAAGTGGGTACTCTTCGACATCACCCAAAAAAGAGGAACAGTACTTTAATTTGCTCGCCTTGTTTTATTTGACTATTTTATGGCATCATTTTTGTGATCTATAAGAGTAAAGACGATAGAAAACTCCCGTCGAAAATGAAAGCGAAAATGACTTTAACTTTTCGTTGTGAAAAGTGACTGAGGCACGAAAAGCCATGAATCAATTCAGGTGATCAACTGTAAATGGTTGAGAATGGTTTTATTTTTGCCTTCGATCAACTACAAATATTGCAAACTACAAACGTTGACTACAAGTAGTGGGCGATATTATTTTTCACATCACTATTGCGCTTACTTTTGGCAAGGAGTTGTCAGTGTTCTTTGAGAAAATTCTCTTACCAAGCGGGGCCGAGGTTGTAAACCGTCCGGAATTCGCTTGGCCGTTTATTTAACAAATTTTGTGCCCTAAAACGAGCCACAGCAGGAAAAAACGAAACGTTGATGAAATATTGGATAGAAAACATTTGGAAAAAACAAGAGTCCAAACCAATTTGAGATGAAAGCGTGACAACAACAAAACATAAGAAACGGTTTCTCGTAGAAATTGGAAAAATAAGACAAGTAACAAACCGAGACAAATCGCTATTCAATTTTCTTGGCATAAATGTCCATATAAAAGACAAAACAGGAGTACTAACCTAAGCACAGTTTAAGTCAGTCAACAATCACTCCAAACGCAGAGCGTAAGCAGAAGCGGTCATTTCACACAAAAGTAAGTCTTATTATTTCTCCTGCCTATCAAGGAAGCTTCTTCAATTAATTAGCTGCAAAACCGTCCAGTTTAACACACAGCAAGGTCCGACGACAGCGCATAATTACTGAAACCCTGCCAGACCACACGACCTTTTCTCTTCGTGCAAGCTTCAGCAGGCAAACACGAGGACAAGCTGAAACTCCCTGACACTTGGTAATGTTTTTACAGCTTGACAAGAGACGCTCTCTTTTTCGCTGTTCCTCACTATAATTTCTTTTCTTTTCTCGACGTTTTTGTTGTTCTTTCTCCTGTTGCTCGTCAGTACAATTCAGCCGGCTTGCTCGTACTCTTTCTCCCGCTGTTTGTCACTTTGTCACTGATACTCTACCTGTTTACTCGTTCCCTTTCTTGTTCTTTCTCCCGCTGTTTGTCACTGATACTCCGCCAACGAATAGATAAAACTGACTTTGTTTTAAAACTGTCTTCAAAATTTGGCCATGCAATTTCCCGCCACAAAAGAGAACTACGTGTATGGGCAAATGAGCTGTCCAAAAAAAGTCCATATGCATGGAAGCGCGCTTATATCGAGGGGGTGGACGGTCGCACGAATGTACGTACGGTGACATCATGACCAAATTTTCTCGGATTGATGGGTTACCAGATTTTCCTCATGGTGCTCTGCGCGCGGAGCTCCGCTACTAAGTGATTCCCTGTTTCTAGAATTAGGGAAAGGGAGTTCCAAATATTTATTGAACGACAAAAAAAAAAAGGAACGTTGAGCTGTAGCAGATCTACAACGGGGGGGGGGGGGGGGGAGGTAATACTGGCCGGTCTTCATGGTGATATACCTTGTGCTATAAATATGTGCATCCGGCCTTTTCCCGATCTTACTCGCTAGGTAAGCAGGCGCAAGACCATTGATAATTTACACAAAAGTGTGACATCCCGTACTTCCAGCATTTTATATCCTTAACATTGACATACCGAGGATTGGCACAATATTTCAACAATTCGATAAGTTATCTAATTGTGATAAAAAGTTATCAGATCAATTTCAAAGAGGTCATGCATTTCTTTTCATCATAGATTAAAAAGGTTATGGGTATTGAAGGTCTCAGTCTCCGTCGTTTGATACCCCAGCCACTTCAAATGGTTGCCCTCTCTCTTCTCACGCTATATTTAACAGTTCAATTTGCGAAAAGAAATAACTTAAAAAATCTTGACCTTCACGCGGTTTGCAATTCAATTCAAGCTATCAAGATAACTGGATGACAAGAGCTGATGAAGATTATTACATGGACTAGGAATTAAACATGCTGTCGCAGTAATGAAAGCATTTTACTTGATTGGTAGAGCATCTTTACTCTCTGTCTGAGCTGTGCATTACTATTCTTTTTTATAGTCTTTGTGCAAACCTGGATCACTCGGGATTCACTGCGAACGTAAAGGTAACCAAGTTCTTTTCCTTCTATCCATGCAAACTCTCCATTAACGACAACCACCATTACTAGTCGCCATCACTCAGACCACCATCATTCATCAGTGGAAGCATCTTACACTTATCAATATATCCATTTTCGATTTCAATTTAACTGGACTCAAAGTCTGATCTAGTGGTTTGGGAGCAGGAATTGCAATCGGGTGGTCCTGAGTTTAACTCCCGCTTTGACCAGCATTAGGTAGCTTAACCAACGACGGCGACGGAAACGGCGACAAAAACGTCATTTTAAAATGTAACTTCCCATTTTTGTAACTTTTTCGTGAATATTCTAATTTTTTTAACATGAAAAGTAATATGGTGAAATATGCAGAGCCTAAATTACTGTGAACGGTGTCAAAAATTGAAGTAAGAATAAGGAAATAAAAGCTTGCCGTCGTGCGCTGAGAAAACCTAAAATGCGTTGTTGTTCTGCAAAGGAAGGCAAAAAAATGTACCAAATAAGAAAACAAAACAAAAACAAAAAAAACGCACATGCAGAGCGATTATTTTTACTCATTAAGCCTAATTGTTTTGTGGCGTTCTCGTTCCCGTTGCCGTCCGTTGCTTAAGATCACTACTCTTTTAAAATTCACTTTCACAGACACGCTCAGTTTGGAATAAATGAGTATGAGTAAAATGATTGCAAGATCCCTCAATTATACATTTTTTGCAACTCTTTGGCATTCTAGTGAGCAACTTTCCAGTATTTTACGAACACAATTGGGGGAGACCCATTTTCTACCCCCGGGGGGGGGGGGACTCCCATATGGAACAGGCGGGGATGCTCGTCGGAAATTTTGAAATTAACCCCTAAAGGAGACCATCTGGGCGTGGCTCAAGCAGACCAATCTGGGCGTGGCTTAAGCAAATTTTGACCCCTAAAAGAGACCGCTTAAAAACACACAAATACGACATGCAATAAGTTTTAATGATATAAAGACATAATCATCGAATGCTTTAATATAAAAGTAGTTTTTTTAAGCATTGTCATAAATCTCAAGTTTTTCATCTTGTTCATGCCGCATTGTCTCCTTCGCACTTGGTAAAATACAAAACTAGTTAATGTTAAAAGAAATGTAACTGTTCACAATGTCATCAAACGCTAGACATGCTGAAGGCTAATTATATAAAGGCTGGCAGTGACAAGTTCAAATATAATATTTACACAGAAACTAGATTTGACTTCTGTTTCTTTTCGCGTAATTCTGTGTTTCTTGGCGGAACCCTAAACGAGACCTTGGAGGGCTTAAAATATTGGCGCTTTGCCCGGAACACCCTAAGCGAGACCAAAATCCAAAATTTACACCCCTAAGCGAGACGACGAGCATCCCCGTCTGTTCCATATGGGAGTCCCCCCCCCCCGGGGTTTCGACTCGTTTCAGGCCGCCATGTTGGTGTACTTCATCTGTGCACCAACATGGCGTCTCCATTCTAAACTCTCTATACTAATTTTTAATTGGTACATTTTGCTGAATAACTCACTTACAAGATATCGCACAGCCCTGAGACTTTGAAACGTCGTTTGCTTATGAGACTTCAACAATGTGTCTATGTCAATATGTCGATATCTTGACTTTATTTCTTGAATGGTTGGTCATTTTATCCTTTTTCTTTCGTGACGTGCACATATTTTGCCATCCAAAGGCTTCTTTTCGAAAACATAGCAGTGCTATCTTAATAACACAAATATACCATGTGTTGAAGGATGTGGATACACTATAAAATAAGAAAAACGAACATTTTATTATTTAGGAAAAAGCTGCAGTGAAATCAAATACCGTAGCCCACAAGCGACAAGTGGGTTGTACATCATTGACCCCGATGGAGAAGAAGGCTACGAACCGTTCACTGTGTTCTGTGACATGACAGACAAGAACGGAGTTGGCGTGACTGTCATTGGCCACGACAGTGAAGCTAGAACGCGCGTGAAAGGCTATGAAGCAAGGGGAAGTTACGTTCGTCATGTCCACTACTTAGGAGCAGGTATCATTAGTACCCCACAGATAGCAGGTATAACAGATGTATCCACCAAATGCGAGCAGTTCATTAAATTCGAATGTTACGGTACAATTCTGTTTAGATACGTCGGAAATCCACTTGGTTGGTGGATGTCACGAAACAACGCCAAAATGACGTACTGGGGTGGAGTCACGCCAGCGGATTCTTATAAGTGCTCATGCGGGGTAACGTCTCCTAACACGTGTGCAGATACCTCTTATGGATGCAACTGCGACAAAAACGATAACACTTGGCGACAGGACAGCGGTCTTCTCACGGAAAAATCCGATCTTCCCGTTATGACTTTGCATTTCGGAGATACTGGTGGCTCCAGTGAAAAAGGTTATCACACGCTTGGACAATTCAAATGCTACGGCATGTCCTGAGTCAAACACTCACTTAAAAGCGGGTTCTGTTACAGTGGATTGCAAGATCTTCAAGTAAGGGCCTGTTTATACAAGGCGAGCCAGCCCTGTAAGGCGGGCTGATTCGCTTCACTGAAATCTCGTCTTTAAATGTCTATTTTCTTTGGTGAAAGTTCGGTTCGTTTATTTGAGAAAGCTAGCCAGCCAGCCCAATCGGGCCATTAACAAAATCGTCTCGCAGAGGAATTAGAGACTACAAATTCCAACAATCGAGGGAATTAAATACAAATAAAATCAACTTTTCATTGCTGAGAGTTTTAGAACAACAAAGACCACTGCTATCATGATGTTTAACTGAAAATTGTTTTCAACATTGCTTTGAACGTTTAAGGGGCAGTGCTGATGATTAGATTATGGCAACACGGACAGCAAAACGTACTTTTATCACTGAAATGCCGAACGAGTTTCACAAAAGAAAATATACGCAAAAATGAATTCAGCAGCAAGTGTCACAATTCTGCAAATAAGTATATGTTCACAGGCCAGTCTGCTTAAAACAAACTGAACAACCACTAGTTCAGCTTAAACTTCTTAAATAAAAACATTTTTGCCAGTATTTTGCCAATTTGATGTTGCACACTATACACATGCAAAGTTTTGTGTTAGTAAATCTGAGGAAAGGATAGGAATCTCTAGAGGGAGGTGTCGTATCCTCTTAATGGAAAAAAATCAAGGTCACGTGACCAGACTTGTGACACCATCACAGGAAAACAACACTCAAGCATTACTCAAAACACAGGTTGGAGATAGGATTGCTGGACCAGGGATAAGATCCGGGGGGGGGGTGAAGTTCTGGGCCTTGGGGCGATGTTTGTGTGAGGGGTAGAGTTTGGACGAGAATAAGTCACATGACAGACGCACCCACCTCACTGTGGTATTGTGGGATAAATGCTTGCTGTCCTCCAGCTATCATAAGCCTAAAATGAGTTTTCAATTAACTTGGAATTTCAAGATATCCACCCTTCCTACACTGGTTTCGTCCTTTGTTACAGTGTTAATTAGGCGTTTTGGGGCTCATGTCAGCTTCCCTTACCCTCTAGTTCTAATTTTCTAAACTCAGGTTTGTATAACCGTATCTTTGCTTAGGTAGATCTTTTTTACTGCACATATAACATGAAACACATATGGCACTGGTACAGCAATTCAGTAGGGCTAAAAAGCAGTGTTTAAGGATAGATACTTATGCAAGGATATTTAACTCATGCAAGGATACTAGCTCGATACATAGAAAGCTTAAGTGGGCCTTATACCTATGATCTAGACTACTTTTTACTCCAAAATTAAACTTAATCAGAAGTAACCACCATCATGAACTCGTTGCCATAAGTGATGGCAAACGCAATGATCTTTGAGTCTCTTGTTGCCATGGAAACCAAGGAAGCTTTAGCAAGGTATCTCAAAACGTGTTCTCTTTCTAAACATAAGTAAGCAAAAACACTTAACCACTAAAGCAAGAAACATTTTTTTTACAATTATGTTTAGTGTGACGTGGTCTAGGTTATGAACCTAAACTGGTTGACTGACTGCAAAAAAAAGCGTTTTTTTTTTTAAATAGGACTGGAAGAAATCCCAGACGATGCGAAAACAGTTCATGTAAATGTAATTTTTTTCTGTGTCTTGCACAGCGTCTCTAATTTTATTTCCTTGCGTAAGGTAAATGAAACTGAGCCGCTACAGTTAACCGGATTTTGCCCAAACAGCCCAATTTTGGATAGGAGTGAAAAAGGATCACACAGACATTGTTTGAAATTGCAATGATTTCCATTATTTCCTTTTACACTCTCGTCCAAGTTAGGGGATGGAGCAGACTGTTCTAGAATGAAGGATTTCGCACGAAATCAGCAGTTAGCATAGCAGTGACGTGAACTTGTCGAACTGGCCGTTAAAACCTTCTTATTTTAGCGTATTCCAACTGTGTATGTCATTAATTATAAGTGTTTTGAATGATGAAAGAATTCACTTTTGGTCGAAAACAAACCAAAACATAGTAAGAAAATAGAGTACGATAAGAATGTTTCTTCAAGATTGCTTAGCGACGGTGGAGAAATCAGACAAGTAACAAACACACCTCTTATATTAAGTTGGACAAATTGCTGGATTGCATGTGACGTCATGGAGGCCATGATGGTGGTCAAGAACAACAGTCTTTCTCTCCGCTAGGAACTAAACTTTATTTTTATGCAAATTCTGCAAAACAAAATTGTATTGTTTTGACCACCAACATGGCCGCCTTGTCACGTGAGTGAAATTATGCAATTTGTAATTATTATCCCGCTGTGTTATCACTACACTAATAATTATTTCTAACCACTCAGAGAAAACTTCTATTGGCAAGATTTCCGCAGAGCCCCATACATTAATTATGCATTCAGTCATTGTTCAATAAAAACAATGGTGTTAACAATGGAATACCTCTGAGACTGGTACTCTTTGTTTTTTAAGTCAAGATTTCTTTTTTAAAGTCTTTTGAAATAGGGTAAATTTGGCGCGTTTTGGCTTTGAAAAACGAAAACGTCAAGTCATTTTATGGAGGTTTTCAATTTGGAAACATATTGATTGTTGAGTTTCGCGTTGAAGTTAATACAAATCAGGGGCGGATTTAGGGGTGGGCCGAGGGGGCCGCGGCCGCCCCTTTTGTGGAATTTTTTTTTTTTTTATCAATCCCTTGGATGATTGAAATAGTTGATTTTATCCAGACATCGTATTCAAATAACATAATTTTTGTTTAAGAAATTCAAAAAAAGATCCTCAAAATGCTGGAAATCGCATCTCTGACGGTCTCAATTTCAAAATTGCGCCACTATACCAATTTCAGTGACCGGTCCCCTCGTTCTCAATATCCTGGATCCGCCCCTGCAAATAAATTTAATGACTGTGATTAGCCGCAAAATAAGGTCAGGGCTTTCGTCACGCTGTAAAGTTTAAATTTGCTATGAAAAGCTATAAAATGAATCATTGAAGGACACTTGCCTCTACCCAGTATATTGGAGTTGTAATTTTTTTATTTGTCTAGCTGTGTTTCCAGCTACGGCTTGCTTGTATTTGATTCACGCTCCACGGGCATGTGCTAAAAATTAACAGAGTTTTATAAACGTTGCTTAGCATCTTAATTGTGCAAACTCAAAAATATTATTATCCTTATTATTAAATGTTAGAAAAAAACCTAATTTTCTGGAACTGAATAAGTCAGCTTTACAATAGAAATTTGAGAAATGCGAAAGTTAACGCACAAAGTTTCAGTGGCATTCCGCTTTTATTTTGTATATCGTTTGGTGTCCTACTTATCGTCTGTCCTGTGGTGGGAAACCTTTACTCGTTTTGTAATTCTGTCTCTGTATATCTCAATAAAAAATATTAAATTTCCTTGCCAAGAAATTGTTCATCCGTAAACGGCGCACCACATTCATTTTTACGGGGAAAATTACGCTTACGCTTAAGTTATTGAATTTATTTCTTTGCATCAACTCTTAGGCTTTTGCAAAACCTATTCATGTATCTTTTCTTTAGATAACCACAGGCACAGTTATCACGGAAAAGTGAAAGGAACATTAAAAATGTTTACGACACAGGATAACAATACTCTGCACACAAAAAAAAAAGCTTTAGCAACCGTGAAAAAATTACCTACATAATCCTGAGTAAAAATTAAACAAGAACAGCGGTGTCCAAAGCTTGTAATTGATAGCTGTGATTTCCAATGTGTCTGCACAGTGAATGCAAGCTTTCTTTACAAAGCTCAGTATTGTGTGCGATATTACTGGTAAGACTCTTCAATCACCTCGTTAAAATTTACCTTAAGTTCTATTGAGGTGATGATCAGTAACGTTAGTTCAGAGGGTCCCCTATACTTTTTTTCGTGAAACGTGATTGGGACTATTTTTTTTCTCGTGAAACGTGATTTAGGTTTATTTGTCCATTCGTGATTCGTGATTGCCGATATTTGATTTTTCGTGAACGTGAACGAATTTTGGGAATTATCCGTGACGCGTGAACAGTATCGATATTTTTACGTGAATGCATTTTCCAAAGTGGTATAGGGGGCCCTCAATTCACCCAAACTCTAAATAAGCATTAAAAAATAATGTTAACGAAAATGAGCTTCGGAAAAATAGACTTCATCTGAAAAACCAAAAAGACCGGGAGCACTAACATTAAAAAGAAGGGAAAAATCGGCAATATGAAGAAGATGAAGACCAAGAAGACGTATTATTTTCTCCTTTTTTTTATCGACAACTGTATCAAATTTAGAGGACTCAGTAGGGAGTCGAGTTTAAGAAAATAGGAAACTTCTAGAAAAGTCACCTGTTTTCCAAGGTTTACATCATTGCGCAAATTTTCCAGAATTATTTTCTGTTTTTAGATATCCGATCTTCGTGATCCTACTCTCGTGTAAAATGGCCATGATCAGTATTATTCTAGTATTGATCATTGCTCTTGTTTCGTCTGAACCCGCTGCACAGTTTCAGCAAGCCGCTCTTTACCGAGACCAAAAGCTACACAAGACCTTGAATGGGAACTTCAAACCGGACCTAAATCGCCAGTTATCGGTGACGAGGATCAATTCCATTTTGGCCGATGACAAATTTTATTGCACATTTAAATGCGTCAACGAGTTGACCTGTAAGTCGTTCAACCTGGCGGCAAATCCAAACACAAATGGTTATTATCTTTGTGAGTTGTTAGCCACTGACAAATACATGGCCTCCAAAAATGATCTTCAAGTGAGTGCGTCCCGCCTTTCATCATTTCAGCCCGCAGGTGAGTTCCGTGTCTTTTCGGCCTTACATCATTAATAATACCCCCACTTACCCTTAGATGGACACACCGCCAAACAGTACAATATTTGAACAACTGGATAAGTATACAATAAATAGTGATAACATCCCCCTGTTGCCAAATAAATTTCAAACAGGTCGTGAAGTTTTATGAAGTCCTCTTTAGATTAAAAAGGTTATGGGTGTTGAAAGTCTTTGTAGATCCTTTGATCCCAAGCCAATTTCAATCATTGCCCTCTCTTGTCCTAGGCTATATATAAACCATGTTAGCAAAGTGTGAAATAAAAGAAATTACGGCCTTTACAAAATTGCCTGTAACGTCGGTACTATGAAAAAGCTCCCATGGCAAATGGATTTTTACCTGATAATATTTTAAGAGCTGCTGATCATTATTACAAGGACTTCAAATGAAATGGAAGTGACTAGACCGTCGCCGTTATACATATGTAACTTGATTGGGCCTAGTTTATATGTCGCGCTATCGTCGAATTTAATCAGAAGTCCCCTGGAAAACCAAAAAGGAAAAATAGATTCGACGATAGTGCGACGTCAAAAACGAATTTAATTCGTCACACAAATTAAATTCGTCCAAGAGGTTTAATCCACCTTTGCAAGTCAGACAAAATATCGGTAACGCGTCTTCAGTTCATCCGACGCATTACTTAGTGATCGTAGTGATGTAGTGTTTGCGAAACTATGAGAGACTGCATAGAAGGATATTTAATGGTGTAGGCAAACTATATGGCTGTTTGGAACTCTATTGTTGGGCTATATTTTAAGGGAGCTTGTGACGTCATATCAGTTACCATGACAATGCCCCAGGTTCACAAAAAGGTCCTCTAAATGTCAGTTTTTGTAAATTCTCTGAAAATCTAATTCGGTGCCTATCATTTTTATTTCTTTGTTGGAAAGCTTCCTAAATTTTTTAACTTTTCAGGAAGCATGAAAAAAATTATCTAGTAGAATTTAATGCATTTTAACACGCGTTTTATGGCTTACAGAAAATTCTACCAGGTAATTTTCCTCGAAACTGTTATATTTGAAGTGCCATCGTGAATGGTACGTGTATGCAAAAATCAAGATAGGTCACATAACAAAATTTTGAGCAAAAAAAAATGTTTTCCGCAGTTTCTATTTCCGGTTTTCGCGATTTCACGCAGTGTTTAACTTCCGGTGTGCTTGACTTTGATTCATTCAGCTGACGCGTGCGTCTTAGTTACGGCGTGTGTAGATTACACGCGCGTGTGCAGCTAAAAACCCTTTCAGTCTCCTTAAATCCATACATTATTTTAGTGTATAACAACCCGTTATTTAAAAATGTAACCTCTGACAAGAAACACTGCATTACAAAATGAAATCCCACTGTATCAACCTCGACGTCTAAAACCTTACAGCAATTTATGTCGATTTATTCGTCTGCCGTTAAATTCGACGATAGTTCGACTTATTAACTAGCCTTTACTTGGAGGTTGCGTTACATATACATTTATCCTCCTTTTACAGTCTATGTGCAAACCAGGATTACTTGGGATTCACTGCAAACTTAAAGGTAACCCGAAAGTCTTTCATCTATCCAAACTGACCATTTCTTATCATGGCCTCTACCATTACAAGGTCGCCATAACCTGGGCCACCATCATTAACAAATGGAAGCATCTTTCGTATCATTTCCATCGATCATCACCCCCACCACCACCTATAGCATCTTCAACAGCGCAACCAATAGCGCGAACACCAGAGCTAGTACCCTCGTTCGTTCTCCACCAGTGTTCTCGTCTTTCTCGTGATCATCCTGAACGGTGAGTCACCTAACCCCTGCCATGCACCGTCATCAGCGGCTACCCTGTTCCTCCACAAGAAGTCATAAGAAACGTCACTTCTTGAGTTCAAGTTAACGAAAAGAAGTGTGTTCGCTGGCAAGTGATTAGGGCGCAGGAATTTCCGCAATCCAGAGGGCTTGAGTTTAACTCCTTCTTTGAACTGACCTAGTTAGAATTCATTCATGCAGCCACGCCCAGTTTTATTAGTTCAGGTAATCACTTGATTCCGAGTGCAGTTTGGAATAACAAGCGCCTGGTAAGCGAAATTTCGAAAGGTCAACAAAAAGTGGACTAGCCCGTCGTTCATCAAATTGCACGAGTAACATCATCTGACTACTTTCTGTAATATACATACAAAAAATTCCAACAAGCTCTCGTTTATTTCGTATCTAGGATTTTGTTGAGAGGCTTTAATTTGTGTTGCCTCACACCGAACTTTCACGCAGCTGTTCATTACGCTTTCCTTAATGGTTTTTTCTTGTTTTTCTTTTTGGTTTTGTTTTCTGCTTGTTTTTGCATTTTCAAAACTAATAATATGCTGCCTGTCTCAGCAAATCTGTTCCCAGTTAACTATTAATTATTATAATTACAATTGTCATATATTATAGTGAAAGTGTTACTGTTATTGTTCCCTTAGATAGAACGGAATTCTTTTGAGTAAACAACTGAGGTCCTCATATTAGACGAACATGTTTTCCTAACTATTTGAGGCTCCTCAGTACGAAAACCAGACAGTGCCATGTTAATAACGCATAGCGCTAGTTGAAGGATGTGGCCGGCGTAACATAAAAAAGTAAACTTTTTATTGTCATTTAGGAAAAAGCTGTAGTGAAATAAAATACCGCAGTCCACAAGCAACAAGTGGATCGTACATTATTGACCCTGATGGAGAAGAAGGCTACGAACCCTTCACTGTCTTCTGTGACATGACAGACAAGAACGGAGTTGGCGTGACTGTCATTGGTCACAACAGTGAAGCTAGCATGCAGGTACGTGAGTGGGTATGAGTCAAGGAGAAGTTATGTTCGTCATGTTCACTACTTAGGGGGAGGTATCACAAGTATCCCACAAATAGCCGGAATAACAGATGTGTCCACCAACTGCGAGCAGTTCATCAAATTCAGATGTTACAATGTTGCTCTCTTTGGAAGCGCCGGAAATCCATATGGTTGGTGGGTGTCACGAAACAACGTCAAAATGACGTACCGGGGTGGAGCTACGCCAGCAGATTCCTACAAATGCGCATGCGGGGTGACCACTCCTAACACGTGTGCAGATACCTCTCGTGGATGCAACTGCGACAAAAATGATTACGCTTGGCGTCAGGACAGCGGTCTTCTCAAGGAAAAATCCGACCTCCCCGTTACCGCTTTGCATTTCGGGGATACTGGTGGCTCCTGTGAAACAGGTTATCACACGCTTGGAAAATTCAAGTGCTACGGCATGTCCTGAATCAAGCACTCATTCAAAAGCGGGTTCGGAAAGATTTCCTTACGGCCCCGTGCATTAATTATAGATGCATACTAACCCTGTTCCAAAACGATAAGATTTTAAGAGCCTTTGAGTTACAAAATGTATGAATGCAATGAATGTATAGGGCTGTGCGGAAATCTTGCCAAAGGGTCTGTAGCACTAGAGTGTATGATCTTCATCTAACTACCCCAGCGAGGGAAACTTTATACATAACTTTATTATTGTAGTGTGTAGTGTCGTATGTAAGGTTTTTGAGAAATTAATTAGGCGTTCATCTAATCAGTTCCAAATTTATTTGTAACAAAGCGCAAAATACTTAGCGTTAGCACAATGTTTATTGTGATATACTCCAATTAAATTTACTATCAGATTCAGCGAGTTCATAATGTGGCGTTTCCGTCTATTTCATGCACGTACCTTTTATTGCGGCAGATGAGGGTGAACTCTGATGATAAACATTTTAGACTTACTTGGAACGAACAGTTTTAGCTTACCCAGGCATCAAATTTGTATCTGAAACCCACAAAGCCCAAGTATAGTCATCAGAGTTCCCTAACAATCAGGGGACAGGAATGGGAAAACTCGGAATTACGGTTTACCCGGTTGTTAATTGCTAACGCCAAGCATTCGTGCGACAGCAATGCCACCTACTCTTAAGAAGTTATTGAAGTTATTTGATGGTATTGCGACAGTTCGATTCGTCACTCTGCGAGAGTAAGACATTTCATCTTGTTCATGAACAGACAAGTGCCGCTGGAAAGTGGCTCAATGATCTTGTAATATTAGTAGCTGATTGTTCAGTAAAGATTCGCGTTTGCTGTCTCGGTGACTTTGTGTTCAGACAAAACATTAAACAGCGGTGCCTCAGTGTCGAAACTGTAATTTCTTCACTTATAGTGTTGCTATCATCATTGTTTGCTATCCTAAAGGCCCTAGCAAACGGCTTCAACATTTGCTTCAACAACCTTTCAATTTTGTTGAATGGCAATGTTGAAAGCGTTTGCCACCCCTTTCCAACTTGTTGAAACGTGTTGAAACAATGTTGAATCGATGTTGAAAGAGTTTAAAAGCCCTTAAACTTTGCTTCAATATGCGTTCAACATTTCTTTTGTTCTCTGGAATGTTCGGATTGTTGAAACGGAGTTGAAGTCGTTTGCCCCGCTCTATCAACATTGTTGAGCAAGCGCATGCGCAATGAAGAAGACGTAACCATGGTTACCAATTACCAGGCCACTCGCTAAGTTTTGTTGAATGAAATGTTGAAACCGTTTGCTCATCCCACCGTTCAACATCATTCAACAACCTTCCAACAGCGTTCAACAAAATCGAATGGATGTTGAAGCAAATGTTGAAGCCGTTTGCTAGGGCCTTAATAAAGATTCACGGTTGCCAAGAACCGTTCACAACTGCGCATGACAACGGCCTCTTTCTTAAATATTCAATATGGTATCTGTAAAAAAGATGCACCCAGGGATTGGATGGGATGTACTTTGACTGTTGAAAACTTTGATGTGAGTATGAACAGCATAGTAAATTATGGATACCATCATTGTGCGTTCTTCGTGTGGTGCCTTAATTTTAGTTCCGTTGGGCGTCAGATCAACCCGCATGATAGTTCGCCGGATCTGAGTCCTTTCAAAGCGTCTTCATTAGGCGACAAGATCACCCTCACTGTTCATGGTAACATGCAAACCAAAGTGACCTTCAACGTATTTTTTGTCCATTCAAGATAGCGCAAAGGCCACGCCAAAGGGTGAACTATTTGGTTTGTAAAAGCAAGAATTAATTATTACTTGCGTTTTCAGAAGTTGCTGAAATTGCCCTCTTCGCTGCGCCACAGGGGCAATTTCAGCAATTTCTAAAAACACACGTGATGATTTATCCTTAATTTTACTCGGCTCCATGCGATTACCTACACTAAATAAGCAAAGACTCAAGAATCCAGGTCATTACTTGGATAACCCAAGTATGGACCAGGAGTTGGAAAACATGCAAAAGGCGCATAAATAGAAAACTACTCCAGTTATGTCTCCTGATCGAGGACCCATATTTTTTTCTGTGAAATTAAGTAAAATTTCACATGTTAGCCGTATTACTTTTCACTCCGATTCCTTTCACGTCACTAAAGGTCAGCTCCTATCAGAGTCGGAATATGACCGTGACAATTATTCAAAAACAATTTAATTCAATTAGTTTCGTGCTGCTTGCAAATTTCAAAATCAAAGCAGAAAAAGGAATTTGTATTGTTGTAATCAAACAGTCGTTACTTCATTTGTTGTAGCTCTTCGTTATAAAATGAACTCTGTTTGTGTGTTTGCTTAAACAAATATATAGCAACTCCATTGAAGTCCTGAATTTTTTTCAGGCTTCTTTGCGCAATTGGATATAATTGCGTTCACAACTGCCGGAGGATCAGTCATTTATTTGAGTACATTATCAACTCCGTTCATAAAACCATTTTTTTGTGTACAACTCCCTCACGCGGCGACGCAGCATCACAGTTTCCTTAAAAACTACCACCTGCAGGTTATGTTTGTAGTTAAAGCGCTTAGTTGTAAGTAATGGTAATAGGACTCAGTGATAACAAAATCGGACGACCGCGCAGCGGGAGTCCGATTTGTTTATCACTAGCACGATTACAGACCGAAGTCTTATTACCAATTAATCATAAAAAAAATACAATTTCCGAGAAAAGAAGGAGGAACTCGTCTGGTTTGTTGGCAAACATTTGTGCCATAGGATAAACAAAATCACTACTGTCTTCTAAAATACTGTCATTGTTCAAGGAAAAAAATTATCCATTTTGAAGAAAGCCTCAATTCAAGAGTCTGTACACTGTTACTATGGTGATTGAAACCAAGGTTGCGATTGGTTGATTTAATCTACAACTCGAAATGTGATTAGCTTATTGAACTGTCCGATAACAAACTGTTCGATAACAACTTGGAAAGTGAATTAGTGGAAACTAGGAGTTTTTTAAACCAATCACAATCGAGGAAATTGCAATTTTTATGATTAGAATATTTAAAAGTTGGAACGCTATACAATGAAATTTTTCTTAAAACTGGGCCTGACACAAAGTTTAACATGACTTTGTCTTCGTCCAGAATTTGGTTGCTATCTGATTGGCTGATGCAAGGAGTGAAAGTCTCTGAGACCGGGACTATGCTCAATGGATTTAATTTATGCATTTCTCTGGATAGAAATTCTCAGTACGTGTATTTATAGAAAATTTTCAATTGTGAAGCGTCGTGAATGCTGGTCCAATTTTGCTACAACGAGCTGCAAAAATACTTGAGATTAGTGTTCGTCATTTGGACTTTAATGATGTTTCCATGATCTTCCGCCTTCCCTCCCTCTCCCCCTCTTATCAAAGTTGCTAATTAAGCAATAGAAAACGTTTTCCGTGTGTGCATAGCCTGATATAAACACGAGAGGGGTTGGGAGAATTTGAGACAGTTATGCAAACCCGAGACGAAGTCAAGGGTTTGCATAACTGTCGAGAATTCTCCCAACCCCTCGAGTGTTTATATCAGGCTATGCAAACACAGGAAAAACGTTTTCTATTGCTTTTATAAAACAACTTTCCCGAGCAAAAAAAAACAAAACGCTCTTGTTTAGAACATTGATTAAAAGAGAAATTCTTACCAGTCGCGAAGTCTTGTACACGCATACAAGCTTGTACGCGTAAATCAGTCTTTGTTTTGCAAAAAAGATGCTTTCCAAAATACGGGTTTTTCTCGCTTAAAATGTCAGCTCAAGCGAAAAAAAATTGACACAGCATGTTTCTAAAGATTTTCCAAGTTTCAACCGACGAGGAAATGGGTAAATAAAGTAAACTTGTCGAGTTTTTCAACTCAAAACCTTTTTCAAATTCGTGCTGGCGTGATTAGTGCGCGGAAAGCCAAACAAGTTGAAGTTACAACCATGTTTACATACTCTCATTTAAACACGTCTCTCGACCAATCCGAGCCCGCGTACTATCTTAGTTATTTTATAAAGCGCAACACCATGCTCGAAACTTTGAGGAACAACTTTGAAAGGGGGAGAGGGAGGGGGTATGCATTGTATCTCACAGATTTCTTACAGGAGCGTTTTAGAGAAAGAAAAGATGTTTTTGATTGCCAATGTCCCAACAATTTTGAAACTGGTTGTTTGAGCTCTATTGCTGGCCATTTCATCAGTTTGGGAACCTGTGCGAGAGCTATTGTACTTTTAGCTTTCAATGAGGTCTCAGTAAAGCAAATAGGGTTTCATTGTCTTAGATCACGTGGATTAAAAATGGCCAGCAAATAAAGCCCATTTTGTGTTGTTTTCGTATGACGTAATTGGAGCACATTTCATTGCTTTTAGGGAACAAGCCCATAACCTTTCTTAAGTTTCAATTTAGACTAGTGAATAACTCCGTTTTATCTCTTACAGTCTGTAAGGACGTGATTCTAAGCTATTTGCTGTGAATCTGCGCCACGCAAGTAGATTTACCTCTTCAAATAAGGCAAAACGGGCACTAGATTGAGGAGATAAACTGTTGTTGATGTACGTGAATTAGCCACATAAACAGACGTTCTATTGTGATGGCGTGCCATCTAATTCAGCTGCTTAGAAATCAGAGGCAGAATGCATAAAATGAAATTCCAAAGTGCTGTCAACGCTTTGCATCGTTTATGATACACTGATTAAAAACGTTTTTACTGATTTCCACAAACAATTACAACTGTTATGAAATTCAACGGTCTACCATTTTAGCACGGTCTACCATTGCGATTCACTGAAAATACATGAGATATCATATATCTTACTCAGGTGATGGTAGACTGTGCTAAAAATGGTGGACCGTCAGAAAATCAAAGGGAATGCATTTTACACTTATATCCTTTTACCACTTTTCTCGTTTGGCATTTATCACTATTTAGGATTGGAAAGAAATGACAGAAGTTCAAGTATTTTCCTCCTAAAGCCATAATGTAATCACGGCATGTTACATAACCAACAGCATACCAACTCTTCTTGCGTTACAAAAGAGACGAAAATATATGCGCAACTTTACCACACTATTGTCCGCTAAAACTGTTTGTCTAGTAATCTTCCTGCTCGGCGGCCTTTAGTGTTGGCTAAAATCAAATGCAAGCACTTATGCGTTAGCGCGATACTATTGTCAATAATTTCAGTTCGCATTGACTATGATGTGCTTTCTACTCGCAATATTAACTCTTGAAATGTCTTACACCTGTCTTATCTTTCAAACGCTTTAGGTTAGGCATCTATGTTTGAGCTATAAACGATTTCGTTCCACGAACAAAGGCATAGAACACACTCCGATCTGTTACGTCACTAACTGCAAGTTCGGAAAATTCGACGAATTCGAATTTAGTTTTCCGCGCACTCTCTGACCAACTAGAACGTCAAAATGTCTAGAACTACAATAAGGAAATATAGTTCTTCAAAGTTATTTGCAAAGCTCCATTCTTCCATCCTTCACACCAGAGAAAACAGAGTTCGCTTTTACACCTCAATTAGACCTTAGCTTTCTCCACATGTTTGGTTCCGAATTGAAATAAAAGTCTGGAAAGCTCTGGACTCAGCCAATTGAGCTGTAAATAAGTCTAAAACTCTCTTCTTCAAACAAGTCAGTACTTACTTTTGTTAAAAAAAATCTAGATATCACAAACAACTGAAAGTATTGGACGAAACACGAAATTTTACCACTAGAACTGACGTTTATTAGAAAATCAAGGACAACGCTGATCAAAACACACAAAATGTTTTGTACCAATCGATGCTTTTCTTAATCTTTTCCAAGCTGGAGCCCCATACTCGATATTAACTTATCAACATTACGGCACATGGGGGGTCTGAAAAGCATGCGCAAATTCAAATTGAAGTAAACGAAATCAATATAAACACTCTGAACAAATACAGTACAGGGAAAAAAGATCACAAGTCTTTTGATTTGTGCAGTAGGAGTTTCTCGTTACATTTTTTAGTACTAAACTGATAACGATAGCTAAGTGAATTTTCCACTTTAATTGAAATAAAGTGTGTTATGGTTAAGTTTATTTAGGAATATCATTTGTAACCAGCAATTCACAGTCAAGTCTCATACATAATAAAAGAGTCATTACATTAGGCATGCATATTCTTGACGTTTAATTTAGTAGTGAAGTATGACAAGTAAAAATTATTGAAAATAATAAGTATTCGGTCCATTTAATCGACAAAACCAGATGTTTATTGGGGAACACCTACACATAAAATAACAAGATTAATTTTGATTGTGGTAATTTTAGGGATCATATAACGCCAAAAGATGGTCTCCGTTGTCGCTCTGGTTTGGTTCAGTACTTACCAGTTTTCTCAAACTGCTGCCAATTTTCAGCGCGCTGCACTGTACCGAGATGAAACACGACAATTTATCATCAATGGCAACTTCAAACCGGATTTAAATCATCGGTTAACGGCGAACAAGATCAGTTCTCTTTTGCTGGACGACAAATTTGATTGTACGTTTAAATGTGTCAACAAAAATACGTGTAAATCATTCAACCTGGCAACGAATGCAGACTCTAACGGGCTGTATTTGTGCGAGCTGTTAGGCACTGACAAGTACAGAGCCTCTGGAAATGATCTTCAAGTGAATACTGCTTTTCATCATTTCAGCCCGTGGGTAAGCATTAATACCATAGTTTTACAGTTTGAATTGTATAGTTTGGGGGCCTTTTGAGACTGATTTTAATAGGTCTTTCTCCTTCAAACACAGAAAGTTAAATGAGATAGTAAATACTGATACATTTTTTTTTTCTGCGATAAAGCAGAGTCCAAAACATGAATACATAAAGAAGAGGGCTTTATCGCCTCTCTCTCAGCTCAGGTGATGCAGATGAGTAAACCTCAACCAATTTACGGCTCTTAAATTCCTCCGAAGTCAAAAAATTACGTGGAACCTAGTTTCAGTGGGGTAAAGGCGCAGTTTGATCAGAACTATTTAGAAGCCATCGGCTCAGTCATATCTTGGGGTTTTCATAAACAGACGTAATTGGACGCCAAACGAATTCAGCATAATGATCATCTTTGGAATTGTAATTTGAACATTGTGAAAACGCAAAACTAGTAAAAGGGAAGATCTAGGGAAAAATTTCCGAACGGCCCGATGCATTAATTATACATTAACGAGGGTTACACTAATCCTGTTCCAAAAACGAATAGTCACAAAATGCATGTATAATTGCTGGATGGGGCTGCGCCGAAATCTTCCCAATTGCATTGGTATATTCAAGCCAAGTTCCAACATTCAATTCCGTCTGACAGGCTTCCTCAGTAAACCGCTAACAATAAAATTAAACCACCCTAATACAATGAATGAGTCAGTGGGTGATCAAAGGTATCAGGTAGTGAATTTGATGCAATTAGTTTACCACGTCACGATCATATTTTGTGCCACCCTACGCCATTATTGCTACAAAAGCGTAAGATCGTGCCCCAGTACACCACTTTTACCGCTTCAAAGCTTGCATCAACAGTTCTGTGGTCTGTCTCAGCCAAAACTACTTCTACTAGGTGTTCATCAACTGAAGAATTTGTATGGCAACACGCACACTGGCTAACTCGTTCTTTAGGACATTAGGACGTATTCGCGAACATAAAAGTACTTCACTTTAACACCCAAAGCATATTAACTCGGTCAATACCTGAGTTCGAGGTCCGTGCTGTAAGTTACGGACCGAGTTTTTTCCCGTTGATTTATACAGCCCAAGCGCGAAGCACGGGGGCCATAATTCAACGGGAAAAAATCTGTAACTGAGGATCTGTAACTTGTCGATACCGACCAAGAAAACGAGGTTATTAAGATATTTATTATGTCTCTGAAGTTAATCAGACGCGCGGAAAAGGAAACTTTCAAATTTAGCAGGTCGTACATATATCTTATTAACCAAGCGCGAAGGCCGTACTGGGAGAATATCGGCCCGAGGTCTTGGCAGTACGGACCGAGCGCAGCGAGGTCCGTACAAAAAAGACCGAGGGCCGATATTCTCCCAGTACGGTCCCGAGCAAGCTTGGTTAATAAGAGATTTATTACACGACTGAAGACACGGCCCTCGCGCTTGGTTAATTAACCATTATTCTACGAGGGCGCGCTGATCATAACCAACTCGGCACTACGCGCCTCATTGTTATTTATCATTTCATATCCAGCAAGCCCGAGTAGAATATTTGTTTTATTAAAAACACTGCGACCACGAATTGATAATCTGAACCAAAAGCAAATGAAAGAAATAAACGTAGAGAAAGAGAAAACCGTGAAATGGCAACATTTGTTGATCGCTTGACTAAACGAAAAGGGCGCGAAAACCTTAGTTTTGTTGCAGCATTTCTGGGAAAAGTTGAATGAAGTTAACGAAAGTATCCGATAGGAACGCCGGCAGGAGCTTCATCTCCGGAAAATTACTCTATTTTATTGGCTCAGGACTGTTGTAAATTGTCAATGTTTTAAAAAAGTGGATGGAACGGTTTTCACATAGATGTCCGTGCCGAAGAAGAAAGCGAATTTGTAATCCATACAAACAATGGCGCCATGTGCGAATTTCATCAAAATGAAGACATATTTCAGTTTAAAAAGATTATGATGAACTAGAGCATTACCTCACCGAAACTGGTCGGAAACAAGCAACCTGAGGGATAAGCAAAAGAAATATCTTGAGCCTCTTGAAGTTTATCTGATGCGTGCGGCATAAAAACTGGAACCGCGGCCGAGCAGAATAACAAAAACAACGAGAGCAGCGATTCCTCTCGTCTTTACTAAACGTGACGCTGTAAAAGTTAAACGTTTCAAGCTGGTGATTGGTACATTTCAGGGAACGCAGGTAAAAGACCACTTTTACTTTGTTGATTTTTAGTTTTAAAAGAACACCGATCCTTCGAAGCGAATGCTGCTGTGAACTTTTCCCAGAGCTGCAAGAAAATTGTTTAAAACAGAAACCTACACAGATCTGGTCTTTTGTCGTTCTCGTTTGTATTTCAGTCCCAGTGTTGCAATTTCTACTTGTTAATTCCGCTGAGAGGATTTTTATTCACTAATGGCTGCCGGTTTCGGGGGAAAATTTTACTCGGCTTGTACAACGCGGGATCATTCGGGACAATACCCGGTCCAATACTTAGAGAATATCGGACCGGCAATAGAGCAATCTTATTGGTCAATTTTAGTTATTGGCCCTCTGACTGCCTAAGTCGTGTAATAAAGTACAATACGGCCCTCAAAGTTGACCAATCATAGTACGCGTACTTGAACAGAGAGATATTTTAGGGGTAATATATTGTCACGCTACAACCTGATGTATTAGCCTCTTCGAATTCTCAATTGCTGGAACACCACCTAGCACCAGACTAAAGCAGCATATTCAAGGATAGCTCGCATTAACTGGTCTTATACAGGATAGAAAAGAGCTTCTAAATTTGAGGGTCCATCCCAAGTTTCTGTTTGTCTTGTTTACAACGGCATCAACTCGGGCGCTTCACGATAAATCAGAGGAAATAAGGACTCCTAAATCCTTCGCACACTGAACAGGAATGATTCTTGATCCCATTGTATCGGACGGAGACCGAGCCGTCACGGTTGAGGGTTATACACATTGTTTCAATTGCATTTCTCTGAGTTGAACCTAAGCTGCCAAAGAGTGTCATTTACAAATAGGGAGATCTCTCCGTTCACCTTTGTGTCATCAGCGAACATTTTGATAGGGGACGATATGTCAGATAACACATCGTTAACATAAATGAGGAATAGGATAGCCCCTAGAATTGTTGCCTGGGGTACTCCGGAGCTAACATAGGTCCATAAAGGGAAGATGTCACGCACTACCACGCGTTGTTGGCGATTTCTCAAAAAGTTTCTGAACCAGGCATTGCAACAAAACTTTATGGAGCTCGATAGCGGATCACTAAACTCTAGAAAAAATCTCCCCCCCCCCCCCCTTCCGCCTCCTCCCCTCCTCCTCCTGCCGTTTATATATTGCTAATGAAAGCCTCGCTTTCTCAACTGACAAAGCCAGTCAAGACGTATTTGCATCAACACAAAAAAAAATAAGAAATTCATTCCATGTTTTGTCTCATTTCTTTTTCCTTTTTTTTTTCCTGTTCCCACAGTCTCCATGCCGAAGAGGAGAAGTCGGAATTCAATGTGAACGAAACGGTAAACATATTCGCAATTTCTCTCTTTGTCTTTGTCTCTCTTTCCCGTCTTTACCTCTCTCCTTCTCTGCTGTTTGTTTGTTTGTTTGCTTGTATTTTATTTCTCCTCTAGCTTTATTTTGCAATCTACCACACCATAAATAAGCAACGGACGATAATGTTTTAATCGAGTTAACTCTGATTTACTATTAGCGAAAAGCTGCAGTGAATTGAAATACTACAGTCCGCAAACCACAAGTGGTTCGTATGTCATTGACCCTGATGGAGTTGGAGGCTATGAACCTTTCACTGCATTTTGTAACATGACAGCCAAGAACGGAGTCGGCGTAACTGTCATCGGTCACGACAGTGAAGCTAGAATGTACGTGAAAGGGTATGATAGTTCCGGAAGTTATGTTCGTCATGTTCACTACTTAGGAGCAGGTGTCACTGGTATCCCACAAATAGCCGGTATAACAGATGTGTCCACCAACTGCGACCAGTTCATTAAATTTGAATGTTACCATGCTCGTCTCTTTGTACCCACTGGAAGTCCATTTGGTTGGTGGATGTCACGAAACAATTCCAAAATGACGTACTGGGGTGGAGCTACGCCAGCGGATTCTTACAAGTGTGCATGCGGGGTTACGTCTCCTAACACATGTGCAGATACCTCTCATGGATGCAACTGCGACATAAACGATGACGCTTGGCGACAGGACAGCGGTCTTCTCACGGAAAAATCCGATCTTCCCGTTATCGCTTTGCATTTCGGGGATACTGGTGGCTCCAGTGAAAAAGGTTATCACACGCTTGGAAAATTCAAGTGCTACGGCATGCCCTGAGCCAAGTACTCATCCAAAAGCAAGTTATTGGGTTCAATTTCAAATACTTTTTCGAGTCTCCCCATTTAAAAAAGTTAAATAATGAAGAAGCTGAAAGTTGCGAACGCTTATTAACGATAAAGGAATGCTCCGATGCGTTTAATAAATTCCAAAACAATAAGACGCCAGGTTCTGATGGTTTCACAATTGGAATGCGGTCGCACCGTTTATGGCTGACAGTTTTTATCACGGCTTAGAAAATGGTCTTCTAACGATCTCTCAACGGCTAGCAATTATCTCATTAATACGAAAGAAAGAAAGAAAGACAAAGACTTGCACTGATATTTAAAAAATTGGAGGCCAGTCTCTCTCCTCAATAATGACTATAAAATCGCTACAAAATTCATTGCACTCAGAATGGAGAAAGTTCTCCCTAAACTCATAAATGCCAGCCAAACAGGTTATTTCAAAGGAAGGTACACTGGAGAAAGTATTAGAACGATTTCCGACATAATGTCATTTACAAAAACTCATAACATCCCTGGTTTAGCTGTTTTTCTCGATTTTGAAAGAGCATTCGACTCTCTTGATTTTGGCCCACAGTTACGCCAATGGATTAGAGTAATTTACAGCAATATTTCTAGTTGCGTTTTAAATAACGGATACGCCACCAGACACTTCAATTTGAGTAGAGGAGTCACAAGCAAGGTTGTCCTCTGTCAGGCGTCTTGTTTGTCGTTGGAATTGAAATCCTGGGTAACGCCCGCATAAGAAGTTCAAAAGAAATAAAAGGTATTAAAATTGATGAAAGCAATATGTTGAAGCTCTCTCAGTACGCAGATGACACCTCAGCCTTTCTTGAAGATACCGAATCACTAAGTAACTTATTCAGTGTACTTTCCCAGTTTCCCAGTTCGAAAGCTGCTCTGGATTAAAAATAAACCAGTCGAAATCAGAATTGTTGTGGTTAGGGTCTCTGCGTCATCGAAAAGATACGTTTCAAAGTTTAAGAATGAATGAAGAACCAATCCTATGCACTAGGGGTCTACTTCTCTTATGACGAAAAACTCGCAGCCAAAGAGAATTTTTCTGATCGACTAGATTCTTTAAGAAAACTCCTGAATATTTGGTCAGCAAGAGACATATCAGTCCACGGCCGAATTCATGTAGTGAAATCTATGGCAATTTCTGTAGTGTGTTGAGCGACACCAGCCTCTTTCGCAGCTGAAGTTAATAAACTAATCTTTGACTTTATATGGAATTACAAAATCCTGAAAATTAAAAAAAAACCACTTTGATAAAAGACAAGAAAAATGGAGGCCTAAATATGATAGACTTTACTTTGTTTGATAAAGCACTAAAAATATTTTGGGTACGACGTTTCTGCTCAGAAGGTAATCAACCGTGGAAGATCATTCCTTCACGTCTGTTCTCTAATGTTGGCTGTTTTATTGCAATTACAACGTTGACTATTTGACTCTCAATGCAAAACTGCCCTCTTTTTAGAAAGGGGTGCTGCTTCCTTCTGGTCCGACTTTACTGGTTGGTACCAGCGCATTTACAAAGAAACTCTAATGCTAGGCAAGAAAGAAATCATGTATGGCATCTTGGATAATTGGCCCTCTTGTTCAGCCCTACCTAATCTATTGTAAAGCAATAAATAGAGTCAATTTTCTTTTTGCCGATTTTAAATTGTTATTACATCAAAAGAATGAAACAGAAAAATACAGTATTCAGCTCAAACAAATGCAGCACTTTTTACGAGAAATGGGCCAGATTGTTAAATTAACACCCAATTTCAATGTTATGTTATTGTTGGTATAGTTTATAAGCTTTGTTACACGTGTAGTATATATACCTTGTTTTCTTGCGTCACTTGTATTGTCTGTAATTTAATGCCATCACTTTGTAATGTGTGTTTGACTGTCAAATAAAGAACTTCGTTAAAAAAAAAACAACAACAAGAAAGTTATTGGGTTCGCAGAACGCAGTCCTAATCCAGATTGAATTGAGATTTTTTGGGTCAACTGGTCGATCTTGTTTCACTACCCCTGCAATCTACGGGAACCAAGCATAAGCGTATCATCGCAAAGCACGTGCATACGTAATGGTTCGTTTCTCAATCTTTCGCTCCAGTTGCGTGGAGAAGTTATATAAAAGTGGAAAGTGGCAAGTTTAGTCTCTGTTTTTTGAGTTGGAAGAAATGGCGTTAAAAACTATTGCAGTTAACATTTCTCGATGCGTTAGGGAAAAAAAAAAGCTGCAATTTGGCGCTGTGATTACAACCCGCTCGCCTTGGACAAGAAATAACAACTGCGTCATTGTAAATAAATGTGAACTCGGGTTGTGTAATTTTACTCTTCTGGCTCTTCTGGCTTGTGACGCAAAACACGGTGTCAGCTTTCAAATGCAAAACCTATCATACATTGCTATTTTAACTTACCAAACCTAGCAAGATTCGAAGGCACTCTCTAATCTACGATTACTACTAGTTTAAGTGAGTATATGATCTTAATCTAACTACATCGGTGAGGGAAATGGTACACATAATGTTATTGTTGTATTTTCTTTTTCTTTTTTCTTTAATTTTTCGACATATTACCCCACAAGAACAAGGCTTAACTTTCAATCGATCTTGCATAAATAAAAAGTATTGCCGGATTCACTGGCCGACTTTTACTGTGCGAGAATGCGCATCATAGTCTATGGGTACCACCATGTTACTTTTTGGTTTCCGTCATCATCTCGCTGCTCTCTGGCATCAGCATCGCTTTCTTTGTATTTCAGTTCATTTTTAACTCGTAAAATTACTATGATTTCTGAGTTGTTAAACAAAATGTACTACACGAAAGATGTATAAGGCAGGAGAAACGTGCTTTTCATAATCTTTGTCTGGGATAAACGCAACAGACCACAGGATCTGTTAGTTTTGAAGAGAGCTGTTTCACTTACAGTATAACTGATCCCACAGTGCGTCAAGTGAGCTTGTGTCACCAGGCTTCTCTAGGAGCTTTCATCAACCCGGAATTAAAAATGGTGTGTTCCGGTTGTCGAAACAAAGCACTTGTCGTTTCTCTCGCAACAACCCAAATTTGCAAACCCAAGGATTTTTGACGCAAACAACGAACCCGGACGACAACCTCCAGGAAGGGGAAGCAACTAGCATACAAAAATTGCTGGACGTGATGAGTAGATCAAGGGCACGCTTGTTAATTGCTTCTTTTACATGCATTCATGACAAATCTTTTTCACTAGCTTTCTTTTTGTTTACTTTTTTCAGGCCGTTGTGAGTTTGTGCGGCGACAAATTTACTTTAAGATGTGCGAATAGGCTAGACAATAACTGGCAACCTGGCATTTATAACTATTTCAGGTTATTTCAGGCTGTCAGCTACCCTTATTTTCAGATTATTTATTATGTATGTCACTGTAATTTAATCTAATTTATTCTAAATAAGGGATGAATAAAGCTGTTGTTGTTGACATTATAGCACCAAAGTTCATCGTTTCGATTACCCGCCCCCTTCAAATTTATGAGCAGAACCTAAACCAGTCCTAAACCAGTCACATAGTGCGTGATGCAGTCGTAGTCTATACCCACATTTCACCCGTGCTCGCCACAAGAGTCTCCAGTAGCTCAGTGGTTAGAGCATCCGTACTAAATCTCATGTATTTCTCACATGACTCGTTTGGGTGGAGATCTGAATCCCTTTTTATATTTTACTTTGACTACGGCACCACGTTGATCGTGTACTGATAATTGCATTGCATTCTCAAATACATCGCATTCCTTAAGTCCATCCGATATTTGTGTTGATAAAACTGATAACACATTTATGTAGAACATGCGAAGGTACAAGATTACACATAAAACTAACGTACTGGACAGACCCCATAGAGCTGATAATCCAATAAGTAAAATATACAAAATATGAAATAATGATGATAACAGTCACAAAAGTAAAGACGTTACTTGCATCTTCGCTTCGATGTGTGGATTCTTTCTGACCCAACATGGCGGCTTTCCTGTTGTTGTTGTTGTTGTTGTTGTTGTGCTGCTGTTCGTCTTTGTACCTCTAATCTGATCATCAACGGGTATTTTGTATTCGCCAGCACCTAAACTCTTCGTGTCAACGTTTTCACTCAAGTTCGTTAAGGTACTTTTTTCATTGGTAGTCAAAGTTTGCGCACTTTTTGTACTAAATGATTGATAGCTCATTCAGCTCTATTTCTCGTCTTGGTTTCGAGTTCGCGCAACGACCCGTTTCGAAGTGTACGCTCACTGTCATCATTTAATGTGGATCTACTGCGAAAGGCGTTTTTGTAGACATGTCTACAAAGTCGAGGAATCCACCGTCGACTTGTGCCTTGCTGCTTTTCAACAGAAATAGGTAAACAGATTTTTACCATTCTCGTCCCCAGAGCCACTCGTCTTTAGGCTTGAAATGTCGTTGACGAGTGGCTCTGGACGCACCAAAAAATTCGAATTTTTTCATTGGCTGACAAAAAATGAATGCGCAGCAGAAATAAAAATCACAAAGTACCACGCAGTCCATTTTACTTCCAGCCCGCATTCCGGCGAGCAACCAACGTGACACGAAACAGGCCATCTTGACCACATTGTTTAGTTTGCCGTCTCTCCCCTCCCTAAGGATTAGTTTCTGAGCATGGGCAGATTAGTTGGTAAAAATTAAGCATGCGCTACCGGATGTCCGTGATTTACGGACATCCGGTATTGGCTGCTACCAGAGCCCTTCGTTTCTCCGACCACGTGACCAAAAGAAACGGAGGCTCTGGGGACGAGAATGGATTTTTACAGGTTGATCGTTAGCACCTGCGCAAATACGCCGGAAGTGAGCTTTGCGGAAAACACGACAAAGAAGAACAGATGACATTTTTAGACTCGTATCTTTTACAGGAAGCCCGAGTACAATCGTTACTTTGTTGGGGCTCCCATCAGTCTCAGTAATAAAAAAAAGCTGGTTCTGTATTTAGAAAATCAATATAACTTTTTTAATTACAACACAATGGGGCATATATTTTTTCTTGGTATAGGGCACGGTTTTTATAAAAGCTAGTTAAAAATTCATCTAGCAATTAAGGTATTTACTCTGAAGAGGATATGTTAAATTATTAATTTCCAAAAATTAATAAAACCAAATTGTAAGAGCATTAATCACTGCTAGAGGAAAGCCTGATGACAGGAGTTAAAGATCAAGGCTGGGAGTCTTCTCTATTCGTCCATCCTCACAGCCTTTAGCCATCATGGTACCTTTACTGCCTTGGTTCATGATGGTTGCTTTGCATTTGGTGCAAGGTTTACTCGTTTGGCCGCATAGCGCTCTGGACAGAAACCGCCACAGCTTGGTGAATTACGGAAACTTCACAATAGATTCTCACCAACGCCTGTCTGTGGTAAACATCAGTTCGCGTTTAGTTCATGATGCACTGGACTGCATTTTCAGCTGCATCAGTGAACCAAACTGCTACTCATTCAACTTGGTGGTCCGTTCCGATCCTTATGGCCGACGCTTATGCGAGTTGTTACCCATTGACAAGTACAGTTCCCCTATACAATGCCTTTCCGCAAATGTGTCGTTCCATCACTACAGCCCTTGGGTATGTATTTTTTTTTTTTTGACTGGAGGCTCTCGTTTTCATTTTTATGTACTAAATGCATAACATTTAAATAAAAATAACTCGGACAATTCGTCTGAATGACAATTTCGCCCAAAGTAGCCCAAGTTTGGAAAGGAGTAAAAATACGTTCACGGATATTTCTACTTATGCTTGAAATTGAGATGATTTTTATGATTTTTTTTTAATCTAAAAATTGCGATCACAACTGCGACGATCATTCCTAATTTGATGTCATATCCGCAGTTCACATATGATTTCTTTCATATGCATCATTCACTTACATATCTTTCACGGGATCATATGAATCCAAAATTGACTTTCTTCCAACGTCATTGGCTTCATAGCTCAGTTGGTAGAGCATCGCACCGGAATCGCGAGGTCACGGGTTCAAGCCCCGTTGAAGTCCTGAATTTTTTTCAGGCTTTTTTACGCAATTGTAAAAATTGCGATCACAACTGCGACGATCATTCCTCATTAGATGGGATGATTTTTATAGCATGATCGCTGTGTATTTTCAAAAGGCTTTGGATCCATGTTTTTCCTAACAACGAATGCATTTGTCAATTACATTGTTACATAAAAAAAACTCATATAAGTCAATTTAAGAAACTTTAAATAAATTCCTTTTCTTTAATTTTCTTGGCAATGCATTTAATAGTCATAGCTTGGCGCAAATATCTGTCTAACCGAAATGACATTTGCTAAAAGTGAAAATATAGCCGAAAGGCGAAAGAAAGTAAACTACATGGTTACAATTATATGATTGTAATGAATTATTAACATAAGGACTGAACTGAATTCGAAATAGAGTCAATACGGTTTTAATTATTAAATAAAAAAAAACTGCATCTCCATTATAAAGTAAACCTTAGGTAACCCGCGTTCTTTCAACGAACACTGTTGATATTGAACGTGCTGCTTAAACTACAGACTTAAGTTTCCACAATTAAATTATTAATTAAAAGCATCGTTTATTTATCATCAAGTCGCCATGCCAACAAGATCCCTGCCAAAGCATGAATGAACACTGCTATCCTGACTTTGTATTCAATTCTTATCGCTGTGGTGGCCATCCGGGAATTTATGGAGATCACTGTGAACATCAAGGTATACTTCTCGGAAAGCTCAGTGTTCAGTGTGAGCAACCGGCAGCCAAATATTGAGCCGACATTGCTTTGGTCGGAATTGTATTGACTGGGAAATTGACTCGAGGGAGGTTCTATATCTCCTAACTTGCGCTATCACCCAAAACAAGGTGACGGAAGCTCTTCAACCTACCTACCCATAAACCTACTCTGCGCGTACCTACTATGCCTCATTGCCTCGTACTGCCTAGGTAATTGCTTGTGTCAGTATATACTCGAACTCCTAGAAGAATTAGCCTCAGTAAAATAGATAGGGTTGTGAAAACCGGTTCGGACCCCGAGGACATAGAAGATGCGTATCGCTGTAAATGTAATTCTTTTGAAGATTATTGTTCACAGAATAAGTATTGTTAGAAAAGCAACTTTTGCTCTTCTACCACCTCAAACCGTTTTAGGAAATGTGTTTTTTGTTTTGTGTTAAAGTGTTGTAACTGATATAATACTACAACTAAAAACCAATTAGATGTCATACAGTGCTACCTGCTGAAGGGAAAAAAAACTACAATATTATTGCTGTTACTACTTTTTTCAGCCAAAAGCAGCAGCGAGTTAACACTCCATAGCCCTCTAACCACAAGTGGATTTTACGTCATCGACCCGGATGGCAAAGCAGGCTACAACCCCATTACTGTCTTCTGTGACATGACAGGTGTGAATGGAGTTGGTGTGACAGTTGTTGGTCACGACAGTGAGAACAAAACTCTGGTCTCTGGATATGAAAATCGAGGGAGTTACGTACGTAATGTTAGTTACTTAGGAGATG
>OX419339.1:28095015-28115015 GCA_948470475.1 Galaxea fascicularis
TTTGGTGTAGGATCAACCTGGTGGATTTTTGTCTGCCCAGGTAGAGATTTTGTTAAAAACCTGGTGAACAACCAGGTTCCACCAGGTCTGTTACAGAGGGGTGTAATAATTATTTATGCAATGTTCCCTTTTTTGGAAATATTCATGAAAATCAGTTACCATTGGAAATTTATTGTAGCAACCCCAAAGTGACTCTAGTGTACATGAAAATGCACTTGTACCAGCTGGCCACACATATAATTGTGATGTATCTGTCTATTTTATGACTTTTGTGTGAAATTTGTGGGTGACCTCTTGTAATGGTTTCGTGTAATTATGTGTAGACTTTGGCACACAGGTTTGTGAGGTTTATCTTGAAAAGATACTTTAAATGGCGGTGTTACGTTGGCATGGCACACTCGACTTTGCACACTTTTACCTGTTTTTTACCTGCTTCTGTTGTGAGGGATTAATGTGTTTGAAAGCAGAAATGGTGTGTTTTTCTATCTTGACTAATTTTAAGTTTTTGCTCTGTAATGGGTACCCAAAAAATTATTGTGGGAATGATAAAATGAACATGGTCTATCGCTTTTGTTAACTCTCACGGACTGATAACTTTAATTCTATCGCCGTACCAGGTGATATGCAGCTAATTCACTTCTCCGCCTCTGTTGTCATTGTATTGCCTATCTTGTGTATCGGCGCGTTCACTGTTGAACTGTAGCTTTCTTTGTCATGTAATAAGAACTTAAGAGAACGATGAAGTCTCTCTCTATAGTACTGCGGCCTTACGCTATTTAAACATCAAGAATACAGCTTTTAATAGTCTAGAAAACTTCGTAAACGTTAATTGTACTATACAACAACCGGTAAGATAAATCACCAACAAACCACACGAATCAGTGGATCAAACAACCGAGCAAACTAACGGCGAGAGAACCGACGACTAAAACAGTGAAGGACCGAACAGCCAAGCGATTAGGTGGCCGAACGGAAGATCGAAAATTAAGGACAATGCACCGACTGTGAAGGGCAGCCAGACAATCGTCCGCATCCAGTCCGCCATGTTTTTGTTTTCGCGGGGAGGTCTACCGGAAATTTGTTTCCTGTTGCGTCCGCACTAGTTTCTAAAAATAGATTTTTTGAAATTAAGATATCCCGGCCGGGAGTCTCCCTCTCTGTCCCATTATGGTTCTTGTCAGTGTTAATCAACGGGGTACTTAACTCAAGTTTGGGCATACGGGTAGTTAAAAGGAATCGAAGAGGATTACCCCACGCTTGGAAAATGGCCTGAATTGAGAAAGCGTTAGTTCTCCTGCTACGATATTTAGAGCTGTTCAATTTCGAATGTAATTCTTATATTCTTATATTGATTTGGTTTCTATATATTACGATCTACGACTGGTTGGTCTTGCTCCACTTTCTTAACTAAATGAGAAGTAAAACAAAATCACACTCGATCTTCCTCGTAGACTTTTTTTCTTTGATTTTAAGAAGCTCAACTGTATAAAACCTCTCTATCACTGTCAAATTGCTCCTTAACTTTAAAAAAATTAACCGTAACCTCCAGTAATTCTCTAGTTAAAGTTTGGGGATACACGCGGGGTTACTAGAAACTTAAAATGTTACGCCATGGTCAAATTTTCGCGAGCAGAACCGTTATCAAGAGTTCAGAATAGCCGTTTTTAAGCGCCGGCTAAATTTAATAATAGCTTTTAACTCTGATTGGTTAACTGCGTTGTAATAAAGAAAAGAAATTACCTTGGTTTCGTTTTCACGGCACTGAAAAAGTATTTAATAAGAATACAATCTATCAAGATGAAATCAATCCCTCACTGAGGAAACAACGCGCACATAATGTTTACATGGCACTAATGTAAATGCTGAGCTGTATATGATATCTACCTACCTTTTCATGCAAGATGTACTACTCTTAATTTTTTAGCATCTTGAATATTTCATTATTTGTTTGTTTGTTCGTAAGTAATGGAATTCCAAAAAACAGTCATCCAATCATTTGGTTTTAGACATTTCTAGCTCGGAAACCGTCAAATCATAAATTCTATATTAAAGGTCCCTTTCAGACTAAAAAATAGGTGGGTTTGACGCCATTTTTCATTGAAATTACACGAATATTATGCACAGTAAACTGGGAAACCTTCAATTAGGCTTTCTCTTTCACGCCCAGTCTTATCAACAAAGTTCACAACCGGTCACTGCGTAGTACTATGGGGATTATCGCAACTAAGAATAAGATTAAGAATAAATGATGTTTTAAACAACGGAATTAAAAAAACTTCCTGTAACATTTTATCTCGAATTGAGGACGATCCACAGTTCATCATCCCAAATATGCATGTTTCATCTTTTTTTTTTTTGCGTCATATTTTTGTTTCTGGTCTGTCTCTGTCTTGACCTTGGTTACAGACTTAATCTCTACAGACGTTCTATGATATGGAATAACAAGGTCCCTTACACTGACGTCACCAAACGAAGACTGATCCTCGCAGTTGTGAACGCAATTATATGCAATTTCGTAAAGAAGCCTGAAAAAAAATTCAGGACTTCAAAGGTGGCTTCATAGCTCAGTTGGTTTTGACCGTCGCACCGGTATCGCGAGGTCACGGGTTCAAACCCCGTTGAAGTCCTGAATCTTTTTCAGGCTTCTTTAAGCAATTGCATATAATTGTGTTCACAACTGCGAGGGTCAGTCTTCATTTGATTTCATTTCCGCAGTTCATATGATTCATCACTCACACTGACGTCACCCCTACCCACATATGGTTTGAACTCAGCGGTCACCCACAGGAAATCTATGGCCATGTGACCGGCCGCTGAAAATGAATAGAGAACTCTTAGTTTTAGATCAGCAAAACTTGGCATTTTCAATGAAGTTTATTGCTGTTCGAAGAGCAAACGCGTTTGATGTACGTAAGGGCTTAACATGAAGAGAATACACTTGTCGGACAAGAAAGACCTGGCCTGACCATTAAACAGACAGCACGCTGATTCCATTACAAATAGGATATTACAGCCTTAATTACGGATTGTGCTTCATTTATTTAGTGTCAGTCGCAACCGAAATAGCGTTTGCAAATCGGGCCTAACGTCATGCACTGAAATTTATCTTTTTCCCTTTTGTAAAAGTTTGAACAATCAAGATTGCAAACTGGACTTCAAAACAGCATGAAAAAAACAAGTTAAGGACTGGCCCAGTATGTGTCCTGGATTGTCATAAATTTCCTGCGTCTCCGGTTCCTCTGATATTGTTCACAAATGAAAGCTAGACTAAATAAGAAATATTAATAGTGGGATTCTACTCATAGAGCTTTGTAATCAATAGCATATTGTTCCAACAGACGAGTGCATTTCCAAATTAACAGAAACATCAATGTTCTTCACAGAACGTACAGGCATTGTCTTCTTGAAGCACTTTATAAAGCCCTTGTAACAGCACACAGTAATCCAACAAGCAGAACAAACGAGGTATGTGTTTCTGTCCCGGAAGTGACAAAGCACGTCTTTGGTGGAGGCAAGGGCTCGGTGATTTCCGGTATTGGGACCTTGAACTTAGGCCCACGTATGTCCTATTAAATCAACCGCAGATAGGCTTATTACCAGAGAAAACAAACAGTTTTTTCAGTTGGTCCTACCCTCAGAGAAAAAAAATCATTCCTGAGTTTCTTTAAACTAGCTACATGTCATCATTTAACCAATATTTTCTTCGTGGTACATTCAACCCGATCCCTGCAAATACTCATAAATGTGCGCGCGTCTTATTTATCTGGAACCATTTCATTTCTGCCCTCATGAGTGGAAACACAAAGTTGAAATACAACCGTACCCGATACTGGTGTTACAATTGGAAAAAAGGGTCTGTTTGTCCTTTATCTCTGAGACTTTTCGTTAAGTTCGGTTTTGGTCGGTGATGCAAGACATGCAATCCCGAACTCTTATAGACCTAACCCACTTTTCTCACTTGATGCCGTACCTGATTTCTTTTTCACAAACACTGCCTTTTTAGAGATGGAATATTGGTTTGGGGAGGAAAGACTGACACGCTGTCTAAACTACTTCTGCCTCTGACGGTTGAAAAACCCGGCCAGTACCTCTAGTGGCTTGGCAAAAATGCCTTAATTGACTGTAAGTTTGTTTGCTTGTTTATCTTTCCGCGCATTTGTTTGTTTGATTGCTTTTTAGTATTCAGCCTTAAAGGTTACTACGATTTTCATAATTTTGGGGAATCTCCCCTCCATGCAGGGGCCAGTTGCCAAACTGCGTTTTGGCTTTATTAACCAAACTTCCGAAGCCAAGCCGGAACGATGCCGAGGCTAGTATTGAGCCGAAATGGACTGGCCGCAAATCCTTATCACTATGTAGCAGCATGTACGGCAGCTCGGTACAGAATCAAATCAAATTAAAAGAAAAATCAAATGAATTTATTTAAGCTCGATAATGTGAGGAGTGGTAGCCCCTTCTCCCGAGTAGGGGCTCTTGTATTCGTCCGAGCATTCAGGATGAATCTGAAAACTAACGGTTTGTTACTGTGACGGCTCATTTAAATTCCACCCATCCAAGTCCATCCAAGTATTCTGAATATTGACCAAGCAAACTTTGAATACTGAAGAACTAAACCTCTTGATGAAAATTTAGTGAAACAAAATCATTACCAAAAGGTTTAGATAACTTAAGTCCTTCGCCGACTTACCATCTATTTATCGACGGTCTATTGTATTGGATTCTTATTCTTTTTATTTAATCCACCTCGTCTCTCTGTATAGTTTTAGAACTTCATAAACAAATGTCTTTCCGACTGATAATGACCGAAAGATGTTTTGTGGTTAAACAGGGGGGGTTACGCTCAAAAATACAATCCTCTGTTGAAGAGATGAAGCCTGACACTCACGCGACATCTATTTGGTATCGTACGACTTCGAAAGTTTGATTGATGGAATGCAAAACGCGGTATGGCGGTTGGCGCTTGAAGGTGAGATTCCGCAAAATTATGAAAATCGCAGTCCGCCAATCAAAATGCTGCAAATCTCACGTGTGCATAGCCCAAAACAGTGAGATAAATTTAACCGCTTCAAATAAGTTACTATCGCTGGGTCAAACTCACCGCCATGGAGGTTATGTTTCCACTTTCCAGCCAACACCCAGGAATGACAGTCTTGACATCGCTTTCAAACATTTTTAGGTCAGTGGCCATTTCTTCTGTCCAGTCGACGAGACGAGTGACGAGTGGGTTTTCGAAGTCTGTCGTATTGACCTTGCCACTTAAAAATGACAAATAAATACGTCAGTTTTGTACGGTCTGAAATCCAAATCTCCAAGCCCAGCATGTTTACAAGAATAGCTTTAATTTAGGATATATTACTTTTTTTCTTCCACGTGCCATCCACTGACTTTTTACTAAATTTGTTTTATGTTTTATGAGACCAAAAAAAGAATGTCCACGACGGAAGAACACAGACTCAGTAAGACCCCCAAAAAAGACAAAGTTCTACTAGTGTGGGAATTTCGATATCCAGACCAACTGGACAGAGTGACATAGACTTAAGCTTCGTTGAAGTCTGGTCCATATTAATTTTTTAATGCTGTTTTGCTCCTATTTTCAAGGGCGCACTTTCCTTCACTGAGTAAAAACCAAAGAACTGGTTTAAAATCACGACCCTTTAAAGCAAGAGCTTTATGACACTCTGACCACCACCAGAGTGAGTTAACAACAATTCACGGCCATCTTTTCATGAGCGTCCATAACATAATTATCACATTTTGTTCTCAAGAAAAACCGTCCGAACGCTTAGGAGTACTTTTCTTTCTTGGAAAGTATTCATACTAACAAAAGGAAAATTAAAATTTATAACTGGCAATTAATTATTGGGGCTAAAGATTCGATTCACATATGCACTGCAGACCTGGTTAAACTCGTAGATGGTTTACACAAGAATCACTAACTTTTTGAAGAATAATAAGTACCTCAGCAAAGCTTAATACTTACAAATATTTTTCCGCTAAATTTATTTCAGGCTGGAACATGATTGAGTAACAGGATCTGAAACTTTGAATGCGAGGATAGTACCAAAAAAAGTCGAGGCACATCTCCTCTCGTGTCGATAGCCCTCCCTATTTATATAAATGGATACAGAAAAAGGCATAAGCCAGTTACGATTTGCATAGAAAAGTGCACCACCTTGACTACAATTAATGATTAATAGGTGTCAGCTGGTTTAGTTGTATAAGATTTCGAAATCGCAAAAGGGGTTGTATGTGATTCTTTTAGTTAGCTCTAACATTCAACAATATATCGAATTAGATGAGGTTTTACTTTCCTTTGGCAGTGTGTCAAACGAAACTACGCAAGTAAATCATTCCCCAAAATCAAAAATTCAGACAAGTACCCAGTCGCTATTTACGTGTTTTTTGGAGAGCGAAGATTGGATACGAGGATGGATTGAGGCGCGCGGGGTGTCCCCTCGCGCCTCAATCCATCCTCGTATCCGTTCAAACTTCTCTCCCCAAAACAAACGTGAATAGCGACTGGGTACAAGTCTGTCGTAAATTGGTTTCAGTATGTTTGTGTTTGGACCGATCGCGATTTTGCCGATCAAAACGTTTCATTTTGGCATGTTTCCCTGTGTTCTTACACTGTTGTTATAGAAACTCCCCAGGAGTACACGTTGTACTGCGGTCGACCAATCAGCAATGGGAATTTTTTAACACTTACATGTATGGCCCAAATTATTATATTTTGCGGTGTTTGTTCCGCTTGTGCATCCATGGTGCATTCATAGTATTTCCACATTCATGAATCACACCATCTTCTAATTAATAATCAGAGCAATTAAAACTTTGACAGGCCCTAAATCTAGACGCTCCATTTCCTGTTTCTTTTTTCATTTTGATGAATAAGAAAGTAATTGAATCACTCAATTCCTTCGCTTTTCTGGTTAGCTTTAAAACACCTTCTGGGATATTACCCTTATCATTTGATCTCTGGCCGTGGAATCATACTTGCAGTAATGAATTATATCATCGCCCTAAAAGCAATAAAAATTAAAAGACGTGAGCAATTTTTGGGAAGCAATCAAGTGTCCAGAATGACATTGCACTGTTTTTTTTTCAACAAACGTTATGTAGTCCGCAGTATAGGGTCCTGAAGGGTAAAATGAGAACTGGGATTTGACTGACTAAAATGGGAAAATGGGATTTAGTCACTGGGACTGGGAGTAATGGTAAACACGTCTGCTATTACTGTGAAAGACAGTAATAGTTCGACATATTCTGACTGCTCAGTAGCTAAAAAAAAGGTATGGAAGGACGAAACGTCCAAAACAAACCAGAAAACTGCACTCGGTACAACATACCATGCAAACCTTCACGAAAATAACGTCAAGCATCCATTCAGCTGCTATTACTCACTCGGCAAAACTAGTTCCAGAAACAGCAAATCTCGACGTACCGATGAAAAACCTGCTCTCCGATTTCTTTTCAATTTCAACACTGGGACTGGAATTTGTTCTAAAGAAATGCTGGGAAATGGGATTTAGAGAGAACTTGCTCTGGGAAATAGAAATGCGACCCTCCCCCCCCCCTCCCTCTTCCGTCTCCCCTCCCCCATTTGAAGACCGTCACAGCAGGTCCTTTGAACGAACTGTTTTCCGAAAACATTACAGCCGTCAGCATTACATTCCATACAAGGTTGGTATAACCTTTAGTGAACGTGCTGATTTGTTGAAAGCCTTCATTGTTTTACTGTCCGTAAAGAAACCAAACTCAATGCATTTTTATGCCGGAGTAATTTTCATGACCTATGATGTTTAACGTGACCTAAAACGTTTTAGCCGATGAACCTTGAGCTAAATTTCATGAAAAAGGTAGAAGAAACACAATTACCCGTTGAACATTCAATCTTGTTGATAAATACAGAAAACTAAACATGATCCACCAAAGAAACTGAAGGACTGAAAACGGAAACGACGTTTTCTCAAAAAAAAAAAAGACTCCTTTAATTTCTCAACCATTTGCATCCAAAAACATGTAACATAGTCGTAAATTATATTTAAACACTTTCACATAGTGACCTACCGGCTGGACATTGATTTCTTTTCTGAGCACAGTAAGGTCCTACGAAAAAGAAAATGAGATTAAAAGCTTCCATTTTCCTAGACCCCACGTGAAAGTTTAATAGGGATCAGTTAATGGGTTGCTATGCTCCTTTCCCATGGTCCAAGAATACCCTAGATTCAAGTTGTGGCGAAATCCTTGTTGGTTACTTGTTGGAAGAAAAGAAAGGGAAAAACGTTTGGTCCGTACCGTTATCGAATGTTTTAGAGGTTTTCAGGATCTTAAAATAAAAATCAGCAATAATAAAAATTGAAGTCTGAGGGAACCTGAGTTTTATACTCTGAAGAAAAGTGGCGCGCACTTAATTTGACTGCTTGATCTATGAAATGCTGTAAATAAGGCAATTTAATTTAAGCCGCTGGACAAAATAATTTAAACCAAATATGAGCGAAACTATTTACTTTAATCGGAATGTATGAAAGTATGATATTTCTGACATTCAAACTTCACAATGGCGTCACGAGGACGTCCTGGGTCGGATCTGGGATTCATAGCAAAGGGATTCGAATAAACGACCGCCGAAGGTGGGATATCTACAGGGGTCGCTCACCCGGAAAATTGTAAAAATTTAGCCCCCGGAAATGTGATTTCCAGTATCCTGAAGTGGTGGAATTCAATTGAGTTTAATCTACGTCGAAAAGGAAGAATGGCCGGTAGGATGGCCGAGAGGTTTAGGGCGCTAGATTTCACTGTGGTGACCCGGGTTTAAATCCCGCTCTGGCCACTATATATATAGCTACAATCGGCGACATAATTAGTTGACACATTGTGTTTCTATAGTAGTTTTCGTGCACCAAATCACACCACTCTTTCTATCGCGCAATCAACTGTGAAAAATACCCCGCTCCCCCATCCAATGTTGCTTGTTTGTACCTCCAGATCATAGCAATTGCCGCACAACATTGTTTGGGGGGAAGGGGGGCTGAAAGGACAAGCGAGGGGGGCTAAGAGGGATCACAGTGAGGAAATAGGGGGTTAAAAAGGTGAATGTGTCAACAATTTTGGCGCCGATTGTAGCTGATGTTGTTCAGGATAAGTGCCTTATTCAACTCCTTCGTCAACCATGTAAATAGCCAACATGAACTGGTCTGCCTTTTGGGATTCTTACAATGTTGTTTTTATTTGTATTATTTTTAATCAATATACTAAACATATCGAAAAAGAAACAGATCAGTGTGCATTTGAGTTTACATTAACACATTTGAATTACATGCAGTTTGGTATAAGCCAGTTATCGAGTTTATGACAAACAGGCGTTCATTGTTTAGCTTGATTGTCTAACGACAAAGACTATATTTTATATTGTTTTACCTTCATTTCAAGATTTTACTAGGCTTTTTGTTTTGTGGTAACGGAGACATAAGCCCTCGTATTATTTTAGTAGGTTCCTCTCCCTTCCCCTTCCCCCCCCCCCCTCCCATTCACCCACCCCACTCACCCATATTCGTTCCTGGACGTCGGAACCTGAGTTCTGCAATACATGCAAACAAGAGCGCACGAAATTGTTCCCGCCAGTTTACTCTCAGTTATTAACCGGCTTGGGCTTGTCCTTAACCTCTTAATCACAACTGGTAAACGATTTTTTACACTTAATCAATTAATTGGATTTGCATTTACAATTGTACCTGGAAATTGAAGTCGTAATTATCATCTCGAGCAATCTCAGGAAGCTCTTTTCCATGGCGAATGTGTTTAGTCCAGGTAGCGCGACCTAAATGTCGAGAATCATAGGAGGCTATTAACAATGTTAATAGTCCTTGTTTCTAGTTGCTGAGGTGTCGGGAATATTTAACAGTGGTTAAAGGTCCTCAAAAACTGAAGAAACAGAAGTTGTCGGATAATTTTCAAGTCCCAAAAAAAATCGCATGCAAATTTATAGTTACAATATAATGGCACCTTCACCTGCTAAGTGCGTGTGTAGCAGAGTAGCAAATATATTGATTCCTCCTTTAGGTAAGTCGCTGGACTTCAAATAAGACTGAAAAAACGAAACAGAAGCATTATTAGAAGTTAATAATTAACAGTTCAAAGTTTGTATACCAGTCAAAAAGGGCTAAAATCGTTACGATCTGATAATTACCCAATGAAAAGCCAGATCAACACCACTCGTGTTTTGGATCAGCTATCCAAACCACGCGTGGTTTTACTCTGTCCTGTCATTGGCCATCGACATGAAGATTCTTTAATAAGAAGAAAACAAATCAAGGACAAAAACTCAAATAACTTTAAAACTTTTAATTACCATCAGTTACAACGTTAGTTCATTTTCTTTCATTGACAAACGTTTCCGCAATTCGTAACTGACGAATAGGCAGTTTAATAAGAACAACCTTCTGAGCTTTCCTCTGTTATCCTTGTTGTCTTCCATTTCTTCTTGTAAATGCTAGTTTCTGCTCCCAATAAATATGACATGAGTAGCTTTCTCCTTGCTTGTTTTCTCGTTACCAAATAATGCATCATATCTTTGCTCACTTCTCCTTCCAATTAATTTCTCTTCTCCACTACTATTAAAGGGCTTAGAAACACAAGTAACGCGTGAACAATGGGCGGGATTTCTCTTAACTCCGACAGCCTTGCACAAATTCCTCAAAATGGAATTCATGCTGTTGTTCCCTACGCTATTCACAATAGAAACCCTTTTGGACATTGGCCTGAAACAGAAAGTTTTGTTTCTTTTTAAAAGGTTTTGAACCAAGCCAATGTGTAATTGATAAAACTGCGCTAAGCAACGCTCGCGTTTTTACCTTTCTCGCGGCAAATATCCCTTTAGTTTTCCGGGTTCACATTTAAGTTCACATTTCCTTTGAAATTAATGGAATGTCCTTAAAGAAAAGTTATTAACGCAAATCTTCCTATGTTCACAGCCACACAAGCCAATGAGTTTACCATTATAGACATAAATAGTGTGTCATTATTAATGCAGCCCTCAGTCAATGTAAATTGCCCGCCCCCATTCAGGCCTGGGATAAGCGGGAACATAGATTTTTGCAGCCGGCAAAGTGCCCTTGAAACACCCTTCGATTTTAATGTACACAGAAAAATTCACATAGGACTTTTACGCGTTAACAGTCTGCAGGAGAATTTATTTATAACATCAAGCCGTCCAGGTCATGAGCACTAAAACTCCACCAAAGGTATTTATAGCGCTCAGTAATCCAGTTTTCTTTTTGCCTCGCTTTTTTGCCCTTTTTTTTTTCAGTCTCACCTGAAAGCCGACGTTAGGACTACATGTAGTTCACAAATGATGCTCAAAAGGACTGTGGAGACCCTATGACGTTTGCACAATACAATCTACTTGTCATCAGAGTCAACCTCGTTCCCAGGACCTTTCCCTACCCTGAAAGCGAAGGGAAAGGTCCTGGGAACGAGGTTGCATCAGAGTAGCCGCCATTGTCGTCCCCACAGCCCTTTTCGCTTCAATCTCTTAGTCGGCGGAGCCTTGGCACGAGAAACAAAGGGCTCTGGAGACACAGGATTTCACAAGATTCTGACTGGCTAGCAGAACAATGAAGAGAGAAAGAGAAAGCAACCGGAAGTCCTAGAATCTCTTGAGCCCTTCGTTTCTCGTGCCAAGGCCCCGCCGGCTAAGAGAAGCGAAAAGGGCTGTGGGGACGAGGATGAGTAGCCGCGTGTACGACAGCACAACCCCATTTGTTAAGGCAGAAAACTGAAAAAATATAGATCACATCCAGAAAGAAAAGGAGCAGCGTTCTAGGGTTTAGCACTGACATAGGCCATTTTAGAGTTGCGTAGGGAACTGGGGCGAGTTTTATATTTTGAGTAATCGATAAATTGACACAACTACATAAAAGATAACGTTGAGATTGGTCGTTTGACCAAGTTTGATTCTTTTAGGTTAAACAGAGACCAAGTTATGGACCTTGAAACATGGTTCAAAATCCATACAAACGTCTCTAATTTTAGGCTGCGTCCCCTAAAACCATATAAACTCTTAAAAATATTATTCAGTTTTCTGACAACTGTAAAATCCCGTCGGATACCTACTATTTGCAAGTAACTGAGGTGAAAATCAATATGTTTGCCCATTTTTAAGGATATCACAGAATTCACCAAAAAATAAAGAGTTTGTATGGTTTTAGGGGACGCAGCCTAAAATTAGAGACGTTTGTATGGATTTTGAACCATGTTTCCAGGTCCATAACTTGGTTTCTGTTTAACCTAAAAGAATCAAACTTGGTCAAACGACCAATCTCAACGTTATCTTTTATGTAGTTGTGTCAATTTATCGATTACTCAAAATATAAAACTCGCCCCAGTCCCCTACGCAACTCTAAAATGGCCTATACAATGATTAGGCCTAAGCACTGATTTAGAAATGGTGGCTTTCATTATAGTGATGGGCAACTCTATATAAATATTGTTTTGATAAAACAGTGGTTCTGGTAACTTTCTCGGGTTGGTGTTGTGGAGTAGAAATACATTTTGTTCGAGGCCAACACTAACCCGTTATTTATTTATTTATTTATTTATTTATTTATTTATTTATTTTTCCGTTAGTTTCATTTAGATGTCTTCGCATGCAACAGATAAAGGATCGTTGCTGGATACATCTCCCCTTTACTGATCGCAACCTTCTAGCCAAATTTGTTCAGGCGGTAGTTTAACGTGTTAGCAACTATATTTGCTGTACAGTCGGCGGCTGAAATTGCATATTCTTTAAAAGTGTGCCATCCGGATCAAGTACAAGACCCTTGACTTGTCCATAGGTTGTTTTCAGACAAACAAAATGCTAATAAACGATTGAACGAGCTAATGAGAGATGTATTGTTTACTTCCACCAGCATGGCGGCGCCCATATGGTTTTATAAGCTGCGGCCTTAGGAATCACTCGCCTATCTTCTAACAACTTTGATTCTTCCTCTCTGTTTTTGGGAGACAAAATCGGCTAACGGTATTCTCAACAAGAGTTCCACTATCTTCTCTCGCACACTGATGACTGACCATAAACAAAAGCGACTTAACACCCTTCAGCCTCGTGCTTTCATCACTTTCTCGTTGGTGGGAACCCCTGATGAAAAACTCGCACTCAAAGCAACATGTTTAACTTTCGAGTGTACAAGAGTGCTAGACAGTTTTTATATGAATGTAATGACGTTTGAACCACCATCAAGTCATTGTGTGTTCTAGAATAGTAAAATATAAAACTGCCTTCTCTCAGGAATGAATGGACAGTGTCCCTGAAAACCACATTGCTTGTTCCTTCATTTTGAATTGTCACATTCCCTTGACAAGAAAAGTGACAAAAGTAGCAAAGATTTAGATGAGAGCAGGGATAACGGCTTCCTGTTTTTCTCACCTCTGAGCATTGGTGCATACAGTAGCCAACAGACAACCAGTTTTCCTGCTTTGGAGGAATGATGTGCCAGTTGCTTACTCCGATGCCGACAGCCATGATCGCGGAATCATATCGTCTAAGTTTGTCGGTGTAATAGACACTGAAACCCGAGTTGTCTTGCGCACCTATTGATCAGAGGAAACAACATTATATATTATTGAATTGTGGGTCCCAGTACAGCGGTCAATTTACATCAACTCCGTTGACAAAACCAAAACTGCTAGATTGACAATAGCTAGAACCTTCATTGTACGTCACTGCGCGGAAAGAAAAAATCGACAATGAAGCTACAGCTCCTAAAATAGTATCTACTTTCAAACGGCTACGGGAGATTTCTTGCTACAAGCTTTTACGGCAGGGCATGGTATTCATCAGCATACGAAGCTAAGAAAGCTGTTATTGACCGCATTTAGACCAAAATAGCAGATCAGCGCATGAGTTACGGAAACTCCCCGTACGGTCATTTCTCGAGAGCCTTGTTTCACTTTATTATGATACTGCCCCTCTTTTGTTAGTGTTTTAAACTCTTTTTCTTTTTTTTTTTATAAGAATATCGTTTTTCCGGCCCAGCTGAATATTCTAATTTTTCTGCCGATTTTTACTATCCTTCAAATATTTCTCGCAACGCGCATTTGGGAAATATCACGGATATTCCTCAGTTTTATCCAAGGAACACTCAGTCACGCGTTTGGAGCAATCTCGTGCTAGCGAAAATATTTGATGGATTATAATTAACAATTATTCGCCGAAATGTAGGTAAATAGTGGTGGATAATATCCACCACTTTCACTGACACTGAGGTGAATAATTGTTTTAGTATATACCACACAAGCTGAATAACTAGCGTTTATTCAAATAATTTCCTCTTCGGAAACTGAAACGGGAGGCCGTTTTGTTTCTCTTCAGCTGCTCGAAGGTGATTGGTACTTTGCTAGTCATGCATCACCTCCAAGTTAACCAATCAGAACGCGCGAAAAGCACTATTCACTTGTGTGGTATATACTGAGATCGGAAATTTGACAGTGATTGGTTTTGATACCTCCAAAACATGAAAATTATCATGGCAATTAGACCCTTTAAATCTTACTGAAAAAGTGTTATTATGGTATTTATTGTACTAACGACTTGAAAAATTGCTTTTGCGTTTGTTATGCTTTATAGCATAATGCATGGCCATTTCGCACACGGGCTGTTTCTTTAATTTTCCTGCAGATCGTTTTCACGTCATGGCGGCCATGTTGGTGTACAAGGCTAACCCTCTGGGAATTGAACTCTATTTTTATGCAGATACTTTCTTTTGTTTCATTGAACCAATATGGCTGCTGGTCACATGACTGAAAACGATCTATACTATCGTTTTCCGAGATATACATCATCAGAAACATACTGGCTGAAACATATACGGACCTTCTATAAGTTGAGGGTTGTCGTAGTGCATCTCCAACAAAAAATGTTTGGGAAAATCATTTCCTCCTATTGGCTGGCCAACATGTTCAGGAAAATACATCGCCTGAGAAAGCAACGTAAAAAGGAAAAATTAATTTGACAAAACACATGGTTCTCTCCGCCCACGACAATCTTCATGAATGAAGGAGTTGGTACACGAAAGAAGAAAAGAAGCCCCTCTCAGTTCTTCTTGTTCTTCTCGTCTGACAGTCATCTGTCGTTGTCGGTTCACTTTCATTCCCAGCCTTCTCTTATTAGAGTCGTTAACGTAAACTCTACCTTTGTTCTTCGCTTATAGTCACCCTGTTAATAGTATTTCGCTCACATTTGAGTGAACATACGTGGCATTCATGGTCATTAGGAAATGCTGACTAAGACCAACACCGCCTCTTCCCGCCAAATTTCTTGCTTTACTTAATCAGGTTCAAGTCAGATCACCGTGAATGTTGTCAACTCAAGAAACGGCTGGTTGAAAGATGGTATCATAATAGCAGGGTCGTAACGAGGTATACTTTTTCATCACTGATCCCGTAATTTTATCCAAATTTTTTATCCCTGATTCCAAAAGTTAATGAGAATTTTGATCCCTGATCCTTGATCCAATGAAAAACACCGCTCAACCCGATCCCGGGGGTTGTGGTCCCAGATCCCGAGGCTGTGATCCCGGATCCCACCCTTTTTTTGGCCTTTGATCCCTGATCCCATATACCTCGTTACGACCCTGTAATAGAGGCGTGAGGGAAATCAAAGGTTCGTATGTAAGACCAGTGGAACTGCATGTATTCCTATAAATTCTAGTTTATAATTCATAAAAGTGTTCAGTCAAGCCGTGATGACAAGCAATTGCAGATGTAAAAAAGAATATATTATTCAGTTGCACTTAATGAACAACCGAATTACACATCGCCCGCGCCTGAGAACCGAGGTTTTTGTTTGTTTGTTTTTTTGTTTTTGTTTTTTTTTTTTTTTTGCAATCTAAATCAGATACTAATACATCTCATACATCTCCTCCTACGGCCCAGCCACCGACTATCAAGGAAGAACGGCAGTTAAGAAACGGCATGTTGGCGCTCGAGTAGCATTCGATGCCTTGATTGAAGTCGCTTTCGTTGAAGTTGCCATCACACTCGTATAAGATCATATGATGAACAAAACCCTCGTTTCCTTTCTGAATAAGTGGTACAACCTGAAAAATTAATGAAAGCAAAGACGATAAGTGTTTCTGTTTACGCTACAACGAGCTGTCATCACAAAAGGCATAACGGAAATCAGAGAAGTAAATTCATTACATTTTTGCAGGATGAGTGAAGTTGTCAGAGCTACGGGAAGGCTAATAGCTTCCTAACATCAGTAAATGCCGCTTGTTTTGCAAACAGAAAATATTTTCCACTCCCACATTCCGTCCCCCGCCCAAGTTGAAATGTAATACGTGATTGGCAATACCTTCGTGATGTGATGTTTGGACTTCAGTCCCGGGCCTTTCAGCAAGGTGCACCAGTAGGTTGTGTCCTCTGTGGGAATCCTTACCTAAAGAAAAGCGATAAAATGCCCGTTATTCGCATAATGATTTCAACCTTCCTGATTGATGTTGCTGCTATTCTCACTGCGTCTAACAGCTAGGAGGAAGGAAAAGCTCGGTGTGACGAACACCAAATTTTAAAAGAAAAGTCAATTCCACGTCAACAATGAATGAACAAAATATGTGGGAAATATGAAGTGGCGTCACTTCATATTTCCGATGTATTTTGTTCATTCATGAAGTGTTTTTTTCCGACACCTATTTTCCCAGAAAAGTGGATTTCAAAATTGTTGGCTGTACGCAAGCCGCCTTGCTTATTTATGTATTTATGTATTTATGTATTTATTTATTTAGGCACTCATAAAACCTTACACAACATCAATAAAAGTTGTTAATTAAATTATAAAATTAATGTGACAAGGAAGCCTAACTAAGCTAGAAGCTTATAAAAATAGGCTTCCTTCAACTAGCTAGTGAACTAAATTCATGGCTGAGTGCAGAGTGAACAAGATTAAGGTCAAGCGATTTTTGCCCGTATTACCGTTTGTTGCAAAAAGTAGAACTCGGGTCTACTTTGCGCAACATGTTGCCACAACTTGCAACACTGAAATTGTTGCGTGACAAGTTGAACACGCAAAGCGGTAATACGGGCAAAAATCGCTTTTCAACTTGCAACGCAACAATGTTGCGCGACAAGTTGAAAGAAAATGTTGCCCGTATTACTTGACCTTTAGAAAATTAAGCAACAGATCGGCTGTCAGTGAGATAATTCTTTAATTTTTTTTTAAAAACAAAAATAGAAGGAGAGCTTATTAGTAAAACAGGCAACGAATTCCAGATTTTAGGTCCTCGGTAAAGGATACTGAATTGCTTTATATTTGTTCTACAAAAATGAGGTCTATACTGAGAGGCTAGTCGAATTTCGTATTGATGGACTTGATTAGCTTTTTTAGCATTTAATTCGCGGATTTGTATAGTTATTTCTTCGTTATTATCGTATGAAGTTCTGAATGCAACCGCCAGTTGAGAGGTCGCCGGCCGAGGCCAGAGGACCGACATATTGTTTGGCTTTCCTACATTTAAGCTATGGAACGACAGGAAACAGGTTTCTGGGTTCGCAAATAATTCAAACAGCGAAATTTGCATAGGTCCTGCATGGATTTAGGCTCAGTTGTATGGATGAGAGCAGATCTTCTTAAACAAAACGAGCTCGTTTGCAGGATTCGTCCGCCATTTATAACCCGATTTCATGTAAGTGCTTATCAGTTTGTATTATCACTTGGCTTTCTTATTCTGTAATAATTACTGTTGTCAAGTGTTGTAAAACCCAATAAAACATAGCCCTGCGATTTTGTGTCGCTCAAATGCACTGCTTGGAGGAGGTTGACGTTGATTTATCACAACTTCTTTATTATTGTTACACGGCTTTGAAATGCTGCCACATACACAACTCGCCGAGCATCTCAAACCGGCATCTCTGCGCACACATCCCCAATATGTTCCTGTTTTTCGACTGCATGTATTCTTGCACTGGCAGATCTATACAGAGTGGAGAGCAACGCAAATTCTTAGTCGTTTATATCCAACAAATCGCTAATCAAAAGTCGACATACGCGCTCCTTCATTCATTGCATCTCACCACTCTGCTTGGAAGAGCTTGAGAAGACCCCGCTTCCTCGCGATCAGTGCTCTCTTGGCGAGCTATAGGAGAGCTGTAACGGTTAACAGGTCTTTTTTCATAACCCAAATCACTATTGTCGCCAGTAACATCGAAGGAACTTTCCTCCTGTCCTTCGATCGTTCGTTTTTCTCCCACGTGTTCTTATGAGTCTTACGGGACGGCCGATTTCCCGGATGATAACATCAACAGAGGCGCGCAATGATTTTTGGTTGATCGTGGCCCTTTAAGCTGGCTAAATAAAGGGGCGGTATTTGCTAGATAGTGAGCTTTTGTTATGAGCTGCACTAGACGCTTTTGCAAAAGGTAAATACAGTTTAGGTTGGAACAGTAGGTGGAGGACCAGGCGACATTACAGTGTGTTAAGAAAGGATATACAAGGGAGTAATACAAGGTCATCAAAGTTTGGGATGATAGGTAAAAGCGGGCTTTCGCGATAATTCCCACCCTTTTCGAAATTTTTTTTGAGACGAAATCAATATGTGGTTTCCAAGAGAGACGGCTGATCAACAAGAACACCTAAAAATTTTGTCTCCGTGACTTGCTTGATCACAGTATTTTCCAGAGTAAGAGGGACATTAACATTGACTTTCTTTTGCCTTGGATGAAAAATCATAAAATTTAGAGATAACTTATTCACCTTAAGCCAAATAATTATTTTTGCAAGTTCATTGTTAAAAATAGAAACGAGGTGGTTGGCATCTTTATGGGAACAAAAGATACTTGTGTCATCAGCAAACAGTAAAGATTGAGTGAGACTAGAGACATAAGGAAGATCATTAATGTAAATAATAAACAAAACAGGTCCAAGAATTGAGCCCTGCGGGACGCCACATAAAATTTTCCGCGGATAAGATCGATGGGATCCAAACTGGACAAATTGAGTCCGATCATCAAGATAACTCTTGATCCACGCCAAAGCAATATCCCGAATACCATAGTGTTGCAGTTTTTGACACAATATTTCATGATTAATAGTATCAAATGCCTTAGAAAGATCTAAGGAGATGCCTAGAGTTGCTTCATTTCTGTCGATAGCTGAAAATATGTTGTTGATCAAGTCAATTAGCGCTAATGTAGTCGAATGATTATTACGGAATCCAAATTGTTTCGAGTATAAGATATTATGCAAATTTAGGAAATTAATCAGTCGGTTGTACATGACCTTTTCAAAGAGTTTAGAAAAGGCTGGAAGAATTGATATTGGCCTGTAACTACTAAAAAGTGTTGGGTCATCTGCCTTAAAAACTGGAATCACTTTGGCTATTTTGAGAGATTCAGGAAACACACCAGTAGACAACGAAGTGTTTATAATGGTTACAAGAGGCTGCGCAATATTTTGGAAAGACTGATGAATTATCTTCAAGGATATATTGTCATGTCCAGGAGCTTTGTTAGCGTTGAACGATTTAACAATATTGTTTAATTCACCGACCGTTAGTGGTTGCAATGGGATGGATTCAGAAAGAGAGCTGCTCAAGAAATCCTTGGGTGATGAATTTGTGGCAGGAATTTTGCTCGCCAAATTTGGCCCTATATTGGTGAAGTAATCACAGAAATTATTGGCAATGTCAGTAGGATTGCTAATTTCCATTTCACTTTTAGTGAAGCTTGCAGAATACGGTGATTTAGCGACACGCCTGTTGATCACCTCATTAAGAATTTTCCATGTTTGCTTTACGTTTGATCTAGCCTTATCCAATTTGTTGTCATAAAAATTTTTCCTGGCGATACGAATAAGACAAGTTAGCTTATTTCTAAATGACTTATAGTTGGATTCATACTCATGACTTGGTTTCCTTAAGAATAATTTATAAAGTCTAGACTTTGTTTTAATTGATTTCAAGATTCCAGTTGTAAGCCACGGATTATGCAAAGTTTTTAAGTTTTTCCCT
>OX419339.1:28120015-28152515 GCA_948470475.1 Galaxea fascicularis
TTACCCACCATGGGATTAAAACTAGCATTTGTGTTTGCATGGAGCAACGTAGAAGTACCTGGTCGATAACCACCAAGCGATCTGATCAGCTACGAAAGCAAAAGCAGTTAGTTTGTTATATTATGTAATCGCAGTGAGACTCATTGTCGTTTGATGGTGAATTCAGTTAAGCGGGATGAATAATAAAAGTTCTTGTAAACAATACAGATTTAGGAGTACATAAAAGTTAGAACGAAAAGTGTTTTTTTACTCTTCGTATCTGGACGCTTTAAAAAAAAAGGCCTCGATTAAACAACCATAATTCGCAGTGCGAACGGATTAGATTCGGATGGCAATGAAGACCCCGTTTACATTTTAGTTGTAGGTTCGTGTTAATCGGCTTGTTCATGTACCACTGCAGGCACGAAAAAGAAAAAACGACATAGGACATTTGCATGATGACGCCATTTGACTACAACTACCAAAATCCTTCAGGTTTTGCGGTTCTCGTGCAAATCGGAGCTATTGGTGTTTTTGCCCCGTTGGGATTACAAAATTTGAATTAGAAAGAGAAAAAAAAGTTGTAGTCAAATAGCGTCGTCGTGCAAATGTCCTATTACTAATAAATCCATCATTTAATGGCATTAACTCAATTCATCAGCCCCGCTCTTACTGATGCTACGTTATTAGTTGAATACTCAACATGGCTAAAGAAGTTAATGACGGTTGTTGAATAACAAAAGAAATTGTGTCAAGCATGAAATAACAACACAAAGATCAGAACCAACGCTTACATTAAAATGGGCAAATTGCACAAAAGTTCCGCATGACCTTTGCACAAAACGTGACGAATTCGTGATTGTGTCGACATGCGCCGTTGACCAGACGAAGTCAGTAGCATTGCATCATTGTTTGTGTGCAGGAATAGTATACTACTCATTTAAAAAAAAACAATTGAGTAAAATAAAGATATCTTGACTGACTCTCAGCCTGCGTTATGTTGTAAGCATGTTCTTAAAATTTGGGTTAATCTCAGCCTCAACGTTGAACTTCTTATAAAAAAAATCCTTATACAAAAAAGAGTGTACCTCTCGAACAAACAGGTACGCTGGTGGGCCTAGATCGCATGCAAGAATTACAAAGCAAATGCATGTACGGAAACAACCTTTCGACATAAATGATCTCGGCTTTCAAAGAGTTAATTAACGCACTTCAATCAAGTCAATCCAACATTTGCAGCTATTGATAAAAGAAAGAGGGTTGTAACCCTTTCAAACCTTTCAAAATATTCAAATATTTCCGTGCGAAAATCAGCTATCTCCCTGCTCCCCCTATACAAGAAATTTCTAAAGGCTATGGATGGCTACAGCTAACGCATCGAAGAAACCCTCTTCCAATACGGCAGACAACCGTCGCCCGAATTACAGGGGCAAGCAGTAATCGGCTTCCTGCAACCGCACTAATAATACGAAAACAAGATTAGGTATTACAAAAGCAAAGATTGAGTACCAATAGCATGCTCATACCGTAAGAAATCCCTTGCCATCTTTGACCCATCCGATTACCACATCACTGCCGGACATTTGCGAGGAACCAGAGAATCCAAGCCCAACCCATCCTGTTGTCTCCGCTTCCACGGCGAACGAAACGGTTTCAGCGTCCCAGTCAATGGTCCAGAAGAGCTTCATCCTCTCGTCTCCATCCAGGGCAGCATGGTGAGCGTACTCAGAGAAAAGATCGGTAGAAACCGTGGATTGAAAAGCTACGAGGAACAAAAGAAAAACCAGTGGAATCGCTAGCGTTGTCATTGCTTTCGTGGTCGATGTCGACTCCTGATGAATCAGCAAACTTCCTTGGTAGATATTTTGTTTATGGCATCATACACAACGGTAATGATATTGGACCAACCGAAGATGGCAAGGTCACGTAATCAATGCTTACGTAAAAGTTTATTCAATTTTGTGACATATTATGCTATTTTGCGGAAGTCGTAGTTAAGGGGTTGTGTAAAGTGGGTTAGTTTCTACTCTCGTCGGGAGGGAGTGATACAAGAAAATACCGAGTGGCTTGTAGTCAATCTCTAGAGACACAGATAACAATAGTCAAAGAACAAATGCTCTTGGACGAGCAAAACGAGCTAATGGGAGATCTGTTGTTCTCCGTAAGTCCACATGGCGGCGATGACGTAACGTGCGAACCACCTATTGCTAATAGACTCAAAAGTAGACGTTGCGAGCGTAAACTAGATCCCTTCGTCAGAGCGAATCATGGCGCAGAAAGGCTAATGCTCGAAACGTTAGCTTTTAATACTCTTTACATTAGCAACTCAGTTGAAAGCCAAATTTGAAAGCCAAATTTGTGTGTATGGTAAAATTAACAATTGTGCTGGAGGTCAAATATCCACCACTTTCACTGACACTTAAGTATGACGCGCCAAAACGGACAAAAATACTTCCTTAGTATATAGTACTTGCTTAATATATATAAGATTTCTTCCTGATATGTAAAACTTTTTTGAAAATTGGTCAAAATTTCTGACTGCCGAGTATCTAGTTTTTTGAAAACACTTCCCAGCTGCGGGTACTGATCTAGACACGTCGTAAGTTCATTCTTGAGCTTGATTCAAAGGCCTCTTGGCCTTGAAAGGAAATTTGTTGAACGTGACTTGATTTTGTTGAGCTTGATTGAAATCTGTCGTGACCTTGATAGGAAATTTGTTGAATGTGAAGCCGATTTTGCCTCTTGAATTTTGCACTATTTGGCTTTCCATACCCGGACACTATTTGTAAGTGGTCTTACACGAAGTACCAAACTTAGAATCGATCATCAACAATCTAATCGATAAGAATATATATGTTCCAAGTTTCATATTTAAGACAAGTCCTATTTGTGTGAATGAAGTCAAATATTTGAAGCAAGTTTTGTGTGTGTGCGCCTCAAGTTGTATAAATGTTCAAAGAAAGTCTTGTGCATTTGCAACTCAAGATGTTGTATTTATTTGGGAACAAGTTGGATATTTCCACATCTAGTTGTATTTATATGAAACAAGTTTTACATATCAGGAAGAAGTCTTATATATATTAAGTAAGTACTATATATATTAAGGAAGTATTTTGTCCGTTTTGGCGCGTCATACTTAAGTGAACAATTGTTTTAGTGTACAGTATACACTCTCATTTTTTTTTTCGCAATTTCAGCTTTCAGGTGTTCGTAAGTTACATGGTTTACAAACGATGTTGCGCCAACCAACTGTTGGTAAATTTAGCTTCACAAGAAGCACTGAACCCACCTCTTGAATCCAAGCTGCCAAACATAAGATGTTTCATTGTCTACATTGCAAATATAATGCTCGACAGTTTTCGTAGGCAAGGCATTGTATTTTGATTTTTCGCCTTAGATATGTGGTTGGAAAATATGCCATTCAAAGGCCAAGTAGCAGATTCAGTAGCATAAGAGGAGGAGGGGTGTTCTCAAAATTAGTGGCTCTTCGCAGTTTTGGTCCAAAACTAAGAGGTGGCGGGGGGGGGGGGGGGGGGCTCCGTTCCTTGGATCTGCCACTTCAATTAAATCAGCTGTTAAATCAAACTTTGTTGCCAATTTTTTAGTTCTTGAGTACAGCCTCCTCGTTAAATGAAATCATTTCCTCTCCGGAAACCGGTCAGAACCATTTCTTTCTCTTCGGCTGCTCGAACGCACGCAAGCACTATTCATATGTGTGGTATAGGTTAATCTGATTTAATTTCAGCCTGGGTAATGCGAGAATTAAGTGGAGCTCCACATTTATTTATGTTTTATCTTTTTTATTATTGGCCTGGCATTTTTACGTGGGACGCTTGTGGCAGACCACGGTATAACTTCGGCCTTATAAATTCTCCACAAATCGACACGTTTTTTTTTTTGTTTTGTTTTTGATTTTCACAATGTTTTACATCTTTGAAATGCTTTGTATTGTCCTTAGCTGCTGGCAACGGCCAGAAACAACAAAATAATGAAAGCATTATGCCATAGCTCTAAAGTATTTACTTTGCGATTTGATTGGGTCCGACTGAAATGTCTACGAAATTTTACTCTGTGAACCGGACTTTTACAGAGGTTGTGACCCGCTAAGTGAGTGTGCACATCTGTTTTAGGGGAATACAATAAAGGTAAGTTTCATTTGGAATAATCTAGGACACGTTTATATAATATAATATTCACTGCTAATCAAACCCGGAAACAACATGCAAGACAATGAAAGTGTTATGTTATTCGTTTCAAACTTGGAACATTGCATTGATTATTTTATCCCTTCAAAGGAATTCCTTTTGAAATCTCTAATTTTGACGGTTGCAAGTTTAAGAAAAACAGTGAAAAACTCGACATGCTAAAAACTACTAAGCAGCACACAGCAACAGATCTTGTCAACTTTGTTTATTATCCGACCGGTTTCGTCGGCAAACAGACTTCATCAGTTCATCAGGGATTTAACAAGATCGATGAAAGAGCTAGTTTACTTGGACCACTCACCGTTTCTGGGAAACCAAAGCTATAGCACTCGATAAAACTAGACACGATTTTACTACCTTACGTTTTACGTTTACGCAATTCATCACACGTTTGTACAATCGAGTCTCGTTTCTGATATCGAGTCTAGTTTTAGCTAGTTTTGTACAATGGAATCTTTTTTTTGAAATCGAATATCGTTTTGGGGGCAACAACAGCGTCAAATTGGGCCTTTATTTGATTTTATTCTGATCTTTCTCTTCATGTATTATAACTTAAAAATTAATAAATTGATGTACCTCATCAAGGAATGGCATATCTTGTTTATGGAAACGAAATTTCGGCAGACACTTTCTTCTTGTTCACCGAAGCCGAAACACTGATAAAAATTGGGGTCATCCCCAGTGTAATAACCACAGCTGATGTCACTAGTGTAATGGCATTTAAATCACCAGACAATCACTGTTTCCACCGTTGTATACTGTTTCCATCGTTTCTACTGTTTCTACTGTGTCTACCGTTTCTACCGTTTCTACGTACGTACGGTTTCTACCGTTTCTCTTGTTTCTGTTTCCACCGTTTCTACTGTTCAGTTCCACCGTTGTATACTGTTTCCATCGTTCCTACTGTTTTCACCGTTGTATACAGTGATTGTCTGGTGATTTAAATGCCATTACAATAGTGACGTCAGCTGTGGTTATTACACTGAGAATGACCCAAAAATTGTTGTCAGGATTTGATGACTTGTTTATGTCATAACACAGGCAACCCAACCAATATTTAGTCTCCATATAATAAAAAGAACATTACACGTTGGCTCGAAGATATTAATTTTATGTTCTCGTGGCAAGAACATAAAATTCATATCTTCTCGCCACCGTGTCATATCCTCTATTTACAAAAACAATTCAATATAAATATGATAACTAAAGAGTACCAGCACCCTGAAATAACTAAAAAGTTAAAAATGCTAGAACGCTGGACCAAATATTAAATTAAATTAAATGTTAATGGATAAATTAACACAAGCATCCCACGTAATCATACGTGTGAACTGCCAAGTCCAAAACACGCGATTGTCGACTTTGGAGCGGCCGCAAACTCAAAAGGATTAAAACATGGTAGCATGGTAGTCTATGATAAGCAAGCACTGTCAAAATCACAGGCAGTTTGTTCATACGGTTAAGACCCGCGTTTTGGTGCCAAAAAGGCAAACATGTCGCACGTAGGACCCCTACGATTTCCCACAGTATTCACGGACCTCTTCCACTACACAACGTAAGTTCAGTCCTTTTGTTGCCAGTGTGTTGTGTTCTTGCTTGTTTTATTCATGTGCCTGGGTATTATGTGCCTGCTTGTTTTATTCTTGAGCCTGGGTATTAGCTATGCCATACTGACGAGGCCTAACAAGGCCGAAACAGCTGTCCATGGCTGCTAATGCTCAGGCCCAAACTTTATTTGGTAGATTTAAGGGGTAATGCCTGCTACCACGTGGCCTTAGTGCCCAATGAGTGGCTTTCAGCTTGCGTAGACACATTAATTTGTGAGGTATTCTTGTCACTCCAAGCCACATCCCACAAGCCTTACACTTTCATTGCTGTGTCTAGTTTGACTTTTTTTTGCAAAGCTTTAAGGTTTCGAAGTGTTATTTCACTAACTAACCTTTGCAAATTAAGCAAAACTGCAATTGCGGCAATTATACCAATTTTACGGCCTGATCGTTCTCATTAATTTTCAACAGGAAGTCAGTGACTGCCTTGAGGCAAACCAAAGAAAACTTGCTAAAGAGATCAGTCTTGTCTTGCTTTCGCAATTTGAGAGACTAGGACGCGCGTGACAGAAACACATATTGTAACACCAATCATAACACCGTTTGACAGGTTGGCATGCGAACAATGTTTATCCATCTGAACCACTAAGCATACTTAGTCTGACCCAAGTTGACTTAGGCTAAGTCTGGTTAAGTCCGACTTAATGCCTAGTGAGAACCCACATCAGTAACAAAATACATGCCCCACCAAGAATACCCAGAATTTGGTGTTGTATTACACCATTGTTGCGTCATCCTGTTCTGTTTCGTTTTTTAAGGTAAGCTTACATTTTGACCACAAAATAGACGTAAAGAAAGTGATTATATTGCTAGTTGATTTTAACGTTCTAAGAAATAGTGATAAGGCAATTCATACGTGCAAAACTGGAGAGGTGGAAGGGCTGGTAGAGGTAGGGCGCAGTGGGCGATTACCTTCGGCTTACTAAATTATATTTTTTTTCTGGGCCAGGAATACGCTTAAGCCGTATCTTCCATTGGCCTCCCCCTCCTTACTCTTCACTCGTAACAATGTAAAGAAATCTAATAAGCGCCATAAATCTAGTTATTCTTATTTACGATGCTGCACTGAATGCGTTAATTGCTCTATTTCTTTATTCAGCTAAGCACAATTTCAACGATAGTAGAAACTAGCATTGTTCATTGTTCTGACAACTGGGGTAAAAGGTAAAGTTGATCGCATCACTTCAAAGCCTCAATCAAAGTGCTCAGCAGTCCAACCAGGAGAACATATGACGCTCGCAGGACTGTCCCGGAGGCAGAGACTGGGCACGACTTTGCAGCAGGCAAGGGTTCGGTGATCTTTGGTATCGGCACCTTGAACTTAGGCCCTATGAGGTCCTGTTTAGTGAATAATACAACGAAATACAGTGTCAATAGTACTGTCAAAACCAACAACTACGACTACAATGTCGCATAGTCTATAAAAATCAGTTCAAAACATCGAAATTTTACTGCTCTTTATTTCTGCAGTTTTGTAGAGCGAAACGATTATCTACAAATTAAAAACAAAGGAACTATGTTTTTGTCAATGTGCTTGAAGGTTTTTCTTCTTTTTATTAATATAATTGAGTCTATCTGCGGCTTTCTGTTTACGTGGTAGTGCTTGATCCATGTCATGTGGTTGCAAATTAAAACAGAAGATCCGATAGTCGATAGTATCATTAGCAGCTTCAAAAACTCTGGTTTCAAATAAGTGGAATCGTTAATAACACTTGAGATAAAGATATTTCATTAATGAAAGCTTTTTAGTAGAGCTGATACAAAATTCCTACATGTATTCTCGCATCTTTTAAAGTCCTTTAAAATTGAACTGTTCGGATTCCTTAACTGAAAAAGTCACAGAGGTGTAAGCAAAAGGTATACATATTCACCGAGTTTCCTTGCACTGTGGGTTATAAAAGGGGCCGTCGTTCGTCGTTTTACGTTTAATTAAAGTGGTATCCCTTGATTTGTTAGGTCGGTATCACTTAGAATTCCATGAAAGAACAAAGACACCGTTTACCGTTTGCAAATATCTGCATTAGTTTAAAAATTTGTAAAATATGAAAAAGGTGACTGATGACGTCATACACTCAACCCAATATTATATAAAGTATATAAACTAAGCTATGTTGGCCAGTTTGCAGCGCAGACCATTGAAATTTGGTAGGCTAATAGTTATACCAGAAACACACCTACAGCTATAAAAAATTCTGTTCCCATGGCAACTCACTCTTTTCCCGTCCCCACCCACTTGATTTTAATATCTTAGTGATTTTCAACTTTGAAAACTTTAAACGAGGCCACAAACTCGAGCTAACATATTTATATGCTTGCTGGATGCCAAAGGTGGCCAGAAAAGCCTTTAATATTGGGGAGGCCTGGAAGCCAGTATGTTGCCATGGTAACAAAACTGTCAAGCTCGTATTGTGGAGCACATCCAGTAGAATATTACTGCAAAGAATCAAACATTTCTGATTCAAATTGGCTGAGATATCTTTTTCATCATATTTGATCAAAATTTGGTCGAGTGATGACGTCAACATTTGTCTAATTTCCATATTTTAAAAACTTGAATATCTCTGGAACGAAAAGAAACATTTGAAAAGGGTAAACAGCGTTTTTCGTCTCACACAGACTACTTGTTCATGTTTTAAAATGGTTTAGATAGCAAAGATGTGATTTTCGTCAAAGTACCACTTTAAAATGTCGACTTTAATCCTCGTTTACTTTGTGTTTTGCTTTCCGGCGTCGCCTTAATTATAAAACTGACGACAAAAGCCCGCTCCACTTTCTCAACCAACATGGAGCAAAACTAAAACCGTGATTCCCTTATTGTATGCTTTCCCCGCGCTTGACGCCGGATCACGTGTTTATGCTTTTGATTCTGATAGGTTAACTGCGGTGTTTTGTACCTGTTGTGATCGGTTTGAATTGTCTATCATTGCTGTGGCTTAAAATCTTTTCAATGACAACATGGACATAGATAGTTATTGTAAAGGCCGCTCAGTGGGGAGTAAAACTGTTAGAAGGAGAGTGCTGTTGCTTGAATACTCCACTTTACAACTGCATGCTAAGTGCCTTGGCCTATGAATGGAAACGAGGCTGGCGGTGACCTTCTTTGATACAAACGTCACTGCTTTTTTCTTGTAAACTGTTGTTGTTATATGCAAACTAGTCCGCATTACCATGAGAAACACAAAGAGGTTTGTTTTAAAACAAGGTTACCGCCAACTTCACTACCACTCAAAGGCCGGCTCGCTGCCGAACACACAACTGTAAAATGAGCTTTTATTCAAACTCACCGCCGGCGAGGTTATGTTTCGGCTCCAATACACACAGTGAGGAATTACAGCCTTGACATCGTTTTCATATTTTCTGAAATCAGCGGCCATTTCCGCTGTCCAGTCGACGGGCATTTTCACAAGCGGGTTTGAAAATGATCTTGTGGTGTTCACATTGGCACTTCAAGATGAAAAGTAAATAAATGAATGACTCCGTAAGTAAGTAAATAAATACGTGAGATCCAAAGCCTACGCAGCGTTTTCCAAGCAAATAGTCACGTTTTCTGTATACATCTGTGCACTCTACGCTTGCTTCAAACTTGTTATGTTTCTTAACAACAAGAATGAATAATTCGCCAAACTTGACGTAAGGATACGATGATGAACGAAGTACATTAATCCTTTACATCCCAATAGTGATCACCATCTAACTTCTCCTTAGCATATCACTAGCTCGTCAAGTGTAAAGGGAATGAGAATACAGGAAATGATCACCATAGATCAGTTGAGGTTACGTTTATACAAATTCTCCCTACATGTAACATACAAAATAAGTGAGAGGTATAAGGAGAATACACATCTTGATATTGGAGATTAAAGGGGGTTAGGTCCCATGTAGTTCAAGCTATTGAACATCGTACTGGGTGATGGTGCGAGTTACTGGCAGAGGTTCGATGTCTCGGTGCAACTACCATCAAACCCAACTAACATGTTGGAGCCACCAATATTGGCGGCTATGATTGCCCATCATGTTGGTACCAACATGTCCGCAGCGTTCGCACTGGATTTAAAGGCCCACATTCAGTCACAAAGCATTGCGGACGGAGTTTGCCTTCGAGTAAATTTCGCACAGTTGGAAATTCGGATTCCCAGACATGCATATCACGGCTCAATCTTTAACCTTTTACTGTATCGGTTCACACTCATTCGATGCGTATTTTGGTGAAGAGCGATTTTTTTCACACTTGACTTCGAGCTTGTCTCGAGCAGATGGGATCACGGATGGTGACACCGACTCAGGGACGAAGAGTCGCACATTTCAGCTTGGCGCCTTTAGACGGGCATTCTTATCTTTCCCTTGCCGAAAACACTATCCGCTGCATGAACAAGTCACCCCACCACCATCTTCGCTCTGCTACTACTACCAACACTACTACTACCACTACTACTACTACTACTACTACTACTACTATTATTTGAAATTAGTCCCCGAAATATCCACACTGAACCTTTCAACACGCACACGGACTGCGAAGTGCAATCCGATCCGAGTTGAGTTGCACCTAATCACTCAATCCGAAAGAGAGCTTAGATGCAACAGGTGTCCCTCAAAACAAAAATAAACGGCCGCGGGGAATGACGACTGAATATGGGCGTTCCCCAAGAATGGTTGATTTTATATTCGGAAAGAACTGTCAAACGGAAAACATTTTATCAATTTCTTCATTCAACTGCTTTATAGAGCTGTTATTTGTTTATCCGGTATTAATATTATTTTCCCAACGACTAGCTTACTGTAGCTATGTAGTGGCTAGGACTTGTTCATAACAATAATACTTACAAATATTTCTTTAATAGTTCAATTGACGGACTGAACTGTCGTGTATCACAGTAGCTGACGTACGGGACACGGGGATAGTATAACAAAAAGCTTAAGCACATCTCATCTCTCGTCGATAGACCTCCCTGAAGATGGAATGCAACACAAAAAGATCGTAAGTTTCTTGCTGTCACGTCCGTATTACTCCTGTCGCACCATAGTGATCAAGCGGATAAATTTTGTAACACCCCTGCCTGCCACGAGCACACCACAACTTACATCTGTTCCCCAAAAGTGATCTATGACGCAAGTTTCCCGCCGATAAGTGACAACAAGGGCCCCTTGTTCATAGAAATAGCAGTAGATCAAAATTCTCGAATCTGATTCGGTTTATCTTCAGCTGTAATAAAAGCATAAGCTGGCATGAATATGACAGTGCACATTGCAGGCCTAAGTGATTGCATAATAGTATGTTATTGGACGGCAAGGTTGCATTTAGAATGTTCCAAATTTTTTTCCCCTGGCACCGCGGTCAGCTTGTGAGACAGAGTTATTTGGAAAAACAGATGCCATTGGACACTGTGAACGCGTTTTTGAAAGTAGCGAAGTTGGCGAACAATGGGCAGTACGAATCAGTGCAAAATTAGAGAAATCTCCAAGTTTAAGGAAGAAATGCAGCAATACGGCTCGTTTTTACAAGTCTTCTGAGTAAGCTTTGAGCAAGCTGATCTTCGATGCAAGTGAACAGCTCTAATTTGCTAAGAACTAGATAGTTCAGAAGTTTCTCAGAAAACCATTGGTCGTTTATGGATTGTACTCTTGTCCTGACAACGTCAGTTATTTTTCAAGGTATATCAAGAGTTTAACAATGGTTGAAAGGTGCTCTCAAATTGAACTTCTTCTTCAGTCCAAACCGCGATAAACTTGACTTTTCTCTCCGCAACATTCTATAAAAGAAGACAACCGTTGCCCGTGTATCGCCGCAGTCATTACTTTACTTTGGACAAGAGATAACTATTGATTTATACAACAACTAAAATTAAAATATTTATAGGCCCAGTGAAGACTTCAGTGAATTGCGCGCTGCATAATATCCAAATAAAGACTTATGCCTGGCGCCCATTTTCTCTCCTCTTATTAAATTTAGTTTAAATGGAACTTGTTTGCAATATCACCCTTATCAGTTGGTCTCTGTCTGTGGAATCATACTTGCAGTACTGAATTAAATCATCTCCCTGCAAAATAACAATAAGCCAATCAACGTAAATTGATTCAAGTAGCAATTACTAGTCGCTAAGTCTGGAGCAGCTTTCAAGGTACAGTTCAGTTGAAGTAAACTCAATAACTAATAAACCATTTTCCATTCATTTGTTTCTTTATTATATCCTAACCCACGACGACAGAAAGAAATTCCTTTTATTTCCCTTTTTGTGCACTTGCTCTGACCACTCGAAATAGTCAAGATTTATGGCACATTCACTACGAGAGGGAATGTTATACGTATCACCATTTGTTTCAGTACCTTACAAGCCATAATTATGCCAAACCCTATTAAATCTCCTAGTCTATGTATTAAACTACAGCCATGGCTACCAGAAAAAATATTGCTTTGTCACTGACTTACCGGCTGGATGTTGATTTCTTTCCTGAGTACTTGAACGTCCTGAGTAGTAAATAGCGAAGTGAAAACAAAATTAGGTCACTGTAGTATAAAAGAGCAGAATTCTGAGGGTAAAGTAAGTTGGGTACGACACTGCATTCCTACGCCACGGTGATCAAAACCTCGTCATGTAATGTTATGTTATGTTATGTTGTGTCATGTCATGTCATGTCATGCCATGTGCTGTTGTTATGTTAAACTGTTATGTTACGTTACGTTACGTTACGTTACGTTATGTTATGTTGTGTTGTGTTATGTCATGTCATGTTATGTTATGTTATGTTATGTTATGTTATGTTATGTTATGTTATGTTACGCAGACCGTTTGTTTTGCTCATTTTTAAACCCATTATTTTCTGACGTTCCGGGGCCGTATTCACGAAAGCATCCTAAGCCCCAAGAGCCTCCTAAGATATAGCTTAGGAGATCAGGCGTGTTCACGAAGACCTCTTACTTTAAGACAAGTCTTAATTTCCCCCGATAAGTTTAGGAGGTCAAATTTGACTCCTAAGTTCTTACATAAGACGTCTTAAATTCAAAGTCAGACGGTGCCAGTCATATTGTTTTGCGTTCAACCAGTAAAGCTCGAACGCAAAACCGTCAATATGGCTGCCACCGTCTGACTTCGAGTTGTAAAATGAAAATCTGCTGAGGTAATATCGTTTTCCAGAGGAAGAAATTGTGAACATATAAAAATTATAAAAAAGAGCCTTGGAAAGGTCAATGAAGTCGCTCACAACCTGCTCCCGTGGAACTGGAACTTGCGATTTTGTGCTTCGGGTAGTTTTCAGGGCGTATGGTTTAAGTCAGCCTACAGTTTTGCGATGCACAAAGAATGAATTCCGACATTGTTGATAACAATTGAGCAACTGAGTGCGATTACTCAAATTTGGAGTTTTAATTATTTATATGCGGAAGTTTAAGTACATTTTGATTGTCCCTTTTTTTTCTTTTATTTTTTATTTATTTATTTTTTTTTTTTTTATGTGTGTGCTAATTGATAATTTCTCGAAACCAGTAAAGGTAGGGTACCCAAAAGTCATGCCTGTCTTATCTTGGGCATAAGACATCATCATTCGGGGGCATATAATGATTACGATCTTAAGTTATAACATAAGACACATCTTAGGTGGGAATTCGTGAATCCAGTACCTGATTGCCGTTGACGTTCGAATTTATAAAGCTCCTTACCCTGCTCCCTTATAAAATCTCAAAACCCTGATACACTGCAAAATTTCTTCGAAATGAATCACATTTGTTGACCCTAAGAAGTTGTTTCATAATTTTGTTTCCGATATCTTTATTAAACTGACATTGAAAATTAAAGGGGAGACCATTTTTACAAATCAAGAATGGCAAATTTCGGATCATGAAAAGATATCAATTATGCGAACATAGACTTCAGAGGGTTTAGAAAATTCAACCTTTTTGTAGTTTCGTATGCACTTTTTAGCTCTATCACACTATCTTTATTACCAAAAACTGGGCTACATTCACAAGAAACCTCGTTCTTAAATGTAAATGGGACACCAAGGAGCTCGAGAGAACTCGTTCAAAGATGTCTGTGCATTCCAGATCGCATTGGAATTTGGAAATGTCGGTATTTGAGGAGAGGAGAAAACCGCGGAGTTACCGGAGAAAAACCTCTCGGAGAGAACTGAGTTCCACATATGGCGCCAAGGCCGGGAATCGATCCCGGGACACATTGCTGAGAGGCGAGACAGTGCTCCCCTTAAAGTTTTCTCACCACTGCAAATCCTTAGCCCTCCACGTTTTTAACCATCCATCCACCGTGCCAAGGACACACACCAAGGAAACTTCTAAAAACTCTATCTCCTTAAAGACCTCAAATTTCGGATGGTGAAACATTCTGAAATAGTGATATAATGTTCACGAGGAGCGATGCCTCGTATCGTTGTCCTGTTACACAGATAAGAGATTTTAGCCTACTGCAAACCATCCCAGTTTTAATATGAAAGATGATTGATTATTTGGATGTGGTTGGGATGACGAGGGGTGGGAAGGAAGAGGGTTCGAAATGTTCTTCAGAGTTAAGGAAAGCAACTATGAGGCTGACTTAATCGTAATTTTGAAGTCCTAGTTCACAATGTAGCATGAGCACATTCGTACCATAACAGCAAACACCGGGTATTTCGCAACATGCTATTTAACAATTATTGGATTCGGTTTTTGCATGATAGCGATAATTATCAAGGCCAAAGTTTGTGTTATCTGCCGAAGCCGAAGGATGAGGCGGATAACACAAACTGAGGCTTTGATAATTATCGCTATCATGCAAAAACCGAATCCAATAATTGTTTTATTATGCATATTCCTGAGCTGCCAAAACAAAACTGATCAAACTGCTGGTTAGTGTATTAGTTGACGTCACTTCTGCATGCATAAAACTATTGTCTGTAGGTATGACGTCAATCCTACATATATAAAAACTATGGTCTGTAGGTATGACGTAAGAGAAACAGAGCTGGCAAGAATTAGCTGCGTGCTTATAGCCAACCAAAATCGAGCTGGTGACACCAATGTATAATAATCTTGGTTTTCAGTCAAGTGGAAGTCACGCAAGTTAAAATTTAAGGTGGCTCTGAACCCCATGTACGGAATTTATTTAAACTTTGCAAAAAGTTGCATCTTATCCTGCTTATTAAAATTCTATAATAAGAAAAAATTTCACCGTGCCGTTTTTGAAATATAAGCGCTTAAAGCTGAAATCAAATGTGTTTTTAGCAGGTCATAGTGTTGCTATGGTAACCTATAGTGTCACAAAAATAATACCAACGTATTTACCAATGATTGGGCAGTGTTTTGATACCATGATTATAGCATGAACTGATAAAGAGTGGTAATAATGACCCATCAAAATCTACGTCTTTGAAAGTGCTGGAAACTGTTTTGAGCCACCTTAAGTCAAGAAATTGAGATATTGTAGGGGCTGTTTGATATCCCGTACTTGAGTTATTCGCGGCAAAATGTACCACTGACAGAGTTTAGTATGGACGCGCAATGATGGAGTCCCTCTGAGGGGCTGCAATATGGCGGCTGGAAACAAGTGAGGACATCTAGAATTTACTTTTAGCTATCTCAAAGACTTTATTCTCTCTTTTAAGCTTGAAGACATTCACATAGCCGCTTCTCTTGTGATGTTGGCTTTTCAGACCTCTAAAAAACACGCTGAATCGATGTTTTCATGTACGTGACATGCTTTTAGCAGACATCTTTATGTCACGCACTGTGAAAAAATCTAAAATTAAAACGGCTCTATTTTCAAACCGAAGAGCGCTACCGAGCTGAAAATATGCAAGCAGATATATTTTTCAAATGCCTTTCACGCGATGAAGCTAAAAATGGAAAAGTTTCATGCGCATGTGCAGTGCGACTGTGCAATGGTACAATAATCTGTGCAAATCCCATCACGATGACGATTCACACTCAACTGAAGAGTTTGCGCAAACATGTTGTCTTACACCGGACATTTACTGTTTTCAGTTGCTAGTACTTGGGGTTAGCTTATGAGTGTCGCAAATAAAAAAGGAAACCAGGATTTACGATCTACTGATTCAGAATGATTCTGGGCATCGTTGTTATAAATGCTACCAAAAAGTTATAGCTAGAATGACGTTAATTTAGAATAATACAGTATAATTTATAAATTGTACCTGAAAATTGAAGTCATAGTGATTATCCCGAGTAATCTCAGGGAGTTCTTTTCCTTTACGAACATGCTTAGTCCAGGCAGCACGACCTAAAGAAACAAAGAATAAAACATTGGTGCTAGTTGTAGTCTGCGCTATCGAGAAGAGCATATATTAAGAAAATAAATATTTTGTTTTAGTAGGTCCGCCGAAAAAAGAAAAAAAAATAGTATTAATATACTACGTTACATGAAGCTAGCATGGTGACCTCGACAGCCTAAAGGTGTTTTCTTGGCTCCAGGGTCTTCACATGACAGAGAATACTTATACTTATACTGTATCAACAAGCCATCTCAAATAATGAAATTCGCACAGTACTGTGGTGAACAAATCTACACGTTCTCGCATGTACCTAGGTTGTTTTGCAATTACATTTTTTCACCTCTTCTACGCATGCGTCGTTTCCTGACCCTCGGCTTTTTTTTTCCTCTCCAAACCCTGCCCGATCATCTCCGACCGATTCCCGACCCTTCTCCGACCGATTCTCGACCACCCCTTTGCTTGCATCTCATTATCCACAAACGCCATCCCATAATTTCGAAAAATTAATCGAATCCAGCCCCCCTTTTACTCACGTTGTTATTTTGAAGATCACGGGTTAAGAAATGTACATAACATAAAACCACGTACAGAGCCATTGTTTTTGCTCATTATCCGTCGTTCTCGTTGCCGTCCTCGTTGCTTAAGCTCCCTAATATTTTCGCGCCCTTTCCTTCGCGCGTGACTTGCGCTTCCCTCCGCTCGGATGAAAAACGTAAAAATAATTACATCTGTTCTTTCGGCCGATGTGATGTAGTAATACCACTCTAACCTGCTAAGTGGGTGTGAAGTGCAGCAGCAAATACATTTATTCCACCACCATCAGGTAATCCAAACATTTTGAATAAATTCTAAAAGAGAATAAAAAAATGTGGTTGGATGCTCTCAAGCAAGTCTGTATTTGTAAAGTTACATATTTTCGCGTTAACGACAGAACTAGTTATTTTGTTTTTTCATAACAATTTTCAGTGTTCAGAAACTTGCAAAACAGTTGTCAGCGAAGAAAACGTGTCAATGAAGCTAAGCTTGTTGTGACCAGCATGTTTTCTTCCTTTAACAATTACGTTTTTCAAGTATAAGTGACGCTTTTTAGTTTCCGATATAAAACACCAAATTTGAAAAACCCTTTCTCAATCAAGTGACGTTGTTTTAAGTCTGGGTAAGAAGTTTATCACAAACAAAATGTCACGAATGTTTCCCTTACAGCCTTTAGGTGAGCAGCGTGACGGCCTTATCTATTTTTTTAAAAAAACAAGTTATTTATTTACAAATTTTACAACATCTCATACAACTTACGTTTACAGCACCTGCGCAGCTAACAGCACTGTACTTGGACTACTTACAGTACTAACACTACTTAGAATAGGATACTTACGCTATTTGCAACACTAACACTCCTTGCGATACGGTACTTATGCAATTTACAATATTATCTTGTGCGAGAATGACGAAATCAGCAAACTGAGGTCTTTTGTTATCTAAAGCATTAGTATATAGAAAGTATTTTTCAATTAAAATCAAATGATTAGGGGTTAAAGAGGATGACCAATCGTCGAAAACCCCGTATGATATTTCAGTTTTGGAAAGAAAAGATTTCTTTTTTGTCGACATCGAATTAAACCAAGTAGTGAACTCAGACCAGAATGATTTCGCAACAGAATATGAAAAGAATAAATAAGAAATCGTTTGTTCGGCATTAATACAGTACGGGCAATGAGGGTTGAGGTTTTTCTTCATTTTGTATAAGATGTGTGTGTATATAGTACGTTGGGAATTATTTTGTAATGAAACAGATAGTTTTACTTCTTTCGTTACACAAAATGGCAGGGAGTAAAGGTTTTGTCGCTTTTGTGCATCAAAACCGGATTCTGCTAATCTTTTTTCTGTGGTAGGTGGACACTGCTCTCGGCTAATCAAAGTATTGTACACTGTCTTACACGTAAGCTTATCGATAGCGAGTTGAGTGTTTGCCACGACCTGTTGATGCTCGTGATCAGTCCTTAATTACAAGACGATTTTACCCTCGACCATCATTTATCTGTCAACTGCATAAAGTTTTGCATGTATCACTGTTAAAACTACGCAGCCGAACAATCATTATATTTGGAAGTTGTTGTTGTTGTGGTTGTTTTGTTTTTTTTTTTTGTTTTTTTTTTGTAACATTTGGTGTTTTTTCAACTGATTATGTATCCAGAAATCCTGCAGGAAAATTACTTCCTCCTTCTCCTACTCGTGAAGGCCTTTTTAAAATTACCTATTGGCCCTTCACGATAAAAGGATTTCAACTGCAATCAAACTCACCTCTGTGCATTGGTGCATACAGTAGCCAACCGACAACCAGTTTTTCTGCTTTGGAGGAATGACGTGCCAGCTACTAACTCCAATACCGACAGATAGGATCCCGGAATCATATCGTCGCAGTTTACTGGTGTAGTAGATACTGACACCCGAGCTATCTTGAACCCCTGAAAACAACAAACACAGCACCAGAGCAACATCAATAGCCCATTTTCTCAGTGCAATTGTGTGTTCAATGACCTGGCTTTTGAGTAGAAGCGAGGCTAGAGGTGACCTTGTATTGATACAAACCTTTCTGTCTTTCTCGCGTAAATATGGAATGGTTTGCACAATACATAAGAACAGCGGTACAACGAGTTGCAAAAATATTTGAGACACTGTACGTCATTTAGCCTCAAATGATGTTTCCATGATCTTCCGCTTTCCCTCCCCCTCCCCCTCCCCCTTTTATCAAAGTTGTTAACAGTGTGACATCATGCTCGAAAGTTTGAGGAACAACTTTGAAAGGGGGGGGGGCTGTGTGTTGTGTCTCACAGATTTCTTAGCAGAAGCGTTTTAGAGAAAGAAAAGGTGTTTTGGATGGCGAATGTTTCAACAATTTTGCAACTGGTTGTAGCATGGTTTACATGAGAAACCCTGCCGGTAAGGTTTGTATCAAAACAAGGTTACTGGCAACCATGGTTCCGTTCAAACGAGCCAGGATATTGAGCATAAAATTTTCAAATGGGCTAGTACAGTACAGAGAGAAAGACTGCCAATATGGAACGCCGATGCAAATTTCCGTTTCATAAACTGTCGTTGCCATCTTAAAGAGGGGTGCCTTACCCGTCTCGTGCCTTCGGTCACGCGCGTTTGCGTGTCTCGTGCATTTTGTTCGACAGACTTAGAAATAAGTGAGACTGCTCGTAGTCTAGGTAGATAAAGTCTTCCTTATTAAAAAAATAGACATTTCCAATCCAGAATTGAACATGAACCCTTCACTTTCTATGGTATTTCTCTTTCTATTAACCACTACACTACCCCGTTGATCGGCCACAGACCCCAAAAATTTTAAGCACATACAACTGGCTTTCATAACTGATACACCTATAACAGTTCACACTAGCCCTATCCCGAAATATTAACGCAATTTTACTAGGGCCTAAAAAAAATGGTACAAATTGCCTACACAATCCAGGGCACATAATTTACATCTGCCCTGCTACAGGCTTGGTTGCCAATGATGGCATCGACCGTTGATGTTTACGAAAGGGAGATAGCAGGGATAGGCAACGCTGATCTTCGCTAACTTTGCCCAGAATTGCTACGGATTCCAGAGGTACGTCAAAGCCTGGAGTGCGTGTGATTAAGAATCATTGCAACAACAATTTGTATACTCATTACTTTCCAGTGAACTATCGCCCAAAAGTCGTTGTGAATACAATTTTTTCTCTAAATTCGAGCGCCACGTTTTAAAGTAAGACTTTAAGTGTAGGGACGTAAGTTCACTATTAGATCTGGTAGAGAGCCTTTCAAATTAAGCTTTAAATTGGTGAATGCATACAAATGTTTCTCTATATGTGTTCTGTCCACTTCATTAAATTCGCTTATGGTTGGAAAACTGACGAAGACTCAACAAGGACAAGCACCTGGCTTAGACTGTCTTTAAATGCGATAGGCGAAACAGTAACAGAGAGCTTACACTCGAGGTATGTTAGAAGAACAGATTCGGCCTTTCCATTGGAAAAGAGGAAATAACAAAACTAGGAATAAAAATCAGACCTATTCAAACTTACCTCTTTTGAGTTCGGGGTTATCATAGTGCATTTCCATCATAAAGGCCTTTGGCGAATAACTTGCTCCGATAGGATATCCAACATGCTCGGGATAATAAATTCCCTGAGAGAAACATTTATGAGATACATTAGTCAATACCTGGTGATACCTCCTGCCTGGATTCTTATTTGTCTTGTTGTTGTTGCTGTTGCGGCCAGTTTTTACTGTTGTTTTACTTGTTCATTTGCGCTGATTTCACAATTCACTAATTCACAATTCACTATCTTCCAAATCAGATTCATTATTAAACAGTTCACTCTAATAAGTAGGGATTGTGTGGAGAAACTGACCATTCAATTGTACTAGTTTATGAATGTGGCAATTTCTAAAGCTCAAATTATCTTTAGCGATAAATTGATTTTTGTTATTCCACTCGCCTGAAGTCGAGCAAACTGTAACATAAGTTTTATTTTCTAATTTTAGAAGACACTAACTTCAACACACTGTTACCTCTCCTCCAACAGCCCATGCGGCAACCAATGAAGCACCACGGCATCTCCGATACGGCATGTTGGCACGCGAGTTACACGGCGCGCCTTCATCAAAGTAACTCTCGTTAAAGTCGCCATGGCACTCATATAAGAGTATATGATGGACGAAAGCTTCATTTCCTTTTTGGACGTAAGGAACAACCTGAAATTGAATTAACACAATAAATAACGAGGCTTTGCACATACCAACATCAAATCATGCCCGGTCTCCACCACAGCATGTCTGAAAATTCCCTTTTAAGTTTACAGGAAATATGCAAAGCACCAGTCGGAGTTAACAGGCTACTGATTGGCTCGATGCCATTGTCTAAAAAGGCTGTAGGCAACAAAAATAACGTTACGTGTAAAGGAAGATAAGATAGATAAGAAAAATGGTTTATTTAATTACTTCGCAGCCTTACGGCTGAATTATGTAATTTTACAATACCGCAATAGAACTATAATAATGACATACAATAATATAGTATTAATCAATGAAAAATAAAACTTCGAATAAGTAAAGATTTCGTAAAACATTTGACAATAAAAATCTGCGATAAAACATTACAAAACATAGCACGACGTTTCGACGTTTCCAGAACGTCATTATCAAGTGAAAGTAAAATAATGAAATCGGGTATATATAATGAAGAGATGAATAAATTAAAAAAGCATTGAAATTTGGCCCTAATGGAGTCGCTCTGGGTGTTTAAACTCTTTGTTTAATTTTCAATGCTTTTTTTAATTTATTCATCTCTTCATTATATATACCCGATTTCATTATTTTACTTTCACTTGATAATGACGTTCTGGAAACGTCGAAACGTCGTGCTATGTTTTGTAATGTTTTATCGCAGATTTTTATTGTCAAATTTAAAAATGTTTACAAATACTTTAAAACATGTGATAGCGATTAGAAATATTAAAATTTGCGAAAAACTTTAAAAGTTCTCATAGATTTCTCTCGAATTAGACCACCATAGCTATGGCGTGTGTGAAGGAGTTCCTTGCCCGATTGGTTTTCAAATTGGGTACTAGAAAATGCGCTGTTTTTTTAAGTTATAACAATTGTGGCTGCGAGTTGGAGGCAACAGGTTTCTAATCTTATGATTCAGGTTCGAAAGGATGGTGTTAAAAACAGTGTTACAAAGCTGATCATGGTGTTCACCCAGATGTAAAATCCCCAAAACTTCCAACCCAGTGTTGTAATTGGCGCCTTAGTTAGGAAATGAAAAAACTTGTAACTTCACGGTCAACTTCATCGTTACTGTCTTTGTCAACTTCATGGTAATCATGAAGATAAAAATAACTGAAAACAAAGTGTTCAACGAGGAACCCAACTTTCTCGGGCGGTTTAATTTCCAGTAAGGATTTGCGGCCTTAGTACCCTTCGTGACACCGACCAAAAGAAAAATGATTGTTTCAACTGTCCATTTGACTGCTATTGCTAGTTGTTCAGTGTCGATGCCGACGTTGCCGACTGAACACAAACTCATTCTCGTTGAATATGTTATTTCTCTTCCCCGTCATCATATTATATTATAGTTACCGGTAACGTCTACCCTTCAGGGCCGAGGTTTGTACTTTACAGGACTGTGAGTATAGGAGGAAGTTGACGGCACTATCACCCAGCTTTGGTTAACGATACTCGGGTGTTAGGGATGCGTAACCACTGTTTGTTATCAAGATAAGGGCATTAGCGAAATTTTAAACGGAACTTGAAAGCACCTTCGTGATATGATGTTTGGACTGCAGCTCTGGGCCTTTCAGTAGAGAACACCAGTAAGTGGTATCATCAGGAGGAATGGTTACCTACAAACAAAGAAAGCAAGCGGATTACCATTAACGAAACCGCTTGTTTATGATCTTCCTGGGCACCACTAGTATGGCTTTATTTTCTTAATTTTGTTGCGCTTGGCATTGAATTTCATTCCCCCTTTAACCTCCAAGATCAACATGTGTATTCTCAATACACTTCTCACTTATTTTGTATGTTACATGTAGGGAGAATTTGTATAAACGTTCTCTCAATTGACCTAGCCTTGGTGATCATTTCCTGTATTCTCATGCCCTGTATGCTTGACGAACTAGTGACATGGTACGGGGAAGTTAGATGATAGGGGGCAGCATCGCCAAGCGTTTGGGGCCCTGGAATCGCAATGCGGATTCAAGTCCCGTTCTGTCCGCTTAAGTTGGAGTTGGCTACCAGTTGTTGTTGTTGTTGTTGTTGTTGTTGTTGTTGTTGTTGTTTTATAACCATGGTATGTTTCTTTGAATTATCTCTGTCAAGTTATTCAAGTGGAGTGCCTGAGAACTAGCTTGTTTGGCTAATTATACACTTCCACTAAAAACATCGAATTACATTTACATAGCGTAAAACGAGAAAGATAGCGTAAATAATATTTTATACATGAGTTCTAAGTGTTTCCTACATTCTTTTCGAGGAAGTTGAATTTTGCCCAGCTAGGTTCATCAAACTTTGTTTTGTTTATACTATTCAGCAGCAGGATGGTTTTAGTGCCTCTGAACTCGTGATGTTTCATGTTGTTTGGTGAGATTGGGTCTTCAGAGTGGTATGCAAACACGACCCTGGTGGAACCCTCCTGGAAAGACAAAAACATACAAGAAATTCAGGGTTTTCGCTAATATTTAAAGTACAGGATTCATAGGTTAAAGAAGTGGACGTCTGACTTCAGAAAAAAATATTTCGTGTGGACTACTCCCGGACATTTCGAACAACCGGACGTTACGTCCGGCGTCAGGCTTCAAACGAAACACCTTCAAGTTATGACGCTTTTCTGTCAAGACAAACGCTTTTCAGTCCGATGGTTTTAATTGAATGTCGAAAGTAATTCTCGTTTGATTTGGTTTTGCTTTATTCGATCTGTGATTGGTTGGTAAAACTCGCATAACTTTCTCAGCCAATAAGAAGAAAAAGCAAACCAACTGCCGTCTTTGTATGTTGTGTGATTGGCTAGATTCATTTCTTTGCTTTTAGATTCAATCACTCTCTACTGGTCTATACGTACCTCAAATTTCCTGTCACGCGGGTCACACGTGTCAAACTTTCGCTTAAACTTCAGCAGAGTTTTCCCGCCACTCTCTTGGAACCCAGTAAGTTCATAGTCTCCCTGTTCATCGATTGCTGGAAGGGTCTTTGCGTCAGCAAAACGGTCCTGAAATGGTTAAAATAAATATGGAGATAGACAGTGAAATGCCTCTTTAATCTCATTGTAACTTGCATTAAAAATGCCTCTATTTCATTTTACATCCCTGTTTGTACACAAAACCATTGTCAGTGGTATTATTTATTTGTTATATGCAAAGAGATAGACTTACCCTTTGTGTAGATTGATTCTAACGCGGGGAAACATTAAAGGAGGCAAACCCCTGAAGTAGTCGACGTACCCCTGGGGTAGATTAACTATTAAAGTAGGCCAGCCCTTAAGGTAGAGTAATCACTGCGGTAGGCTAAAACTTAAGGCAGCTTGACCCCTAAGATCGACTATCGCAAAGGTACTAGCTAATTCCAGTGGTCCACCTATCCTTGACCAAGCAATCCCCGTTAGCAAAGTGAACATGATGAACAATGCAAATTTGAAAACAGATACTATTTTTATGCACGTAGAACCTATACACCGATTTATATGTATTCGGGGGCACTCTCGCTTCTTTTATTGAGGGAAGGAGGTTGAAAATAAGAATGGTATAAGCATTTAACTCGGTATCATTATTCGTATTCTCGGTATTGAACTGGATCTAGCATGAAGTGAAGGCTCTTGAGAGGCATATACATTTGCATATGAAAATATTCCCACACAAGAGACTCCTAATTCCGTCAGGCTTGGATGTTTTCCTGCGAGTTCCGCTAGCCTTAGCTGCCACTATTCCCATGAAAGTACTTTTTATTTTGGAACTGTATTTTTCTAGATTTATTATTTTTTCTACAAAAGGTGGGGGAGGGGTGGCTGGTCCCCCGGCAATTACCCATGTGCGGTCTGTGTACTCCAGTAACGCAGAGCACGTTCATGCGTGGTGCAAATGAGACAGGGATATGACATTATTGTGTAGGCGTTGGGATACGGACCGCGTTATCCTCGGTGAACAGGTTTGTGACATAAATACTTAGACCACCCTAGCGTATCATTATTGGTGTGTCACGTGATGAGCAATAAACGTCATGACAAACTGTCAGCCATCTTGACAGTATGTTTATATTACAAGGGTTTGTTTGCGACAGCTCACTATGTGCGTATTTTAATAGAGAATGTTATCAGATTGGAAAGTAACATTCTGCTGTGTTAGGCATCGATCACGCGTTAAAATGACTGATGCTTACATTATAGTGAGTCAGCAATGCGTCATGTGTCATTTCAGTTACACCCAGCCCCATCATCGCACTGAGTGAGAAACACCAATCAACTACTGTCGGCAAACACCTCCATATGCAGAAGTTTTACTTTCCAATCAACTGTTTGGTCTGACAGGAGGGTCGCAATGGGGTTAACCGTTAGCCGTGAAGGTGAAAAAAAAATACTGTTTAACCTCGGCAAAAATTAAAAGCATTAAGCGTGATTTTCTTTTATACTTTGATGATTGGAATAGGAGTACTTAGAGATACTTAGAGACGTCAGAGCACTCGACACAATTTTTCCTGCTTTGCTCTACTCCATGACAGTTCTGACACACAGTCTGCATCTCGCTAGGCTTGTCTGACAAGACCAAACTTTTTGTTTTATTTTCAACAAAGGACGTCTCTTTGTTTTTATGTAAGATAACTTCGACGGAAATAGAATACGTAGACTTAAGTGCCAACCATTTTCCTACGACATGGGAAAACGGAATTCGAACTTCCATTTCGTTTTCCATTTTCCTGCTACATTGAAAACGGAATTCAAACTACTATTTTTGTTTTTCGTTTTCAGACAACTTTGGAAAACAAAATTTAAATTGTTATTTCCGTTTTTCGTCTTTCGTTTTCGTAAGTCGTTGAAATATGGAATTTGGGCTTCGATTTTCGTTTTTCGTTTCCATGTTTTTGTCATTTTGGTATCTCACCTACACCGTAAGAGAGTCCGCTCTTCCCGATGATTTGCAGTAATATCAAACAAGATGGATCAGTGCTTTATAAAACATTCTCGATGAAGTCTTTGTCTGCCGTTTTCTTCTCGAAGAAACTAATAGCTATGAAGACCTTGTCGAGTTAATGAATAACCGTTACTCAAATCTAAACGGCTGCCACAAGTCGACCTCTCGAGAAGCCGAGAGGAGCTAGCGTCTTAGGCCGCGAAGCGGCTGAGCGAGCGACGAAGTAAAATAGCGCCATATTAAATAGGACGAAGGACTTTTTCGAAAATTTATAGGTGTCATATCGTAGCCCGAACACCGTTGTTTTGTTGTTCAAAGTCTGTGATGCATATGAAACCAATCATATGAACTGCGGAAATGAAATCAAATGAAGACTGGTCCTCGCAGTTGTGAACGCAATTATTTGCAATTGCGTAAAGAAGCCTGAAAAAAAATCAGGACTTCTTCATAGCTATTATTTTCTTCAAGATGAAAATGGCGGACAAAGACTTTATCGAGGATATTTAAGGCATCCATCTTGTTTATTATTCCTGCCAAATCATCATCCGTGGTTTCGAGACCTTTTGTTCGCGACAGGAAGAGCGGACTCTCTTCCGGTTTAGGTGAAATACCAAAATGACAAAAACATGGAAACGAAAAACGAAAATGGAAGCCCAGATTCCGCATTTCAACGACTTATGAAAACGAAAGACAATAAACGGAAATGACAGTTAAAATTTCGTTTTCCAAAGTTGTGTGAAAACGGAAAAAAAAAATAGTAGTTCGAATTCCGTTTTAAATGTAGCAGGAAAATGGAAGTTCGAATTCCGTTTTCCCATGTCGTAGGAAAACGATTGGCACTTAGGTACACGCATTAAAAAGAATACCCGTTGGTCGTGAAAAGGCATTTTTTTTAACCGTTAGCCGTGAAAGTTTACCCCCAATGAGACGCGTAATGAAACCACAAACCAGAACCACAAACCACGAAAGTGATTGACGTTACAGGTCACGGTCTAATTAGACATTTTTTATCTGATTGATCACTCTTTTGCGACACAATAAACATTCCTCTGAGTTTCACAGTAGAAAACTTGCTTCGAATGCCGAAGGAGGCAGAACTCAAATCGTACAAGGACCATCGCAGGCTCTCCTCTCTCTCGCCCGCCCTAATCCTCTAGCTTTTGACAGCGCGCCATTAGAAAGAAAATCTCGGAATAACCCATACGGAGAGCCTGTTTGCAGGCTACTGGGGGAGGGTTGTCTCGGGTACCCGAAACCATATAAATAGGCCCTTAGTTTGTTCATTCACTCGCAACTGTGTGAACTCAGCCGAAACAGTGCTAATACTCCAAATATTTCCGTCGGAATGACATTTCAAAACTACTGACAACCTGGTTTTATTCTCAACCATGTAATCGTCGGAGCATTTGAGCATAAGCATTAAAGTACAAGCATAAGTTTCTTTTTACTTAAACTTAAACTTATGATGGTCTGGTTTACACAAACCGAATACGTACAATTCTTATGGTAATAAAATAATGTTAACGTTAGCGTTAGCATTTGCTTTGTTATTGTTTGAACCAGTCCAAAGGGACTAATTACACAATGACACAATCCTTTGATTTCGTTTTCCTTAGCCTTATTTCTAGGGTCCAGGCACCTCTAAGAGCATACCATTCCTCTTAATTAGAGAGCACCAAAAATGGTTTGATTTTGCGCTGACCGAGAATTTAGTCGACCTGAACTTCCGACCTGCTGAAACGGGTATATATATAAGTGAAATTTTTGCATTAAACTTTCTCTACAAACATTTGAAAAATTTTTCCTTTGTATAATTCTCTGAATGAGTTTTTGGCAAATTTTTTGTTATATTTGTAGAATGCGTTTGTTGCAAAATTCGCCGTTGTCTAAGCTTTCCCTTTTGAGCGCGAGTAAACCTTAACCTGGCAAAATATTGACACAATTGACCGGGATCCCAGTGAAACTACGTGGTCTGACATTTTCCAGACGTAATCCCGGGGTTAATTGATTAACAGAAGTGTTCCGCTAGAATTTCGAATAAATTTCCTTACGTTTGGTAAGCTTGCAGTTTGTGATAAGCACCTTACAAGGACGCTGCCTTTTACGCGATAACATGCGTATGTGCTGGATTTCATAATGAGAGCGTGAAAGTGAGTTCTAACAGACGCAAAAATCGAATGTCATACCGTGAGGAATCCCTTGTTGTCTTTCACCCATCCAATCACAACATCACTGCCCGTCATTTGTCCAGAATTAGAGAAGCCAAGCCCAACCCATCCAGTGGTTTTCGCCTCCACGGCGAAAGAAACGGTTTCATTGCCCCAATCGACGGTCCAGAAGAGCTTCATCTTCTGGTCTGCATCCAGGACAGCATGATGTGCGTATTGGGACAACAGATCGAACGAAACTGTGCGATGAAATGCAGCGACAAAGAGCAAACCCGCCGCAAGTGTAACTGCCATCGTTTTTGTCGTAGGTCTCGCTTTATTTTGCCTTCCGCTCAAGTAAATATAAATGAAATCTTTCTAATCGGAAAGGTGACGTCATAGCGTGCGTCATGTCACATATTATTGCACCGGTGAACAAGATAAAAGTCTTAAAAACGTGAGTAGCACGAAAAACATGGCACAATAGTCGCATGCGAGTGTGTTACTGGTGTTCGTACCTCATTTTGACGTCTTCTTTGACTAAGTGAGATCTAAAACCTCGGCGCGCGAGGGGGCAGAATTATGTAAATCCTGCAATACATACATACAACCTTTATTTATACACGACACTAATTCAAAGCTACAATCTTGTGGGGTCGTGTCCAAAAATTACAAATAAAAATAATTACAAATAAAAAGATAAAAAAAGATTACAAATAAAAATACCACAGGTCACTATGGCGTTCAATGTCCGCCAAAATTCAACTTTTGAATTTTGCTTGTATTTTTGGCATTCGATGTTGTAGTTTTACAATTTGTACCTACATCTGCAATTGAACATTCAAGTTTCCAATTTCTCTACTCCACTTGTCGATTTGACATTGTTTGTTTCACGATTCAACTTTGTAGTTTGAAGTATTCAACATTCAAGTTTACGCAATTCAACATTCAACTTTCGAAGATGCATGTTTTTGATATCCAACCGCAAGCCAGTCAATCGTAGCCAGTGTGGGCTCAGCAAACTATCAAAATTCTCCCTTAGTAGGGGCTGGCAGAGGCAAGTCACACTACCCTAGACAGTAGCTTTTACTACGGAAAATGGCGCCGCATTTCATTCTTGTTGTACCTAACACCCGATCCTACGTAAGTAATTTATTTTACTGTTCAGATTTACTACAGTCATATATCTAAATGTCCTATACAGTCAGTCTGCGTTGCTCAAGAGCAACGCTGGGCGAAGCACCTGCTCCACTGGGCGAAGCTGTCCTTTCACTATCTGAAAATTATCAACAAAACTCTTTTTAACGACAAAAACAACAGCGTCATCATCACCATCACCATCATCTTATTATTATTATTATTATTATTATTATTATTATTATTATTATTATTATTATTATTATTATTATCATAATCATTATCATTATCATTATTATTACCATCATTATTATTATTATTATTATTATTATTATTGATATAATTATTCGTATTGTTATTATTGTAACACTTGAAAAGCAAGCAAATTAGGCAGGGGTTGGTGGGGAAGTACACGAAAATGCAACTGCTACGCCTTAGTCTGACGATAAATAAATAATGAAAAAAGTGCAGCCACAAAAAAGCGTATAAAAAAATGAGTCGTTAACTGAATACCCAGCCCCTCCTTGAAGAGATCAGATCACACATACACATAAATCCAATATAACCTTAACATCCACAAGCCACTTTTCAAGCAACCCTCCTGTCACTACAATTTTTCGAAATGTGATAAATAGATATTGTGCTCTACTTAACTCGGTTTAGCATGTCTTACACAAGAAATCACAAGAGAGTTATTCAACTTACTTTGTGGAATTTCTCTCTGCAGCGTTGACAGGCGGTCAGCGACTTGTAAAAGGGCTGACCTAACTTCGTTCAGCTTACCGACGTCCGCCATGTTGCACAAAACACGTGGTAAAACTACTGTCTAGGGTAGTGTGAGCTGCCTCTGTTAGCCCCTACTAAGGGAGGATTTTGATAGTTTGCTGAGCCCACACTGGCTATGATTGACTGGCTTGCATTATTCAAAAATAAAAAAGTTATCAATTCTAGGGAATAAAATCAGTCTGCATGAGACACATTTTTAAAAATTAGAAATATAGAAAATTCTCAGATCTGTTGTTAATTGTTTGTGGGGATACAACGTTGAAGTCAAAATCTTCAAAAGTGCAACACTTAACGACTTTTTTCAGAAAAGATTTCATGTCTGTGCAATCCAAGGTAGAACCATTTGACCGACTTATGGCGTTCCAGAGGACAGCCTCTCTATAGGCGACGGACTTTTTAACGTAATTTGACGCAAACGTCGGAACTATTACATACATACATACATCCTTCATTTGATAAAGCAGGTTGAATAAATGGCAACTAATGGTAATGTGGACCTGCTATCTACTTAACACTAATGAATAAACATCTAAAAATATGTTTATAAATACAAATAGTACATAAATAAGTAGATAATCGTAGGATGACTATATAAAAATAAATATATTGATAACAATTAAATTAACTTAGACAATGCATTAACAGATAAGAGGATAACTAATTAAAGAACTAGTAATAAACAAGATACAGCGGATTCAGGTTGAGCGTTTAATGGCGTTAGTTACCGCGTTCGTTATCACTGTTGATTGGGTTGCGTTGCGAGGCAAACTGTCAGACGTTGCTAGGCGGGGGTGATAGCGTTCTGTCAGTTCTCTGACAGAACGCTATCATCCCCGCCTGGCAACTTCTGACAATTTGCCTCGCAACGCAACCCAATCAACAGTGATAACGAACGCGGTAACTGACGCCATTAAACGCTCAACCTGAATCCGCTGTATCAATAATACATAAATAACCAATAGCAATCGCAATCTGACTGGTTTACAGCGGGAGCAAGCAAAGTTTACCTGCTCAGTCTGAGGGCTGGTTTACACATTTGTCTGAAACAGGATAATTAGTAATTAGTACTGCAACGATTGCGAAATATATGCCCGGAAATCGAGTGTCACGATCTGTCTGTTCCGATGAATAAGCTTGTTTATCTTTTGTTTAGCCAATCAACTTACGTTTTGATCAAGGTGTATTCGTGAGATAAGAGAACCATTAATTGTAGTTTTTAGTTGGTCAGAGTCTTCCCTTAACCTTGTTCTGCTCGGAATCGGAGAAATAAATTACTGGAAGAGAACAGCGACAGTGTGGGCTCCTCACTTATTCCCCACACTTTTACGTAAGCATAAACTTAGATAAAAACATAACAATTTTGTACGGGTGGGGTTGACAACTTTAGTAAGGCTTGTTTCGAGAGAAAAACAAATTCTTCCGGGAATCTGGAGATTTTGCTTGGAATCGGGAGAATCGGCAAAATTTCTGGGAAATATGATATAGTTCTGGGACATTGCAGACAAAAAAAGCGGAATGTGGTACAAAATTTGTATTTCGATAGGTTTTTCCAAATTTACGGGAGAACTAAACTGGTTACGCATGTTGTTACTCAAACAACGTTTAGGGTTATCAACCCCCTTGCGTCCGTGTCACGTACAACATGTACACTGCTGAAGCTCTTATCACTGATAAACTCGCACCAGGAGCCCATGAATTCCTGCCGGCACTCATTCCGAGCTGCTTCACGGTCCAAGTCTAATGCGGTCACAAAAGCAGCTGTGTTTCATAAGATGTAGAAGGATCCCCTGAAGACACAGAAAGGTCAGAGAGTTATTTACTTAACGTGCGTGATAATTTCATTTGAAGTACATAATCTTACAAGGCTGTTTTTTAATCAGTCAGTTCATGTGCTACAAGAAACGGCAGCTACATACAGAGCGGAGCCCATACTCACGAAGAGGTCACTTGAATACATGTAAAACCGTTACAAGCCATGTTGGCCCAAAGTACAACTCTCCAGTAATTATTTTATTATTTTGAAGAAAGGCAATAGACCCTTCCCCAAAATGGCGGCCGAAAATTCAAAAAAGTTAAGACTAAAAACGCACACAAGCAAATGGACGAAATGGAAATGGAAGCTAAAGTTAAAGCGAAACTTAAAACTACATCACCCGAATACAGCACTAATTTTTGCCGCTAATTAATTACGATCCAGTGACGTCCTTAAACAATCAACTCTCTCATGTCGACCACGTCTCGTAAGCGACCACTTCTCGTGAGCGACCACGAATAACCGTTTTGTTCTCAGTCAAATACTGTTTCAAAAACTCTCTCGCAAGCGAACACTACTGAAATTTCTTAAGCCACCGCTCCCACTTATTAGTTTCGGCCAGAAATTTGACATATTCTTTTGTTTGCTGTTTCCAATAAGCGACCACCTAAGATGATCAAGTATGATCTTTAGAAAGTCTTTACTCAAATGGGGATGACCGAGAGTGCTGACAGATAATAGCGGAGCTCCGCGCGCGGAGCACCATTGGTAAGAAAATATGGTAACCCATCCATCCGAGAAATTTTGGTTATGACGTCATCGTACGACCGACCGACCGACCGACCGACCGACCGACCGCCCGATCGTCCGACCGACCGTCCGACCGTACGTACGTCCACCCCATCATGTAAGCCAAAGTCAAATGTGATACTCCAGTTTACCCTTTCGTGTGCAAGCTCGCATGTAGGCGCGCTTCCATATGAACTGTTTATGGAAAGATCAG
>OX419339.1:28155015-28227515 GCA_948470475.1 Galaxea fascicularis
ATACTTACCCAGCCTCAAAGTTCCACGGCAAAGCATACAGTAAATCCTTGACTAAATCCAACGCTGCTGAGGTATCGAGAGCACATGGAAAGAAAGTCCAAAGTTCACATAGCCTGCTCACATGTTCACATGTTTGTCACATCTCACATCACATGTCTCATGAGCACATGTTTGTCACATCACATGTCTCACATATCTTAATTGCGTTACCAGTTTACTGGCCGTGACATACCCCTGCAAAAATCAAGCGGGGCGGCCATTTTGGTGTCCTTACAGGAATGTGAATTTTCCAGAATATTATCTTACACTGGCACACCAACTCCTGAAAGCCACAGGCCAAAATTAGGCTTGCGTTCCACTTCGTTGAACGCAAAAATAGATTACTGATACCTAAATATCAACTAAAAGCTGTCTAAATGCAAAATAAAGCAATTGTATAAATATCTTCTGACAAAAAGAAATCTCTAAAACGGCAAATCTCATGTCAGGGCTATGTCACCAGTTGGGATGTACGTATACATTTGCGTGAGGTGACTACAGTAATAGTTTTCTCGCCCACGAATGCGTTTAATTATCGGCGGTCTTCGCGGGAACCTTTAACACTCAATCGCTCCACGAGCACATTAATCGACTGCTTAATATCCGGAGTTACTAGCTCCCACCTAAATGAAACGCCTTTTCCTACCCGAAAAGGCCGACGACACATCAGCAATCATAATCGGTAATAGGATGTTAGCGATTTACAAAGGATTCTCTGGTCGTTATCCAGCGAGGAACCGGATAACGGACAATGTAAAAGGCTATCAGTCAGAATAATCCCTCTGCCTTTGCCCCCCCCCCCTCCCCCCGGAACAATGTTGAAATCCTTAGACTGCGGGTGATTGGTGACACATCTGTAACTCCTAATATTCAACATTGTTCCGGGGCGAGGGGACTACATTGAATGCCGTTTTTATGATCATAAAATGCCAAAGTGTCCCAAACGTTTGGCCAGAATTGTATATATGAGTGACACCCGCCAATCAAGTCATGAACATGGTGTCGACAAACCTGTCGAACTGGTTGGCATAACCTGTTAGTAAGCCTAAAATAAAACATGAGATCGTACTATCTATATTCCACCTTATTAAAAAGCGGCCTAAGCGGTCCCTGCGGATGATAGTACTGCAGACTGCTTGCTGTCTACGCTAAGCCCTGATCACTAGAGCAATGGCCACACGTTTGATCCGGAAAAAGAGAACCGGCACGAGGCTGGCAGCAGGCAAGTGCATTCGAGGCTACTTCATTGCACTTTGCAGTACCCGGAAGGGCGGGGTCAGTTATTTCTCGCACCGGTACAGTAATAGCTGCATGTCCTGAAAAAATATTACAAAGCAACATTGCTAAACTGAGTAATCATCAAAACTATAGTAAACCATTTCCCCTGAAAACGCGAAACGACATCAAGGGGACCTAAGAGCGATGCTGAAGTTGGCCCTGGCCCTGAACCCCCTGATTGCAGTTCAGGATCGGAATCACACAAATATTGGTAAAATAACCTCGACCCTAGACCTGCGTTTAGTATTAGGAGGATTGGTATACTCACATCAAGCCAGCATCCTGGAATTACTCTCTTGACATCACTTTCGTACTTCCTGAGGTCAGAAACCAGGAGTTTGACCAATCAAGATTCATATAGCTGGTTTATCCACAAATTAAACCGGTGGAAAACAAAGGCAAATTTTGAAAAACGCGCTGAGATTCTAGCGACAACATCAGGCCACCTTCAACTGCATGCTCCGATCACGTGCAACAGCGGTCAACATTTTGCGGGTAACAGTGAACTGTTTCTCGTTTGACGTCTTAGTTTTCGCAATGTTGCCCGCTCCTAGCATTTGGGGGCAAACAATTTCATTGTTAGATGCCATGTGACCATGAACTAGCCAATGAATGGGAGTGCTGTTGTGGGAAAAACGTCAGCTATATAACAAATAATAATGTTCAATTATGACTAGCAATTCACGGTAAACAACTGTTTACTCACTGATAGAACCCTTTCGTTGTGCTCTTACTACCTTTTCTAAGTCGTTGTCAGGCTTAACGTTCACCTCCTTTCTCTATTCATAATTACACATGGCGCTTTTAATTTAGTATAGGGACTCCTTACCGGAACGCAAATGTTCTCCAAGGCAAAGAGTCTATAACTACGGAAGCAAACTGTGTCAAGTACACTGATCCTTTTTTACGGGATAGAGGAAGGGGGGGCGGTGGCGGTGGGGAAGGGGCTGCCCCCAAAAAAATTAAGGAAAAAGAAGGTCGAGCGAAATTCTGAGATAAAAATTAAAATAGATGGTGTAACCTTTTTTGGAGCAGGGCACCCATTTTGAAATCACTCGTTATTCATGAAAACTGATTGGCTCTCAACGGTGCAATTTATTCCCAAATTGCAAAATTTTGTGCTCTAAATTTTTTTTTTTAAGCCCATCAAAACTAGTTTTCCTGAAGTGAACATTAGATAAATATTAATATTGACAAAAAACTGTGTGATTTCAAAATGGGCGTAAAAAAAGTGGTAATTGAACTTCCTGTCTTGCAATTTTGGTCTAAAATCATACTTGTGATTTCAAATCGAACTCGCGCTGCGCGCTCGTTCGATTTTGACTTGTATCACGCGTATGATTTCAGACCAAATTGCACTTCACTCATTTCAATCACCATTATAAAACTGGTAAGCTTGGGGATCATACAACTTTCAAATGACACTCTCCCAAACCCCACCAGAGTACATATACTTAGTCGACTAACAAAACCTATAGGGGAACATGCAGAAGTAATAATAATAGCTAAAGGTTGGTTAATGATAATTAGTAGTTTTAAGATTAACAACGAGGCATCAGCATAATAGGTCATCCTCATCACCAAGCACCACAAGTGAAAATTCATTTGAATTTGTTACTTAGCTCCGAAAATGGAAGATGAATTAAAGCCGCAGTTACACGTTGAAACGTTTAGCTGAAATTTGTGTGCAACGGCGTTGGGAAACAAGTTTCAGCATGCGTTGCACCGTCTAACATGGTCGGTTTCCTGAGACTATTTCGAGACAAGTTTCACGAAAAGTAGAACCGCTTTCTACTTCTGCAACGGTCGCAACGATCGCAGTGATGATAAAAACAAGCTAGAGTTTCGCCTTGTAACACCACTTCGTGAAACAAGTCTCGCTCGGGTTTGTTACGCTGCACTGCGTAAGCCAATCACAAACCGGAACAACATTTTGAGACCAGTTTCAACGATCCCGAACAAGTTTCGACGTTTTATGTTACACGGTGCGATGCCTGTTTCGCAGCGCCATTGCAAACAAGTTTCAGCTAAAAATTTCAACATGTAACGGCGGCTTAAGTCGAAAACGTAGTCTTGATTTATTACCATATAAGTTACCAGCATCAGGAAAATCTAGTATTATGTGTGTGGACGTCAGATCGATGAATAGGTAAATATGTCACAGATATTCTGAGGCTCAGAATTATATTAGTATGTCATAAGTGAACATACTGTTTGAAAATAAAGCATATTGATGGGTGAGACATTAGCAGAGACAAACAGAGGAATAGAATGAGATCTCTCATCAGGTAAACTGAACATTAACCGAACAGCTCGCTTTTGTAAGATAAGGATCTTTCTTATCGTAACATTTTCCAACAGACATCTTTAAATTCTTTGTCGTTCTTGAGGTGCTTTGATCACTGGAGATGCTTTACTGACTCTTTGACTTGAGCTGCTTTACTTACTTAAAGTAATATATATATTTAGGCAAACCTAAAAGCGGAGCTCCACAGTTCTTTTTTTATTGTATGGCATTTACCGATAAAATAAAATCAATGCCAGGACTCGAGCCAGGACTCTAGTACGTAAGGACTTCTGCATTGTGATTATAGTTTTTACTGTTTTGCTGCAGAGCCACAGCCACCATTCAAACATGTGCTAACGTACATTTTCGATTTATCATCGGCTTTGCCACGTTGGATCAAGGGACTACATAACCAGAGCATAAACGATTTTACTTCATCACAGTTTAATTACATCCGATTAAATTTCAATACAAATGGTGTAAATCTCTAAACTATAGGTTAACAGTCCCAGTGTCTCACTTTTAAATCCAACATCACAACCGGTTATGTGCTTTGGCTAAGTCACAAATTTTCTAACATGTATCGTTGACATTTTAACCTCAACAAACCGAAATATTCCACAACAAAACAAAATGGTAAAACCCCAAAGTGGGTACTCTTCGACACTACCCAAAAAAGAAGAAAAGTACTTTGCTCGCCTTGTTTTGACTATTTTATGGCGTCATTTTTTGTGAGCTATAAAGACGATAGAAAGGTGCCGTCTGTGTCCTTTGTACAATAGCACCAAAAAACATTAACCGAAAAAGACTTTAACTTAACTTTTCGTTGTGAAAAGTGGCTGCGGCACAATAAGCCATGAATCAACTCAGGTGATCAACTACAAATGGTTGAGAATGGTTTTATTCTTGACTTCGATCAACTACAAATATTGCAAACTACAAACGTTGACTACGAGTCGTGGGCGGTAATATTTTTTACATCACTGTTAATGATAACATCTGATTGGCAATGACAACAGACAAACAAATCGGTTTCAGAAAAAAATTGGTCAATAAACATTGAATTAAAGACGAAGTTTTTACTGCAATTAGCCCATTAAGTCTACGATTTTTTAACTTACAACGAGAATTGCTGTGAAGGACAACATATTGCTGGCATTTCGACTGCTAAAGCTGTTAAAAATCGTGTTTACTTCTGGCAAGGAGTTGTCGCTCTTTGCGAGAGTTTTCCAAATGCCAATCCGGCTCTTGTTCCTAACAAAGCGGAGCCGAGGATTTAAACCGTCCGAACTTCGTTTGGCTTTTCTTCAACCAATTTTGAGCCCAAAAATGAGCGACAGCAGGGAAAACGAAGACTTTTAGGATCCACTAATGAAATATTGAATAGAAAACATTTGGAAAAAACACGAGCATTTTTTAGTCCAAACCATATTTGAGATAAAAGCGTGAAAACAACAAAACGTAAGAAAACAAAAAACGATACGAATGTTTCTTCGGCGTTTTGGCGTTTCTTGGAAAAATAAGACAAGCAACAAACATAACTCGTGAGCAACCTAGGCAAATCGCTAGTCCGAGTGTTCTTGACATAAGTCTCCGTATAAAAGACAAAACATGAATACTAAACCTACGGATGCGGACAGTTTAGGTCAGTCAACAATCACTCCGAACGCAGAGCTGACATAATAGCCGTCATTTCACACAAAATCATTGCTTTGCTAAGAATTGCGGCGAGGGACAATATATTGCCGGCATTTCCAATGCTGCAACTGTTAAAAATCGCTTTTACTTTTGGCATGGAGTTGTTGTTCTTTCGGCGAGAGTTTTCCAAATGTCAAACTTACCAAGCGGCGCCGAGGTTATAAACCGTCCGGACTTCGCTTGGCTTTTCTTCAACAAATTTTGTGCCCTAAAATGAGCGACAGCAGGAAAAAACGAAACGTTTTAGGATCCAAGATGAAATATTGGATAGAAAACATTTGGAAAAAACAAGAGTCCAAACCAATTTGAGATAGAAGCGTGAAAATAACAAAACGTAAGAAAAGAAACCGATGCGAGTGTCTCTTCGACGTTTCTCGTAGAAATCGGAAAACATAACTTAAGTCAAGTAACAAACCGAGACAAATTGCTATTCAATTTTCTTGGCATAAATGTCCATATAAAAGACAAAACAGGAGTACTAACCTGCGCACAATTTAAGTCAGTCAACAATCACTCCGAACGCAGAGCTTAAGCAGAAGCGGTCATTTCACACAAAAGTAAGTCTTATTACGTCTCATGCCTATCAAGGAAGCTTGTTCAATTAAGGATTTTAGCGGCAAAACCGTCCAGTTTAATACACAGCAAAGTCCGAAGACAGCGTATAATTACTGAAACCTTGCCAGACCACACGATCTTTTCTCTTCATGCAAGCTTCTGCAGGCAAACACGAGGAAAAGCTGAAACTTCATGACACTTGGTAATGTTTTTACAGCTTGACAAGAGACGCTCTCTTTTTCGCTGTTCCTCACTATAATTTCGTCTCTTTTCTCGGGCTTTTTGTTGTTTTTTCTCCCGTTGCTCGTCAGTACGATTCAGCCTGTTCACTCGAGCCCTTTCTTGTTCTCTCTCTCGTTGCTCGACAATACAATTCAGCCGGTTTGCTCGTGCTTTTTCTCCCGTTGTTTGTCACTGATACTCTGCCTGTTTACTCGTGCCCTTTCTTGTTCTTTCTCCCGCTGTTTGTCACTGATATTCCGCCAACGAATAGACAAAACTGACTTTGTTTTAAAACTGTCTTCAAAAAATTTCCCGCCACAAAAACGCGGGTTGAGAACTGCGTGTATGGCCAAATGATCTTTCCAAAAACAGTCCATATGGAAGCGCGCCTACATGCGAGCTTGCACACGAGAGGGTTAACTGGAGTATCACATTTGACTTTGGCTTACATGATGGGGTGGACGTACGTACGGTCGGTCGGACGGTCGGACGGTCGGACGGTCGGACGGTCGGTCGTACGATGACGTCATAACCAAAATTTCTCGGATGGATGGGTTACCATATTTTCTTATCAATGGTGCTCCGCGCGCGCGCGCCTTCGGCGCGCGCGGAGCTCCGCTATAAGGAAATAATCTATGAGGGTGACTACATGGTGTGTTAACATGATGTAAGATCATTTCACTTGTTGGCTCGATCCTTTCGCGCCCCCTTCGTGTTCAATGTTTTGTATATCCGCTCACCTGTGCATGCAAAAAACCACAGTACAACCAAAATTACTATCACGAAAACGATCAAATATATGGAAATATATTTCATCACGATACTACAGAACAATAACAAAAGATATACAGAAGAATCAACTTGCTGTTAATAATAAGAATACCGATAAGAAAAATCTGTCCTTTTTTTACGAATGCTAGCAGTTCTGCCTTATATTGGACCCTAAAAGACTTAATTGGGCGTAAAATGTATCCCAAGTTTCACGCTTCTCTTTTGGAGCTTTCAGTGACGTTTCCTAACAAGGGACTAGAATAGAATAGAGTAGAATTGAATAGAATAATATAATAGACTTTATTTACCCTCGGCAGTTTATTTAGCACAAAGGCTAGTGGGGCCGCGGAGCAAATACATGAAACAAATACTTCAAATAAACGCAACATGACAAGAATCCCAACTGGCGGGAGGCAGACCAATTGGCTATTTACAAGGACGACCGAGGAGTTGAACCAGGCACTTACCCAGAACAACACCAGCTAGTGGCCAGAGCGGGATTTGAACTCGGGTCACCGCCTGGAAATCCAGCACCCTAGACCACTCGGCCATCCTCTCCTTCTCCTAAACAATATAACGATATAAAAGCAAGTGGCCTATAATTCATTTCCGAATTCGGTGACTCATAGCCAACGTGATTATTCTGGCCCCCTTGTTTTGGGTTGTGAAGGGCCACTATCCATCGCCTCAAATTGGCAAAGCAAGAAAGTGGTGGTAAAAGCAAATATAACTTAAGGACTTGGAGAAAAAATGTGAAATATATTTTAAATGAAGTTTAACCTCAGGACACTGATGAAGGCAGTAACCAGTCGTTATCCAGTTGCTCTGTTTCGCAGGAACAAGTTGCCAGCTGCTCACATCCACTCCCACTGAAACTGCGCCAGCATCGTAAGTCCGAAGTTAGTCAGTGTAGAAAATACCGGCGCCCTAAACTGACGGCGTCAAATACACAAACACCGTGCAATCTATACTCGATCAAATGACAAAGGTTTGGCCTCGTTTTGGTGCTAACCAATTGTGGAGTCATTGGTAAGTGGAATAGACCTTAGAATACGCACCATCTGATGGGGAAACGAATCCATGTTTAGTGTCATTTAGTGTTCAGATAGTGATTCATCAAAATCGCAGGAGAAGTTGGTTTGAGGCCGCCAAATGCTTCAAAGCGAGAAAAAAATAACTACCTTCTTCAAACTTTTCAAGAGAAAAGTGAAATGACTTAAGGGTCCGCAAACAATGAACTCCCTTAAAAAGAGAGAAACAGAGAGCGGAAGGGCGGGGGGGGGGGGAGAAAGAGAGAGAGAGGGGGAGGGAGAGAGGGAGTTGTTGTTGGCTATTGTTAACCGGCATTATTGCTGTCACTATGTTAATTATTTGCGATTGGCTATAATTAAGCACGCATTAGTTCAGTCTTGCTGGCACTGTTTTCTTTGCAAGCTTGCCGAAATGAAGTTGTTTATAATCTTGTACGAGCTCTTGATTTTACAAACGCTTAATCGTACGCTAATAAGATAATTTCTGAATTAAGCACTTAAAAAATAAAACCCGCGTGTATCAATCAATATCTCAATTCGGCTGTCACATGATAGAAAGAATTATCAAGGCCTCGATTGGTTTGTGGTATCCGCCTCCGCCATCGGCTTCGACCCGTAACTTGACTTTCTTGCATTATAACGCAAACCCTTCTGAAGTACAGATCCAAAAGCAAGTGCATGGTCACCGTTAGGTTGTCCGTTTTTGCATCATCACCCATGACGAAATTTCCCCCCCCCCTGCCCGGCCTCCGTGAATGTTGTTTGTTACCGTTTTGTAACTTGTTACTTTTGTGTACAAGCAGAGAACTGGTAAACATGCTGATTACTAGTGAGCCGTGCAGACACAGACAGATTTGTTACTCGTGATTGTAATGTTTTCTGGGAATATTATCCTCAGCTAATTTAACAGAGTTTAGATTGTACAGAATGCAGTTTTTGAACGTGGGAGATCTGGGTACGACATTAAGTCCGGCACCGCAGCGTGCCGTCAACATTAGAATCATTAGTATTCACCTCTCTCATCCCGCAGCAGGTGTGTTAACTCCATCACGTGAACAGAAACCCTTCTGAAAGCCCATTTTAAGTTCAGTGTTGAGTGGCCTTGCCTTTTAGCAACCTCGTTCTCGAAGAGCCTGGAGGTCACCTTGTTTTGATACAAACCTCGTGTCTTTCTCACATAAATGCGGTAAGAACAACATAGTTTACAAGTAGAAAGCAATGTGGTCGATGAGGTCTCTATGAAAGGAAGGTCACAGGAAGGTCACTGCCAGCCTCGTTTCCATTCATAGGCCAGTTCATTGAGCATACAATTGTAAAATGGAATATTATTTGGAAAGGGCAATGGATAGACGTTCCAAATTCTCGTAAGTGCTAAGAGTGTGTATTTTTATTTACAAGAGAAGTATAGTGACTTTTAAACACGTGCTAAGAATGACACAAATCAAAGGGACAATTCCTGTGATACTGGCTAAATTGAGGGTGGGAGGGATGGATTGGTGCCAAGCATAACCTCATTAATTAACTCCACAGGGCATGGCAAACAAGACCACACAAAACCCAGCCTGTCACGTGGTCTAGTAAGCCACACATGTACGCATTGTGGACCTATTTTTATTATTGTAGTTGTTGTTGTTGTTATTGTTATTGTTATTGTTATTGTTATTTTTATTGTTATTGTTATTACTATTACCATTGCCATCGTCGTTGTTAATATTTCGCACAGTTAACCTTACTACTGGAGTTCTTCTCATTTCTAAGCTCTGCATCATGTCGCAGTTACCTTAGACAGAGAGTACCTTGAGCAGGATACTGGCTGTTCCAAGCAGAGCAGACTTCTGTGAAGGTGTAATTCCAAGTCTCTCTGGGTGGCGACTATTGTTATTGTTGTTGTTATTGTAGCCTCTCAGACCTAAGTGTACCCTTACCTGGTCAAACTAGGAGCAAGCAGCAGTTTTTCTTTTTATCACTTCGAGTATGATGGCAATACCGGTCGAACCTCTTCATAACGGACACCTTGGAGACAGAGGAAAGTGGCCGCTTTAGAGAGGTGGCCGCCAGAGGGAGGTAAGGGTGTAATATCACACCTGTCTGTTTTGGGAGTGAGGTGGACAGTTTTAATTGAAAAAAAATATGCTGAATGTAGCTATAAATACGTCACAAACACAATCAAAATACCTATCACTTCCTCGCTAATTCGTCAGGTACATCGAGTAGCTCATTTGTGAGTTCGTTCCTTCAGTCAATATGCAATAGCCTTTTACAATGAAAAATGTCCGCCAGGGTTCTTGTATACACTGTTTAACTGACCCGTTGTCGAGATGTTACTTTGGCAGATATGTTGGGACGCGCCTTAGTGACCGTTGCCATTGTGTAGTGGTTAAAAGAGTGATTAACTGTATGGACCATCCGCCGGAACAAAAATAAAATGTATTTTAATTCCACTGGTATTTCAGTTCAAAATACCAGTGGCGGATCCATGGGATTCCGCTTGCGCATCCTACAATATTCCTTGTATTGATCTAATCGTTTGTATTAAGGAAATTAAGAGTAAAATATTTTACGTTCGTTTGAGCGAAGGGAATAAGAACGTAATGGCCCTTATGCAGAGGTGGCCGATGTAGAGAGGTAGCCGTTACTAGAGGTTCGACTCTGTCAAGCTTTTTTATGTCAGTGTTTGTCAAACAGGTCAGATACAGCCCCTAATGCTCCGATCACAGCTGGCACCACAATCAATAACTTCAACTATCACATTTTTCCTATTTCTTCACTAAGAAGTTGGTACTTCTAGTCTAATTCTAATTCTGTTATGTCAGCTTCCAGTTTGAATGTTTTAAAAAATCGATTACTTAACTATCTTTGTACTTAGTTGTATTGTATTATTTATTATAATTTACTATATTTAGACTTTTTTAATTTTATTTTATTGTCAAGTAGTTTCTCCGTTTTCTTTTCTTTCTTGATGTGTGGTTATGCATTAGACATTTCTTTTTTTAATTTTATTTTCTTTTAGCTTGGAAGGCAGTTTTTATATGGGAATTCAGTTTCCCCCTATTGCTTTCCTTTACCTTCTGTACCTATTTATAGTTTTTTTTCTTTTATTATTCGATTAGTTTATTATCTTTGTGCAGTGGTAAAAAGTATTATTAAACTTAAACTTCTCAGTCTATTTTCTCCAGTTCTTTTTGTTTTACACGAGTATCTTCTGGAATGGCGATCTTCGATTATCTTGGCCTCCATTGCTTGCTTATCGACGAGGACTGGCTAGCTTCAACCATCCTATCACATTATGCAATGAAATCCCACTGAATTTTGAAACCCTCGGTTTCTACTACTCCCTCTGGGGTTTGTTTGTACCACTCACTTTCCGTTCAAGCTCTGCTTTTCCTCACAGTTGCCAGTGCACCAGTGTAATTATTATTCTTGAGTTCTAGTTTTTAAGGGACCACAGTCATCCATAATGCACTGCGCTCCCTAACGGTTAAATCCGCCATTTTCGATGCGTTCAAAAAACCGAAAATTGTCTAGTGAATTGGAATCTTCCTGCATCGTCGCAAGTTGAGTAATTGATAGTCTTTAACTGTTTTCCTGGCTTTTTTCAGTTATTAGTGTATCTGTTTGAAGCATTTTTTATTAGTTTTGTTCTATCGCTCCACGATTTTTTGTCGTCCAAAGTGAATGGTCTTATACACCGAATTCAGAATGGCGGGCCGCTCGGGAAAGCCTCAGTACGACTACATGAAAACGAGGCGGGTGAGGATACCAGCAGTGTATCAAACATGGCGACCTTTAACGTGAGGAAAATTATAGGATCAGTTTTACTCATGGAAAATGATATTCCCGGAGCCAGTCTTGAGGGAAGAAAACCAGCAAAACTAATGAAAGCTGATCTCTTGTTTTGGCTTCGATGTACTTGTGCACTGAGGGGACTTGTGCAAAGGGCTAACCGTGAAAGCACAGCTCGTGGAACGGCGGGTTTCTTTGTAAGTCACATTCCACAGGTCAAACAAAGTACAGGTCACCGTGCTACAGATAAATAAACAAGCCCAAAAGTGTCTCCTACCCCTTATCATTATCCAAAATTTTGTTTTTAGATCGCGATGAAACTGTTTGGCTTAGTTACCAATCAACAAAACAGTGACCTGTAAAAGATACATGCCTCTCGGTGTCAGCTTATTATTATTATTATTATTATTATTATTATTATTATTATTATTATTATTATTATGCGTTTTTCAGGTCAACGGAGTCAAGCACAAGGCGAGCGCGTAGCGAAAGTCACGCTCGAAGGGAGGGGCGCGAAAAAAACGTAGTGGTAATTTGGCTTTTTAAGTTTAAGGGTATAACTTATGCTACTTATGGTATTTCAATTCATTTTATTGTTGCTTGCCGTAATTTATCTTTAAAAAAAATGCGTAGTTACCTAAGTTTTGTATTAACAATGCAATAGCGCTTACAAAGATCAGCTTTTAAACTGTTGGCCCCAGTCCCACCCGATTACTTTAATTTTATTCACGAATTAGATGGATTGGGACGGACTGACTACCAGATGAGGATCATAAACGTCATTGTCATTTTTTTTTTCCCTATGTTATCCGAAACGTTTGCTTTTGGAATTAATAAGGATCTTTATTATTATCATCATCGACAACAACAGCAATCAATATAAAGACACATAAACACTTCACTGAAACTGTCAGTATGTACAAATTGCGGGTTCTTATATACCGCACTCCTTCACCGCTGAGGATATACGAGAGATGATTGGACATTTGGAACATTTGTGTTCACTTTCGTCGCACTGATTGGCTGATAAATTTAGTCAGGGTATATAATCCCTAAGTGACGCACTTCGCATGCGCGGTCTAAGTCACCGGCACTACCTTCTGCAATAAGATTTTAGTATTTCTATAACCTGAAAACATTTCCCTGGTTTTGGGAGAGAGAACGCGTCTATCTCAGACGTTGTGAACTATGACTGAGTACAAACTGGTGGTGGTGGGAGGTAGCGTTAAAATTTTGTGTTGCTTTTTTCAGAGCGCGAACACAACGTGCGATCTTCGGTGAATTTTGCGAGTGTGAAGGAACATTTGATCTTGCCAAGCGTATTGAATCCTAAGCTCTCTTTACTTTTTCAGCTGGCGGCGTTGGGAAAAGTGCGTTGACCATACAGCTCATTCAAAATCAGTAAGTAGCTAGTGAAAGAAAACCTTTTGTAGCTCTCAATATAATTTGACATTTGAAAATCGAGATCATATGCAATGCTGTTATCTGTATCCACTGTAACTTATAGCTTTACCTTTACTCTCGCATTTCCAGGAGTTGTGTTGTGTAATACTGAAAAATACGTGTTTAAAGCTTGACTCTCTGGTTTATACAAAGCCTTTTAGCTATTTTCTTTCGCGCCATTCGTTAAAAGCTGCTGGGTATGGTAAGCTTACAACTGTACTGTGCATATAACATGCTAAACTTTCACATTTTGTTGTGTATTCCGTCGTTCGATCCTCATTTTCTACAAACTCAATACAAAATTGTACTTGTTTGTCAACCTGTCGTATTTGCTACCTGCAGGTTTACCAGTTTCAAAACGTATTTAGAACATAACAGTTTACGCTGATTCGGAAAACACGGGTATTTGACCGAAAATGTACAATGTTTGTTTCAGTTGTGTTGTCGGTGATTTCGCCTCGCTGAATCGAAATCTTCTTTGGTTTTGCGGCGAGCGATTGCTTGCAAATTATATTACGTGAACATCAGCCGAGGCAAGCGTTTCAGTGTTCCACTTTGTCTGCCTGAAGATTCATTTCTTTAACTCGTAAACTTTTTTGTGAAAGGGAGTTGTTGGGCTGGGGGTGAGGAGTGCCAAAAGGGGTGTGGACAGTGGGTGGGGTGGGGTAAGAGTCGGCGTTTGTTGAGGAGATCCAGAAGGAATCAGGAAATAATTTTGTTCCTCATGGATCAAAAAGTTTTAAAGGGGCACTGTAAGATGCTAAAAAACTTTCTTTAAATCAGGAGAAACCTAAAAAAATGAAGCAGCTTGTTTACACAGGACTGTGTTATTGCACTGAGACTAAAATTTAATGCTGTCTTCTTCTGTTAGGGATGGCAAGGATGGAAATGGATTGAATTTTGAAAAATTTAGCCTAAACTTTTCAAATTCTCGCATGTTATCTTGAAACCGTGGCCCAAAATGTATTATGGATGACTTTTCCCACAAAGAATTGATATCTTTCTCCTCCATTTCAATGAATGTTTTGGCATGAGTACATGTAGCTGTCATTGAGTGGCATTTCTGTATAGTCTGGCTCAGAAAACTGCAAAACTCCCATGACAGTGCCTCCTTAAGTCTCTAAACATTAAAGGATACTGCATCAGATGGTGTTTTTTGGTATTCTCTGCTGAGATTTATTTTATGATCCCAGAAATTGGTAGAAGTGTTTACTGCATCAGATGGTGGTTTTTGGTATTCTCTGCTGAGATTTATTTTATGATCCCAGAAATTGGTAGAAGTGTTTACTGCTTGACCAGTTGCAAATTAAGCAAAAGATTTCATAAAGCTTTGATGTTTTGGACCAGTTAAATTCAGTTTGCAAAATTTTAATTACATGGGTTACAAAACCAACTTATGTTTGATACTGATTGCTTTTAGCTTTGCTATTTTCAGAGGTTAGAGAATTGAGAAGCAATGTGTTTTATCACTCACTGTGTTGGTGATAAGCATGCCAGTAAACTTGCCCCGATTTACTATTTTTAATTTATTAATAAGTGATTTTTATTTTTTCATATCAGCTTTGTGGATGAATATGATCCAACAATTGGTAAGTCACTGTAGCATTTATTTAGCTTTTGTTTTAAGTAAGAGGGTATTAATTTAGAGAACTGCATTATATTATTATTTATCACAAAACACATTTCAGGTGAGCCTCCTCCATCATCAGTTGCTAATGACTGAATATGTTACAATACAGACCATGTTTATTGATGCACGGTACATGATACAGTAAATCAGTTCTAATCTTCGTTTGTTGTTTTCCTAAATTCCAAGTTATTATTTATTACCATTACTGTTATAATAATTGATAAGCTCATGAAGTGTCAATGCAACTATCTTACTCCATCATTCCAACTGGTGGGTGTGGTTTTATCTGAACATACTCAAAACAGTTTTTTAACTGTTGCTGATGTGCAGAAATTTCCACATGGTACATGTACAAACAGGACACTGTAATGTACAAGGTGTTTTGATACTTGGTCAGAAAAAAACATCTTAATTTTTAGAGGGTTGTGGGTATGTTGGAGGTTCAGATATTTTGCTTTGCTTTTTCTCCTGTATATGTATCCTCTCAGAATCATTCTTGTTCATTATCACAGACACAAGCATTAGAACAATGTCTGTGCTTTGAAACCTTCATCACTTGTAAACTAACAGGCTAAATGTGCTTTACAGCTGTAGATCCACTCTGTTATGTTCCTTAATGCCTAACTTGGATTTAAAGTTGGTATAATTATATTCTTTGTTTTGCAGAGGATTCTTACAGAAAGCAAGTTGTAATAGATGGAGAAACGTGTTTGTTGGTGAGGAGTTAATTCCCCCTTTTTCAATGCAGATGTTCTTAATAGTAATTTGTTTTTTCACTGTATAATTATATGAATTATGATTGGTATATGTGTCTCCTTGGTAACAGGGTCCTGATCCTAGGCAATAATTTCTTTTGAAATGAATGTCTAAAGAATATCTTTGTTGGTAACCCACCATCTCTCACTGTGATATCGGTTTGTTTCTTTTTGTTTACCTTGGCACTCTGGCAGCACAAGGAATTAATATAATGTTGCTTTTTAAAAAGACAAGGGGTTGACAAAGTAAGTTTTTTGTAACTTGTATATCAAGGTGCAACGGAAAGCTGACTCTTTAAAATTATTACTAATTAAAATAATGTGAATGATGTGTCAGTTGGGGTCTTTTTTCCATTGTAACTGTGAAATTCATTCTCAACCTTTTCTCACAAATTTTGTTTGGTGTAATTGTCTTTTGTAGTTTAATTTTCCATCTTGTTTCATTTTGTTTCATTTTATAGGATATCCTGGACACAGCAGGTCAAGAGGAATACAGGTTAGTTTTTCACATAATTTATTGAGGTTGCAGTTTTTAAAGGTTAACAAATGAAACCAGCAAAGTAAAGTGCATTCAATTCGTTAATTTTTGTTGTTACTGTAATGCCTTTTGTCATCACTTCCTTAATGTGGAGGAAGGATGGCCGATTGGTTTAGGGTGCTGGATTTCAATATGGTTACCTGGGTTCAAATCCCGCTCTGGCCACTAGGCTGTGTTGTTCTGGGTAAGTACCTGGTTCAACTCCTCAGTCATTCTGGTAAATAGCCTCTAAAATGGTCTGCCGCCCATCCGTTGGGATTCTTAACTCTTGTTTTCGTTTGTATTACATGTATTTGTTTCATTGGTCCTGAAAAAGTATATACATGTATTTATTTACTTCCATACAAGGTTTCAGGTACAGGTACAAGTGGCTATGTTACTTCTACAGTCGAATCCCACTATTAACGACGGCCCCATTAACGCAACCACCCCTTCATTACAACCATTTTTTGTGGCCTGAACTGCAAAAGCCCACTTATTTCCTTCTTTAAAACTTACTAGTTAATCCGGCCACCCCGTTAATACGACCTACAGTAATTTTCATGGCCCAAGGGTGGTTGTAATTTCGGGGTTTCACTGTAGTATTACATTTGTGAGCTACAGGTGTAAGTTAATGGTGTGTTGTTATTAATTTTAGTGCAATGAGGGATCAATACATGAGAACAGGAGAGGGTTTCCTGTGTGTTTTTGCCGTGAACAACCGGAGGTCATTTGAGGAAATACACGCATTCAGGCAACAGGTATGGTAACTGGGCAGAAGAGTTAAAAACATGGGCTAGGTGGGAATGTCTGGTGGCTCCAGGAGAACTGGGATTTCCAAGATGTACATGTACATGTATTACTTCTACAGTTTTTCTTGACAGCTGTACTGTTTAGAGGCGAAGGCCTTCAAAAGGCTGTAATGTCAAAGTGTATGTGTATGCACATGAAAGAATATGACTAGTGTCTTGTCTGACCATAATGTGAAGCAAATCAAGTTACTTGTATGATAACCAGTGACATCCACTGTAGCATTTGAACATGTCTTCGTGATGTGAGGTTGGGAATGGTGGATTCTCCAGTTGGAGAAAGCATCTACTAGACAGTACAAACTTGGTGATCATCACAAATAAATATTATATTTCATCCCTGCAACACATCACCCATCATTTAACACATCCTTGCAGACCCTGCAGGGTTCTCATTAGATTTTTAAGTAGGAGATGATCACTGATAAGGGTCTGCTCTTCAGCAGAGTCAGAAGAGACAAAACAAAGAAAAGAAAAGCGACTTAAACACAAAGCAAGCAGCTATAAATCCCAAAGTAAGCGGCGATCGGTCACTGGGTGCCATCTTCTATTGAGAAACCCTGACTATGTTTTTGTAAAAACATTATTTACAGTGTCGACAGTGAAACCCCTGCAGTCAACCACCTTGTTAGTACAACCACTTTTTTCTGGCCCAATCTGCAAAAGCCCACTTACTGTCTTATTGGAAAACCCTGTTAATCCAACCACCACGTTATCCCTATAGGATTAATTTTTTTGCAGCCTGGCAGTGGTCCTATCAATAAGGGTTCAACTGTATTTGTCTTGTTAAACAGCGTCTTGTATAAGGATCTATTATTTTGTGTAATTCTTGTGAACTCTGTGTTTAAAAATTGGTAGATTAAACGAGTTAAAGATGCTGACGAAGTTCCCATGGTCTGTAAGTATTCCAAGGGTTTCTCTCTTTATGTTTTATTGCTTAAGGCCATTCCCCAGAAATCAAACATCAAAGAAAATGCAATAAAGAGGGGGTCCTCATGTCCATTTTCATGCTTTGAGGCTTTAGTTTCTACCTACACTGTACTTTGGTATGTTGTTAGCACAGTTAAACTAGATAGCCAAAAGTGGTCTAAGATTACAAAAACAGGTCAGAGGCAATGGGGTATAGGTTTTATTTTGTCAAAAGCATGCCATGGTCAAAATTTAACTTCTCAAAGGTGAAGAAAAAATGAATTAATGATAGATTAGTCGTGTTTTTTGCATCTGTGTTTTACTATTCAAGTTTCAGTAGCGTCATTCTAAAGGAGATACTCTGTGAATAATGAAAAACTGGACAATAAAAAATACGTAAAATCTGGATATGTCATGGAGAATTGCATTTTCTTTCAATTTGAGAAATAAAAAACATAGGTCCCCATACTTGTTTGGGAGAAAATTGCCATTTACCTATTTCTAGGGGATGACTCCTTCAGAAAACCTGCATTGTTTTGAACATGCACGCACATGTGCGCATGTCTCTGATGCAAGAAATTATATGCACAGTAAGGATGTGCAATGCAATTCAGGGGAATTACCTCAAAGGGCTCATTAAAGTATCTTTTGATGCCATTGCCAGGGAAAAACCAATTTGCTATAACTCTGCACATGTATGCTTCAATTGGACCAAATTTGGACTACAGCTAATTTAAAAAACGTTGTCAAAAGAAAAGCAAAAAGCCCATAAGCCAAGACCGCAAGGTAATGTGGGAATTTTTAAAACGAGCCAACAATGCCCGCACCATTTGCAAAGATCTCCGGTGGTGCATGCCATGTCGTCAGATCATGTGAAGGATAAAGAAGAGAAAATGGTTGGTCGCAGGAATTCTCAAGGTTTTTTCAGTCATTACTGTTCTTTATATATTTTTGCAAAGGAAGGGAGTAATTTACCAAATGCAAATCACTCAAATGCACATGCAGCATGTGGTTTGTATGCTCATTAGGAAGACAAAATGGCAGCAATTTGAAGTCAGAACAGATTACACACAATGTCCCACAAAATTCTCAATATAAATTCAATTCAAAATTGATACCTGATTAACATCAGAAAAAACTTGCTTTTGTTATGCCGGGTGATGCCTATTCATCAGTTACCATGACAAAATGACCTACATGGCACACAGGAATTTTTTTTCCCTGACCAACATTCTGGCTCAGCATTATAGCTTGAACTCAGGAAATTGGCTGTGTTTTTCCCACAGCCTTGACAGGCGTGCATTAAAACTTGAATAGTGGCCGCAAGTCAGATATAAGCCGTCAAACTAGATGTGCAATGATGGCTTATCTCCACGTCGAACTGCCTCAGTTCTTGCTTCTTGCATGCTCAAGTCAGTGATCCTTTTTACAAACAGGGCAGTCCATTCAACAATAATTATTGATCCACTGAGTGGAAATGATGTGATCCAGACTGATAGTCTAGGAATGAAAGAGCAACAAAATTACATATTGCAGATCTTGGACAAGTTGTGGTTTTAACGACAGGGATGGTACTCTTCAAGTTGACTTTTTTCCCCACATTGACTGCACTCGAACTTGAACTCTTCAACTGTGTTGCATTTTACTGAACAATATTCGAATTCAGTCTCTTCTTCACAGTCACAGTGTTGTAGACTACTTAAATTACTGTTAACTAGCAAGGCTGATGTTGTAAGGAGAAGTTGTCCATCAGAAGTTTCGAGCTCAGTCATGGACACAGGTTCACAGGATCGCACAGTTTTACTGCAAGAGACGTCAGAGTTTCAGAGCAGTTAAAAAGGCTGCAGAGACAGAGTTTCTTTTGAAGTTCTTTTCTCCGCATCTTTGAGATTTTGATTCCCAACCTGACACTGGAATTCTTTTACTGTCACCTTTTCAAGATTTCCCCATCAATGTGCGGCCATCTCTGTGGCTTTCTGTTTACGTCCATACATGGATGACATTTTCAAGCAGAACACTCATTGAAGTTTCAAAAATAAATGCACAACTCACATGTTGTAAACTTGTTGTAAGCAGAAAATTAATCAATAAAAATCTAAACAAAGTTTTTCTTGTGTTTGTTGGTGAAATTGCTCTTGGGTAGCTACTGTGTACCTCAGCAACAAGATACTTCAATGGGCCCTTAACCTTTTAATCAAATTTCTTCTTGTAACATCAACACTTTATAAAACAGACTGGTTGTGAGAATTAAGGAAAGGATCACAAAGATGAATTTGCTTGATACTTACAATAATTTTTTATTTCTGACTACAACATCTATAGGAAATGTGAAGGGGCAGCCAATGGGAATTAAAGTTTTGATCTTGGGGCTTAAGGGTTAACTCAAACATACTGTAGGTCATTTTCATTCCTGACCATTTATTATAAATTAATGATAACTATAACATATCTACTGCAAAACAAAGTAATACTTTGATGTCAAAATCAGACATTTTCATGAATCTACATCAATGATAATGATGAATCATTTGTCCTGCTGGAGCAAAAACATGAATTTAGATGGCACTGGCTACCCAAAGAGCCTGTTAGTTCTGCTGGGAAACATGGCAAAATTCACATTTTTATTGGTCTGGAGATTAAAGGATGAAAACTGTGATGACCTTTTCCCAGGATGGTACAATGACAATTGAGATGTGGAAGTTTAAACAGTTGATGAATATGAGAACAAAGTGCCTTCTTGCACTTTTAGCCATAACAAATGGCAGTATTAAAATTGGAGTGTATTCAGTTAGTAGATTTCAATTACCATTAGAACTTTAAAAGGTCTAAAGTGTTAACTTGATTGGCATCATTAGTTCTTAACCAATTTGTTTATCACCTTTCATCACAGTGGTTGGAAACAAATGCGATCTTGCTCAAAGGACAGTAACGTCAAATGAAGCTAATGATTTAGCAACAAGTTATGGAATCCCTTTCATAGAGACATCAGCAAAAACCAGACAAGGTGTTGAGGATGCCTTTTATACACTTGTGAGAGAAATCAGAAGAGATGTGAGTACACTGACCTTTCATGTAGTTGAATATTTAAGAACTGTAGCCTTTATAATGTTGTACTGTTACAGGACTGTATCAAGACTGTTGGGCCTATATGTAGCTTATATGTCACTCTATATTGTCAAATTTAATTCAGACAAATTTAATTTGCATTAAATCCATTGATCCATCAACATAATTTGCTGTATGGTTTTAGATGTTGAAATAATTAATACAGTCAAATTTAATTCTGTGATGTAGCATAACTGATCAGAGGTTACATTTTGAATAACAATTCATGACACATTAAAATAATGCATTCATTTAATGCGATGTGTCACTAATGCAACATACACTCCTGTTTAAACTGAAGAGGTGTTACCAATTATTTTATTTGTCCTGCCAAGATGGCTAAAATCTCTTGGACGAATTTAATTTGATTTAGAAGTTGCACTATTGTCAAATTTAATAATTAATTTTACTTTTGGGACTTTAAATTAAAGTCATCTGAATTAAATATGACAATAGTGCATAAACTATGCCTTATTTCTTGATATTGCCCCTTTTTCTAGTCAGTACTTGGTGTGCAGCTGTACTCTTGCCATTGTTATTTATTAGTGCATCCCTAGAACATTTTTTGTAACCACCAGTACACATAGTTTTAGATGACTGTTCAACAGACATGAAATAAAGTTACGTGTTTTTAACTTTACATGTATCTCTTCTTGCTTATATCTTACAGAAGGGAAAGAAACCAGATACCAAAAGGCCTAAGAAGAGGAGGTGTTTCATTTTATAATTTTTCCATAAAATAAATACATGTACACAGTGTAACATCAGAGGAAGGTTTTGTCCTACACAATGATTTTACTTAACTGGTGAAACTGGTGAAATTTGCTTTATTGCAGCAAAACAGAAAATTCTTTAGTTTTAACCAAAAGAAAAAAATAGTTTTAACTTCCAACATGCCCACCCACTTTACATTTACATGTATGTTCTAGCATTGCAATTTCCTATGTGATCCAGTAACAGGTGTAGGAGGGTATGAAACCATAATTCTTGATAAGTCACAAATAGCGATCAAGGAAAAGTTAAGTTTGTAATAGGTAGAAAGTCACTGGTTAAGTAGAGTCATTTCTCGTATCATCCTTTCAGTGCATCAATAAATTTACACGTCAAGTTTGAGAAACTTTACACCATATACACTGCAGAAATGATTTGGAGTGTAAATTGTTTTGTGGTGTGACCAAAAGATGCAGTAGATTAAGAATATACAGGATGCTATAATCAAACGGATCTTAAGTGAAGCAAGATCCCTTTATCTTAAGAGATCAAAGAACTTCCATATTATTGTTTGAGAAAGAGTTCCGGTAATCAATCACTAATGTGGAATGTTTTGCTGAGTTTATTACAATTTGTTATATCTCTCAGTACGCATGCTGATTGGTCAAATTTGCAGGCAGTATTCTTCAGTACAGCCCATTAAATTTGAAAGTTTTCTTGCCCGTGAACCCAAGTAACCTCAGAGATATAATAAATATCTTACTAACCTCGTTTTCTTGGTCTGCACTGTAAGTTACAGATCCCTGTGTTTTCCCGTTGATTTATGGCCCCTGCGCTTTGTGCTTTGCTTTTGCTTTTGCTTTGGAAAAAAACTGGGGCCGTAACTTACTGTACAGACCAAGAAAACGAGGTCAGAAAGAGGTATGTATGTTGTGCATGTAAAATTGATTGCCTGTAAGGAGAGTGCTTTTAATAGCGAGTGCAGTGGGAAGTCCTTTGGGAATTTTGAGATGGGTATTTTCCCAGAAGTTATCGTGCATGTAATTATCCATGTTAGTTTTAGTATTTAATAATTATTCCTCGAGCCCGAATGGGCTCTGAGTCAATAGCCCATTCGGCCTTCAGCCTCATGGGCTATTGACTCAGAGCCCATTCAGGCTCGAGGAATAATTGTTTTAGTAAAATCCAACTAGTTGGTCAAAAAAATATCGAGACAAATAGTTATTTTAGTTTGTCCAAAAGACGATAGAAATAGTAGTTGCGAAAAGGAGTCAAATTTACGGTAACATTTGTCAACAGTTCAAATTTATTTTGTGCATTCCTACCGTTAAATATCTTCATTCCATATTTAGTTGACTTCTTTGTAGATTTTGGTATAGATTTATGTAATTATGAACTCAAAATTAATACTCGTCCGAAACTTCAGCAAAACGCGATTTAGCTGCCATTGTTATGGTTTTCAAAGCCGGCGCTTTTCGCTACTAGTGGGCTATAACAAATAGCCTACTAGTAGCTCAACCAATCAGAACGCAGCATTGATAATAGACCACTAGTTGGATTTTACTAAAAATCTATATGTACTGCACTGCACCGTACTGTAGGCCAAACTGAGAGAAGTGTTAACCATGTAGTCAAACATATCAATTATAATAATATTGACAAAATTGAAACAATTTTAGTTAGTTTTTACTTGAATACATGTAGTGATGCTGCTGTGATGAGTTGTAACATGTATTGTTAGTAATTTTGCTTAATGGTCTGTTTTGTTGCCCTTAGTTTCTTTATTAACTGGTAACCTGATTTCCACTACTGAATATCATTAGAAAAAGAACACTTATTCTTTCCGGGCCAACACCGGCCAGCTAGTGCGTGACAGTACTGTAGGTGAATTCAAATGATCTTTTAATATCCAGAATTCAAATTTGCCGACAAGTATGGGACAAAAAGTAAAGCATTTTTGAATTTATCACGTTCTTGAGACTAATAATTGTTCCAGGCTGAGTGATCTAAGTAGTATAGTTATTCATTAGTAATCCAATATTTTGATCAAGAAAGCAGTTTTCGGAGGCATTAGTAGAAGTTCTTTAGCACTAATTTTATGACTGCTTTTTCCATTGCTGACTTCATAACAAGAGAATTGCCAATTTATTTATTGATGTAGTTGCAGGTCTTGATAATATTCAGAAAATTATCGTTATAGAAAGATTTCCATGAGACTATTTGAAGTCTTCGCTGTAGCTTTTTCGTGTAACATAGAACAGTAATCTTTTGCGTCCAATTAAAGTAACCCAGCAAAACAAAGCCAATATAAAATGGATTTGCAAGTCAGTGTTGGTGTCAGTGCTACAATCTCAAATTGTTGCTGTAGCTTTGTTGTTTAAATTTCTGCGGGTCGGAAATTTATTCACACGATAGGATTATTTAGATTGGTGTCTAATTTGCAGTTCCATTCAGTTGGTGAGGGAAGACCTGTTTTGACTCCGATTAATTAAACCATACCATGAGCCTTCTATTTGCAATAGTTGGTCAGCTGGGTTACTTGGAAACCTGATAACGTTCTTGTTTCCGCTTTGACAATCAGTGACTGTAGCAAATACTTTAAGCTGGATTATCTCCCTTTACTGGATTAAGCTGTTATTTCTTGCAATGTTACATGTGTAGGTATGAAGCTGGTGTAGATGTTTGAGTGAATAAAAACAATGGTATAATATAACGATGTTTTGCGTTACATCACAATTTACATTTGCCAACCAGGGCCCAGTTGTTCAAAAGCCGATTAACATAATCCAGGTTAGCGTAAACTTTGGTTGCAGTTTTTAACTATTGGATGAAAGTTGATTTCGCTGCTTTTTGTTTTTCAGGATTGACTTCCCCTTATCCAAAATTTTGCAGAATATCGACATTGAACAACGTTTAGCGACAGAGAAATAAGCTCCTTGATTAATTTTTAATCCTGGATTAGCGTTAATCGGCTTTCGAACAACCGGGCCCTGACGTTTATTGGCTGTTAAAACAACAAGTGCTTTTATTTGCAACCTCGTTCCCAGGGTCTCTGTACTCGGGAAGAAGAGAGACCCTGGGATCGAGGTTGTTTCATCTGGGTGGAAAATTTGAATATCAAAAGAAATTTGCCATCGTCACTATTATATCCTTGTAAACCCCAGTATTTCGCCAATGTCTGCATGGTTTGGTTACTAACAAGGGACTAACGAAAATCAAATTCCTACATTGTACTTTACTATTTTTAATTGTCGTGGTACCGTACACGATTCTAAGTTCAGATTGTGGTCTTGAATGGCAAATCGAGTAGTGAATTTGTTTTGACGAATGTGTAAATAGGCTAACCCAATAATAACTAAACTGAAAAGAGATATTGATCAAAATTATATTGCACTGGAGTTCTTTTCATTTACGGTAGTCCAGAAAGTAGGAGCAGCCGGGCGTATTTCTGGCTGTCGCTTCTCATCTATGAGCTCTTTGGCAGAGGGACGTGACAGCCGAAAATATTTGTCAATCGATCAATATATTAATGTCAAAGCGTCGCTTTGACTTTTACCATTTTTTGAGGAAGAAAAGAATGAAAAGAAATCATTTCGTTGTTTAGTTGAACTAGAATGTGTAACACCCAGGAGCGACACCACAGTTTCCTGAACATAACGCCTCCGGAATAAACTTCTTCTTTTGTAATAGAAATTGGAGACTCCTACGTGGACGCCAGAATCGAAAGTTACATGTTAAGCAAACTACTTTAATAACAAAGATAGGTCTTGGATGATTTCGTATCGACTTCTGAAAGAAAAAAAGCCCCCCTACAAATTGACCAAAATTGACTTATTGTATTACATTGGAACAAACAAATCTTGCTGCAATCTTATAAGTGTTCAGTGTGCTCGTTATCGATTTGTAACTAGGCATATTAAAATGGGCATTTCTTCAGGCGATCCGGCTTTATTTTACTTCCGGGGTAACCTGCTAAAGAGCTATCCAGTGAGGCTTTGGGAGGAAAAAAATTAAAGTGAGCGGTGTCCGAAAGCTACACCGATGTCACAGGCAGTTTCAATTACAACCGTGGCAGTTTGTGGACCTCCCGAAGTAGCGTTTTTGTTGAAAACTCTGCACATTTTTCTTATATGTGCAACCTGACGTGCGAGACATGTGGATGGGAGTCTAAGCCCCCTGCCCCACTTTCTCCGCCACCTATGGCTATAAAATACAATACTTCACCAGTCCGACAAACGTGGTTTTACACACATAATTTAAATATCTAATAACTAATTATTGCTAATGAATAGCTTTCCCCTTGGACCAACTTGAAGTTTCATGTTTCCTTTGAACAAAACCGCGTTGAAGCATGTAATAGTTTTTAAACAAAAGTAAAATTAGAAAAGCCTGATATTGCGGGTCTTAGTGTTCTGGGATTTGGGGTCTTCGATCTTCGCTCTTCGTTTTCGGGGTCTTCGTTTTCTTCACCACCTTCTTGAGACGTCTTTGTTTTTGTCTAGCTCTATTTCACTTATGCAAATTTGGACTACATAATGGCGTCATGAGGTCACAGAAACGTCAGAGACCTCATGGTTTTTTCAACCGACTTAATATCGCTAGTTTAAATTTTACATGTCTATGTTTTTTTAAATTGTTAACATGCTTCACCAAGTTGAGTGTTTGGGGGATGAAGAGGAATAACGGAGCATTCATTATTCTATTACATTATTTCAGTTAAGAAGAACCCTTCATCGGTGTTAGTTAGTAGCGACAATAATATGTGGGGGTTTTTCCGAAAAATGTAACTGCATTTAATTTTCGTCCAGCTCACCGACAACATCAAAGAAGGTTTTCTGTATAGTGTAGCATCGTCTTCTGATATGAGACTGATATGCATGGTTCAATTAATTCTACGTGTAACCCCTCCCGCCCCCCACCACCACCACCACTACCACTAGTCCCCTTCGTGGGTTAACCCCGAGGATTTGTAATTTTGTTCTTATTACCTGGCGGTCTATTCCTCACACCCGGGCGCACAGCTGGAAGAGATAATTGTCATAATTCCCTACCCCCGGGGCTTCTCATGGACCAAAGAATATACCATTTTGTGTACTTTTTAAAGTGCTCCCAAGTGAAAAGAATACCTTTTCAAACAGTTCATACGAAACGTCAAGTCTATATAAAATGCGTTGGTTTACTATGTTTATCTCCGCTGTTTGTGTTTTATTTTTAATCAAGTTCAAATCAATTGCAAATTGTGGTGACATGTAGATTATTTTGCATTCTAGCAAATTTATGAACTGAGCGGACATCTCAAAACCTTTTTTGTCGTTGATAAAATACTTATTAAAAAAAAAACAACAACAACAATCTCTTACGAAAGTACCTTTGAGTATGGATTTCACTTTAAAGAGGTTATTGTTCACTAACCAGACGGCCACAAATTCTGGGGATTTCACCTGGATGATAAGCGATTCTCTCCACGCGCACCTGGCGGCCCGGCCCCATCATGGCTACCGTGAAGGTGCGGCGTTCTTCATTCTCGTCCCCACAGCCGTTTTCGCTTCTCTTAGCCGGCTAGGCCTTGGCACGTTAAACGAAGGGCTCTGGAGACACAGGATTAGGAAGTCCGAGATTCTAGGACTTCCGGTTGCTCTCTCTGTCTCTGTCTCTGTCTCTGTCTTCATTGTTCTGCTAGCCAATCAAAATCATGTGAAATTCTGTGTCTCCAGAGCCATTTCGTTTCTCGTGCCAAGGCTCCTCCGGCTAAGAGAAGCGAAAACGGCTGTGGGGACGAGAATGGGCGTTCTTGAGAAGAACAACGAGAGGTCTTTTTCGGTTGGCCCCACTCCCCTACCTCCGGGACAATGAAGGCTTTAACCCCAAGCCCGAGGGAATGGACTTGTAAACTCAAGTGCTACGGAGCAGATCTATGCATCAATACGGGTTTTTGGTCTAACAAAAATAGAACCCTGCTTTCGCAAAGGAAAATAAGTATGATCTAGCTGCTATTGTTTCTCATAGACCTTCTCTATTTTCTTTTTCTTCTTTACTTTTTTTTCTCAGACCTGCAGACTGGGGTCTAGTTATGTGGGGGACTGGGTTCTAGTTTGATATTTATTTTCAAGATGGCGGACAACGATGTCCCAAAGAGTTTGCAGGAATGGAACAACATTTTTAAGAAATTATTGGGGAAACGAGCAGGTCCGTGTAACAGATCTTTCCTCTTAGATACAGCAGTCATTCTTCTTGGCTTTAAACCATCGTTATTGTTTGATTATGCTGTCGTTGATTCAAAATCAGCACTTACTTTAGCCCAATTAACGAAAGGTTTTGCGGGAAAAGAGGTTGTTCAACGTTCTTTAAACGTTCTTAAAGTCGGTGAGGATATTTTTTTCGCCAATTTGAAAATGTTGATCAGTCATTTGAGGAAATCTGTTGAGGCTGACGAGTTTATCTTGATCGACATCTCTGGAAAATTGCAAGAACCTCGTGTCTTGGAAAATGGGGTAGCTGTGCGTGTAAAGGAACAGTTCACCAACATCATTGAAATTTTACAGCAGAAGTTGAGAGATTTAACTTCAAACTCAAGGAAAGAAGATGATATGGAAACAGAAATTCAGTTGGTGGATCTCGGTGGTCACAAAGATGAAGGTTGGTGTATTCCAAGTGTGTTTGGCTTCCTCCTCGGTTATCCAGTTATTTACTGGTGCGATAAAGCTAGCGAAGACAATTGTCTCAGTTTGGTACCTCTTAATCGTTACACTGTAACTTTCAAAGGATCTCCATTTATTCTTTACTCTCGAATGATGCAAAATCGCGGCAATTTTTTTGTAGATGAATGTGGCAAATCGCAAGTCCGTGAGCACATCTTGTTTTCATTCACAGCTCCTACGGCACTTGAACGTAGCTACGAGTCACAAGTTAAATATTGGATAAAGACGATGAGAGATTTTGGTGAAACACTTGGAATAACGGAGTATTTGACATTTCAGAAAACAACTTTGACACTTTCTCGGGTATCTTTGTAGCTTTCATCGATGAACCACGTTAAACTGGTTTTCCTTGACTGCATCAGTAAATGGACAGGGACATTCAGTAGCGACCTAGAGGGGGTTCGCTCACGTGACATTTTTTTTGGTTAACGTTATATTGCAGTTTGAGCTTGAAGTTCATCGTTATGAAACAGATATATAGAGAACCACATTAATTTTAGTGTGTTGCATCGTTAGTGCCCCTTATTGTCGTAGTAACAGTGATAATGCTCCCTGTTAAAGGATGTTGTAACCTTTAAAGGTAGCGAGCCAGAGAGAATTCGATTGGGCCCATCAGATATGAGGCTCACAAAATCCATTCTCGGAGACCCAGAGGCAGAAGATCGCACGGAAGCCCGGAGAAGGAGGGGGCGGAGGCGGTCAGTGTCCTCGTGGGCTTCCGTAAGATCGAGACTTCCGAACGTTTTCAAGACTCCCACTTGGTCTCCGAGGATGCAAAACTCTTGAAAGGTGCTTAAAATTCGCAAAACCTCAACTGTTGGGCTGTTAACACGCGGCCACTCTGTCATATGAAGCAGGCTTTAGCGGAGGCTTAGCACTCGCCAATTTCGTACCCAGAGTCCCCAGTCCAGCTGTCGGAAACGAGCGACTGTGAATTTTCATTACAGGAGTGATTGTGATATGATTTTTTGGAAAATATCGTGTAGTCACCCTCACGCAAGTGATGCGACGGAGACAGTTGAAAAAATCGCAGAAAAAAATCCCAACAAAATCATGAATGAGTTGAATTTTTGGCGACAACATCACGGACTTTGTAACTCGTGTAGCCACCACCGACAAGACAAATAATTCGCATCACAGTCAAAACATCGCTCTTGTAGCTGCGGCTTAACAGAAGCTCAAATGCAATGTCAAAGGATATTGCTTTTCCTTGGTTCAAACGGGAAGCCGGGGAACAGACATTCCGAGTTTTGAAAGTTTGTCTTTCTGAGCTATGATTATGTAGTTTGCAAGTGGTATTTGCACTTGTGTCAGTCTTCAAGTTATGCTCTCATTATGGACTGGACCACCTAAGCGCCACTTGTGATGGCGCTAAGGTGGAGGTGGGGGAAGGGGGGAGGGATTTAAAGAGTAGTAAAGGAAGACGAACGTCAGTCCTCACTAACTCTCCCCACCCTTTTCGTGTTGGCACCCTACCCCTTGTACTTCCAGGCATTTAGCAGTGACTACCCGTGCTTTGTACAATAGAGAGAGTTTTTATTTATAATTATGTACAACGTTATTTAACTTGTTCTTTGATTGAACAAAAACAGAGTAATTTCATCCGAATGAAAAGCCAAGGCTTTGATCACGGATTAAACGCAAATGCCTCGCCTGCTAACCTTCGAACTGACAATTTCCACTATTGGTCAAATTTGGGACTGATCTGGCAGAGTTACGGTTAAACTGGGCGGGCTAACTGGTTTACTTCTCCATCACTGGAGCAAGGTATTTGCTTTTCTTGCTGGTCAGCGTACTCCTTCCATGTAAGATGCATCAAGGCTTCGAAGAAGAGTTCGCATAAAAGTCATTTCTTTTCTTGTGTTTTCGAAGATTTCCTTCGGATCATCCGAGGGACAGCGAAGGCAATTCGGCGCCCAAACCATGGACAAGTTATTAACGTCCATCTTCGTTACAGAACTCATATCAGGAAGCGAAAAGATCTGGTCACCGAAAGAAAGAAAAGCAAACGTTAGAAGTCAATAGAGCTACATTTGCACAAGACGAGAGATATCTTTACGCGAGTCTCAGCCTTGGGCTGAAAACGTACCCTGATACCAGAAAATTCGTTTTCCCTTACTCTCACGTAAAGTTGGGACTGCAGAACAAATATAGAAATCCCTGATACTAGAAACGTTCCTCAAACCTCCCGAAGTGTTTTCAGACCAAGTACTTTCAAAAACGTTTTACTGTTGGTTAGTGCCTTTTCTTTACAATGTAAACAATGCCAATGTGTTTCTTAATATGGAATAAAGTTTTTCTGGCTCGGTATCTGTGGCAGTCTAGATCTAGAAGTAATGAGAAGGAGGGGGCTTTCAAAACCCTTTGGCCCTTTCACGGTTTTTGGCGTCTTGACCCTTCTTGGTCCAAAAAACCTGGGGGGAGGGCTTTCATGGATTCGCTACTGGGTATGTTTTAGCGGGAGATCTGAGATAAGTAGGCCAGAATATTGAAAAAAAAAACCGCAAGTTGACGTTTAATTATTGTTCATACCTGAAGAAATCTGATTAGGTAAGAGAGTACGAGTCTGTTGACTTCTGGAAGGGACATTACCAGCGCCACGGCAACGGTTGGGTTGTCACAGTTGTTTACACATTTTTCATTGCGAAGGAGTTAAGGAGATAAAGTTTGTGTTTATTTGCTAAGTAGAGTAAATAGTTTTCTTCAAAGCCCATCCCAAAACATTAACTGTCAGTCAGGAAGGCAGTCAGTCAGTCAGTCAGTCAGTTAGTCAGGTGGTCAGGCAGTCAGACAGTAGCCAGGCAGCCAGCCAGCCAGGCAGACAGACAGACAGGCAGTTAGGCAGGCACTGACGAGGCAGCTAGCCAGCTAGCCAGCCAGTCAGACAGGCCGTTAGTCGGTCAGCCAGTCATTCAATCACTCTGTCAGTCAGTCGGTCAGTCATTCGTCACTCATGACGATTCTAGAATTCAAGAACGAACAGGTCTTCCAGTCGCATCAGAAAATACTGATGACTGTAACTAAGCGCACGAAAACGTGTCCATTCTTGGTTTTCAGTCACGTGGAAGTCACGCAAGTTGAAAAATATAATCAATCATTCAATAGATTAAGTCAAGAAATTAAGATACTGTAGAAGAGTAATAAACACACAAAATCCTTAAGTCTCAGGGCTGTGCAATATCCCGTAATGGAGTTATTCGGCAAAATGTACCACTCAAAATTACAGAGTTTAGTATGGACGCGCAATGATGGAGTCCCTCTGAGGGGCTCTTATAGGGTGGCCGGAAACGAGTGAAAACATCAATTTACTTTGGCTATCTCAAAGGCTTTCTTCTCTCTTTTGAGCTTGCAAACATTCACAAAGACGCTTTTCTTGCGATTTTGGCTTTTCAGACCTCTAAAGAACACGTTGAATCGATGTTTTTATCTACGTGACATGCTTGTGAGCAGACGTCTTTATGTCACGCACTGTGAAAAAATCTAAAATTCCAACTGCTCTATATTCAAAACAAAGCACGCTACCGAGCTGAAATCATGCAAGCAGATACACTTCTAAAATGTGTTTAATGTGACGAAGCCAACAATGGAAAAGTCTCTTGACTTTTGAAATTTAGTTTTTTATGGCGTTACGCGAAAACCAAGAATATATCAAACGCGTGTGAATGCGCAAACATCAAACTTGAAAGTTAATCTGTAACCACCCACCAAGTTTGACCTGTTACCCAACTGAGTCCCGTGCATCTGTAATTGATATCGTTCGCGTTTTATTTTAAAGGATATTAAAATCGTTCCGGTATGAGTGGCTCATGTAGTTCCCTGAACCACAGTTTAAGAAGCGAGGCGGGTACATGGGGATCACTTATGTCCGCTGGTACTTCCCATCTGTCGAGTTTCAGCTTTTGTGAATTCACCTCGTCTATATCGCCAGGAACCCTGGAATGAACACAAAAATAAGGGTTGTCCTACAATATGACAATTTCTTTTATTATCATGACCTGCATGCATGTTTCATCGCTTGGAAACTTTTCGTAGGGAGAACATTTTCGTCCCTAGAGCTCACGATCCTTCTGGCCTGCGGCAGAAATCGAGAGCTCATTCTGGCCAGTTCCGAAATATGCGCAGTCGCAGTGAAGGTGCATTTTTGTAGCCGTTGGCAACCACTATTGTTTCAAGCTTGTGAGTTTGCGCAGAAGAGCCGGAAGTCCGTGATTCACGGACTTCGTGGTTTGGAACGAGCCAGAGCTCTCGATCTCTGTCGCTAGTCAGAAGGAACGTGGGCTCTGGGGACGAGAATGCAGGGAGAAGTACAAGGCTGTCCACTGTTGGACGTAACGAATAATCCTGGTCCATCCGTAATCTCTAGGTTTGGAACCCACTGACACTAGTCATGGGGAAAAAGGGGACGTGATAGGACGAGAATGTTCTAAGGAACGGGGCATAAGGGAGGTGGTAAGAGCGCTGGACTTGAAATGCGGAAGCCCCGGGTTCAAGTCCCGCTCTGGCTCAGTCACGCTCGTAAATAGCCAAGTGGTTTGCCTCCTGCCAGCCTTGCTATGTTCAATTGAATTATTTGTTTCAAATATTCGACCCCACTAACCGTTGCGCTAAATGTATTTCCAATGGTAAATAAAGATTACTTACTTATTTATATTCAAGATATACAAAAAAAAAAAACGAACAAACAAACAGAAAAGAAACAAATCTATTTCCAATGCGCGATGCCTTGTTGTCCCCTTTCCCCAATTCCCTACGAAGGATTCTAGGGGATTCACCCCAGGGGCGCGAAGCGGTGGGGTGTCCTGTTATATGCCAGGGAATAAAGGGCATTGTAAGCTACACTGATACAACAACTTTTACCAGGGAAAAAGCCGGACAGAACGGCAAAGGGTACACTTCTCTGAAAAGTTGAATGTTGAATTTAGATCTGTGCAAACCTTCCTGACTCCTACCTGTTAATACTGGGTAAGGAACGTCTTTGCTAGAACCATGTCACCAGATGAATGGCAGGATTTATTGTTTCCACTTACCGGAAGATACCTTCCGTCGAAGCCCCTTGGTGATGCAGCACCGACTCAGCCAAAGTGGGTAAAATCCAGGGTAGCTTAAGTGAAGGAAATCGCTTGGCTTGTGCCTCCATGATGTCTTCCAGAGTGGCGCCAAACATGGACGGGTTGAAAACAGAAGACTAGAAAGAGAAGCAACGGGAAAAGAAGTTAATGCCGACCTTTCTTTGTGGTTTTAAATTGCCGCGTTTATTGTTTTCAAATTTACCTTGCACAAACTTATACCTAGTAAGAAGCCTAGTTTTGTACTTCAAACAGCAGTGTGTACAGTGTCAGTTCCCGGAGGGGACTACCGCATAAAAATAACGAGGGTGCTTGTCGTAGGGGGACAACAATTTCAGAACTTTTCAAGGGTTTGATAGAATCGTCTTTATTACTATTGAAACTGTCAGCGCCAGTCAATTTGTCGTTTTCCCATTGGTACCTCTTCGGGGTTATAATTACTTTGGGCCACGCCCACAAAACGAGATTCTGGTACCTAGGGTTGTCTTCAAAGTTTTCCAGCGAGCACCCGCGTCATTGTTATAGCGGAGTTGCTCTCGGGTATCAGTATTAGTTACCAAAGTGAGTCATTGACATCGCATCCGTTGGAAGTTGTGGTAGAAATAAACTCTTATTAATGAGTTTATGGTACCCATTCAAAAAGTGAGCATTGTTTCCCACCTTGGCTTGTTGAATCTCGTCAACACTTGGTTTCCTCAGCCCTCTCTTGGCGCCTGTTCTTGTAACTCTTTTGAGTCTTAGAGAACAATGTCGAGCATACTGAGTCACGGGTATCTGTAACAAGAATAAATTATTGAAAATTATATCACGCAAAACAGCCTGACCGTTCAAAAAGTGGGGACTAGACTAAGAAAGAGAGTGTGCTGACATCAATATCACAGACTCGATATTATCGATCGATACTATCTTCTGCTTGAACGGCATACCCCACCTCCCCCAAACTTTATTTAAGTCTCAAATCTTTCTAGCAGAGCAAAGGTGCTCTACTGATTGGGGACACCGCAAAATCAATTTAACTCTAATTAAACTCTAATTAAATCAAATGTTGGTTTCTGGGGAGAGGGGAAAACCAGAGTACTGGAGAATAACCTCTCCAGAGCACAGCAGAGGCCCAGTTGGGGAATCGAATCAAACCTGGGACACATTGGTGGAAGGTGCGCCCTCTCACCACTGCGTCAACCCTGCTCCCTACTACCGACTTAGGGACTGTTTACATGGAGGGAGCTAGGGTGCCCCGGATACCAGAGCTACCCTGAGAGAGCCAACTTCTCCTACGTTTCTGTAGAAAATACATTGAGGCGTGTACATGCTAGACATGGTAATCCGCCTTCCCGGGGTGCCTTGTCTGCCTGCTTGGGGCACCCTTCACTGAGAAGGCGGGATTGCTTTTTGCTATGTAAACGGTTCGCGCCGGGGCACTCGGCTGGCCGAGATGAGAAGACCGTTATATTCAGTGTAGTCGCTGTATAACTCAGCACTCTACGTTTTATTCAGGTCACCTTGACACTCATCCCGTACGGTATAAACAAACGCCGTCCCAGAACGGTTGTTAAAAAAGAAAAATTACAAATAGATATTAAGGATAGGACGTCAGAAAGCTTGGAACAATACAGGAAACATGCCGCTAAAAATACAAACGTACCTTATCGGTGACTCTACGTACGACACAAAAAAAAACTACCAGCAGCGAAAAACATAAAACTAGACAACTTGACTTACACTATAAACAACGTGGCGAAAACAAAAAACTTGTACAAAAAAGATTGGCTTTTAAGAACTAAGACAAACAAAAGAAAGTGTTGAACAGTTACGCAACTGCGGTAACATTCAGCGTTACATTCCACGGCAGCTTTTAACGTTAACTGCCCCTAGTGGCTACGTTCAATTAATAGAGTGTAAAATAATAGCCTAAGACACTAAAAAGCAGTCGTTAGCAGAGCGAGTGATGGAAAAATGAAAACTCGCCGCCAAAACGTTTATTTTGTCCGCCATAGTGTTTGCTGTTCGTACGGCCGCTCTAAAACTAGCCCACTAACTGTCCCACTAAGGTGAGTTGCAAGTAAAGGCGGCCTATGTTTTAACCCTCCTAACTGGACAGCCCGGTTAGCCAGGACACCCTCCCTTCTTGTAAACAGGCCCTTAGTATCAGTTGTTTCGACACCACACAGCACGTCCCCTCTTGACGAAAAACATCACCGATTCCGGTCACATTACATGGCCATATCATCATCTTTGATGCACAAATTTCATTGTGGTTCAAAGGACCGATGAAACATTTTCTTCCCTGCCTAACCCTCCTTTGCAACTTTACGACACAAAGAACGACAACTGGTGTGAATGCTAACCTCTTTCCAATCGGCATCTTCGAGGTGCTTGTTGATATAGCCCTCTAAATATGAGTGGAATTTGGTTGAAGGAGGGAAGAGAGCAAGACAGATCGCTATCAGCTCCCAGCCTGAGCGTAAACTCTCCCTGATGATAAAACAAAAAGAAATCTTATCATTTCATGATCACGATACCTTCGATATCTGTAATTTAGGCTAAGTTAAACTCGAGCCAATGCGGTCAGCGGCAGTTCGCGGTGGCCACGCGTGTGAGGGTCGCATATGTGGGGTACTTGCAGGGGTTTTCATGATTTGTGTTCTAGCAACGTTTGCTGCGCTCTCGTGGTAGTTGAGAAAGAAAACATTACAAAACAACGGCGTTACAGTTGCAGTGATAAGTGATCAGTCCTTTCTTTGAGATTGCTAAAAACCTACCCGCCGCTAGGTTCATTTAATAGTGAACCCACACACTGCACACTGTTCGAGAACAAAAAGAGCAACCGAAATCCTGTCGTTCCTTTCGATGCTGCTGGGGCGAAGTACCGTCGCAAAATCAGACTCATTTTACAGTCTTGCAAACGAAATAGTTTTCAGTACTTACGGTCTAAAGTTATCAGTGGTCTGTTTACACAGCTGAAGGTAAATCTCGTCTCTCAGAATAGGTGTACTCCAGCCCTTGGTGGTGAGTTCCAGCGCCAGCTTCTCTGAACTTTTTCCTCTGATTGTCCGATCGCCCATGTAGCCGAGAATAAGTTTGAACATTTCGATTGCGTCCTTCTTGAGCTGTCTGTCCTGGATCAAGATGAGCGGCTTCTTGATTGGAACCTGGACATGAAGGAAAGACACGTTTCTAAATCAGCAACCGCCGACTCCTCTTACAATTAGGGAGCTTAACACTTTAACCCCTGAGAGTGATCTGCATCAAATTTCTCCTTGTAATATCAACGCCTTATAAAACAGAGTGGTCATGAGAATTAAGGACATGATCACTCAAGATAAATTTGTTTGATATCTTAACAACTTCTCCCAACTACTTCCGGGGGAAATGTGTAAGGCCAACAAATGAGAATTTAAATTTTAATCTTCGGGTTTAAAGGGGGAAACAACGAGGACGGCAACGGCAACGAGAACGCCTCAAAACAAGTTTAGTGAGCAACAACAATCGCTTGCGTTTTACATGTTGGTAGATTTCTTTGCCGTCCTCTGCAAAACAAAAACGTGAAACATGAGCACATGACGGCAAAATTGTCTTTCTTTTTTCCTTACACTGCTTATACTTAGTTAATTTAGTTCCTCATAGTGGCGGAAACAAATTGGAATAACCGCGAAAGAGATACAAAAACGAGAAGTTAAGCTCCTTCAGTATTAGTTGCCATATTTCGGCTGGAAGGGTATTCAGTGGCCAATAAAGATTTTAATGAAACTTTATACTAAGAGTTAATTTTGCAAATACCTTTGACCAGGAGAGCATGCTTGCTAAAGATATCCTCTTTCGTCGGAAAACTCCTTTCTTGTGATGGCTAAAGTAGTCTTCGTAAGCGCCAAGAGCTCGCATTAATGGCGGTTTGGATCCCGGGATGGAATGTGAACGTTCCTGAGGAAATTTAAACCATTTGAAACATACAGCCCTGATCGTACAGGTCCCCTTCATTCCTTTTACTGCAAGCTGGCAATTCTAGACAAGAAATTACCTAGTTGCATGACTAGACTGGAAGATTTTTACAACGAAAGTAAAACAAATCGGTAAGTTAGACCGGAGAGACTGGGTTTTTTCTCGTGATTCACACCTCACGAGTTACAGCTTTCCAGCGATTTTTGTCTCTTTTCATAAATTTCAAGGAACAGAAATGAGCCACTACTTGTAAAAGCCGAGGGTTTTGAGCTCGGCTTATAAAAGAAGCGAAACTATTCGTATAAATGGTATCGCTGCTTTTTTGCGCCTTACGCAAGACACAAACTCACACTACGTAAGGGCCCTGGCTAACGAGGACACATTGTTGCGACACAAATGTTTCCCCGTTTGCCCGCGCGCGCAAAATTTGTTGCGGAAACAAAAAATATTTCTGGTTTTGTTCAGAAACATTTTGTGTCCGCAACAAATATTTCCCAGTTTGCGCAGCATGGAAACAATCATGAGCAACAATGTGTCCGCAACAATGTGTCCTCGTTTGCCAGGGCCTCAAACGTAAGTTTTCCCGCGCTCGCGCGACCGCTCGAGCAAGTCCGCGATTGCTATAACAACCAACACGTAAGCAAGGCATCAGTCACGAATAAGTCGTAAACCATTTATACGAACACTTCTCGTCTTATAATTATAAGCCGCGCTTGTATAAATGGTCCAATTCGCGTCTCATTTAATCCGCAGTTTATGTAAGCCGCGGATTATTTTCGTCGCATAAATGGCCCTATTGCATCAAATGACCAAGCTGCTTACCAAAGTACTATGCTTTGACGACCCTGTGGCTGGTGAAGCAATGGACGATGGTCTACTAAGTCGCGGAAGAGTACTTGGTGTCCCCGGAGATTTCGAATCCATTTCCTCGTCGTCATCGTCGTCATCATCATCTCGTCTCAGATCTTTCAGCACGCTGTCACTAACTTGCCGCTGGTGCCGTAAAGAACGGACACTTATCTGGCTTTCACTGAGGGAGGGTGGAGCACAGGCTTCAACCAGGCGTGCAGTGGTAGCAGGCATGCCTCCCGCTCTTAGTTTTAAGCTCAGAGAATCATCAACAATTTGCTGGCGACCTGTGTATGAAGCAAATGAGAGCTCAGCTTATTTCATTAAAAAATATTCAAAATATTCAAATATTCATTATTAACTTTTTCACATAAAAGGATTACTCTCCATTTATAAACGACAGACTTGCACGTCACACATTTTACGGCACAGTTGAAACTCATAGGCTTGGAAGATTTATGGAGGTTTCAGCCCCTGTAATTCGGAGCCCGGCTGTTTTAAAGCCGATTTATTCAACCCTAGGGTTAGCATAAACTTTGGTTGAAGTTTTTTTTTTTTGACTTTTGGGTGAAAGTTTCCCTCGCTGCTTTTTATTTGTCAGGATAAAGTTCCTATATTCTAAATTTTTAAATGAAGAATGATCGTCGCAGTTGTGATCGCAATTTTTGCAATTGCGTAAAGAAGCCTGAAAAAAAATTCAGGACTTCAACGAGGATTGACCCCGTGACCTCGCAATTTTTTCCGGCTTCTTTACGCAATATGCAAAAATTGCGATCACAACTGCGACGATCATTCTTCATTTGATTTCATATCCGCAGTTCACATATGATTTCTTTCATATGCATTATTCACAAGTACATATCTTTCAAGGGAACATATGAACCCAAAATTGACCAGCTCCCAACGTCAGTGGCTTTATAGCTCAGTTGGTAGAGCATCGCACCGGAGGTTCAATCCCCGTTGAAGTCCTGAATTTTTTTCAGGCTTCTTTACGCAATTGCAAAAATTGCGATCACAACTGCGACGATCATTCTTCATTTGATTTCATATCCGCAGTTCACATATGATTTCTTTCATATGCATTATTCAATCTAAATTTTGCAGAATATCAGCGCTTGGGGATAAAGAAATAAACTCTTCGGTTAATTTTTAATCGTGGATTAGCGTTCAAACTACCGCCCCCGGTGTTATTGTCTTTTTTTTTTTTGCCTACAAAATATGGACAAAATAAGGAGGAAAACACATTTCCACACCAGACAGAATATTATTACACAATCCTGCTTCACCACTTCACTCGAACCTACTTTTGGCCGACACCCTTAAAACCAGCAGACACGTATTATAAAGTGTCTGGACTTAAGGGACCCGTCTGGTTACACCAGGTTATAAATGTGGCGTTTCATTGGTTTGTTGGTGTCTGCTCAACACATGAGATGTTCGCAAGCGGACGTTTGACTGCATAGGTCACTGCAAAATACCACTTCAGTTGATACTTATAACTGAAGTTCTTGCAATGTCATGCAAAAGGATGATTAGTTTGAACCACGTATGAAAACAGAACAAGACAGTGGAGTCCTGACATAATTTCACTGTCATGTACCATTTCCCTTCACTCTCACAACAAGAAATTGCAATCTTCACGGATAATTACCAAAGCTTCCAGTCCCCAGTTGAAGCAAGCCATTCCTTTTACATACTGTTCCTGCTTCCCCACCTTCCTGAAAAGCTGAGCTATCATCTCAAAAGGATTCTCTCCTTTTAAAAGTTCAGTAGGCACATAATGACACACCAGGGGAGTAGAGCATAACCTAATTACCTTTCTTCTTTAAACTTCCATTCTCAAAAAAAACTGCGTCATCTTCTTTCCTTTCCTTTTTGACACTGGCAGCTCTGTTTGCCAAAATACTCCTGGATGCACTTTCCACAGCTTGCCGCGCCCTCTCAATTGTCCCCGATGGACTGAGATGATCATCGCGGGCACTGTACGAAGGCAACATTTGATAAGTAAGTTACCACTACATTGAAACTAACTATTAATACAAGTTAGCAATAATAATATAAGTGAGTACTATAATTTTATATCCATCATTAAGGGCTGTAAGGCTCCTTCAATTAACTTGATCTGATTGTCACCAAATGCTGTGCAGCTTCGACTCTCTTTCTCTTACGGTTACAAGTCTTAAATTAAACTTTGTCTTAGAGTTCACAAAACCAATATCACTTGAACAACACTGAATGGTATGCGTGAGTGTATCACCCAACAGCGCATCAGTATGACTTACTGTATCACTGTGAAGAAAGACGCTTAGACAACGAAAAAAGAGGTGGAAACCATAACCCTTCACATCCCAGAAATGGCTACCATTTAACTTCTCCCTACCATATCGCTTGGGTTTGTCAATAATACGGAGCATGAGAATACCGAAAATAATCATCAGAGGTTTAGTTGAGTTAACACTAACAAATTCTCAGACTCCCTACATGTAAATACCTCTTACTAACCAAGTTCAAGGTCCATACTGTGAGTTTTGGGCTGAGTTTTTTCCCTTTCACTTAATATGGCCTAAGTACTGTAGGTCATAAAACAAGGACCCGTAACTTATAGTACCAACCGAGAAAACAAGGTTAGTAAGATATTTATTTTATCTCGGAGGTTAATCAAGTGTGCGGGAAAGAAAACTTTCAAACTTAACCAGCCATACAGTAAAATACGGTCTGCAAAATCTACCAATCACACCATGTGTACTAACTGAGAGATATAATCTTGATATTATTATTACTAAAAAATTATTGGGGATTTAATAAAAGACTTCAGGCTGTCAAACATCACTTACTCATCCAAAATGCCATCACGTGATAAAGTTCCTGAAGGTGTCAATTGGCCTTCATCATCTGTTGAATAGTCCTTTTTGTCCCGAACCTCAGGAGACGGCAAATCGGGTGAAGGTAGGTCAGGTATAGGCAACTCAGGGGGTTCCTGTTTATCTAAGCTCTCTCCATCCACTTCAGTTTCTTCAGCTGTTGCTGCCACCTCGATACAATTTTCATCTTCAACTTTATCAGCCTCGTCCTTCAAAGGTTTGTTCTCCACTCCGTTTTCAGCAACAGCTGCACCTTTGTCAGACGTCGCATTATTAGAAGGACTTGATTGCTGCAAAATATTGAAAGCAAATTTATGAAACTTAAAACCAGTGAGAACTAATAATAGTTACTAATAATAACTATTATTAGTAGTAACTTTTTTAAGCAGCTACTAAAAAAAACATTTTTGTGCACTGCCACTAACATTAAACATAACAATCAAAATCAGTTATCAAAGTTTAAGTTACTGAGTACCATACATGTTGCACGGTGGAATAGACTTAAGTTAAAAGATGACCATCGAAAGCAGCATATGAGACACCTGATCATCAAAAAACAGCATGGGTCGATTAAGAGAGAGCAGGGTTCAATTGGTTGAAAAACTAAGAATTTCCAGAGGGGTTGGCTGGGTGAGGGACTGAAGTAAAATAAGAAACTCTAGAGGGGTGAGTAGGGTGGGGGTCTGGAGCAAAATAAGGAACTCTAGAGGGGTGAGTAGGGTGGGGGTCTGGAGCAAAATAAGGAACTCTAGAGGGGTGGGTAGGGTGGGGGACTGAACCAACATAAGAAACTCTAGAGGGGTGGGTAGGGTGGAGGACTGAAGCAAAATAAGACATTCCAGGGTGAGTAGGGTGGGGGACTGAAGCAAAATAAGAAACTCTAAAGGGGTGAGTAGGGTGGGGGACTGAAGCAAAATAAGAAACTCTAGAGGGGTGGGTAGGGTGGGGGACTGAACCAACATAAGAAACTCTAGAGGGGTGGGTAGGGTGTGGGACTGAATAAAATAAGAAACTCCAGGGGGGTGGGTAGGATGGAGGACTGAAGCAAAATAAGAAACTCTAGAGGAGTGGGTAGGGTGTTGGACTGAAGCAAAATGAGAAACTCTAGAGGGGTGGGTAGGGTGTGGGACTGAATAAAATAAGAAACTCTAGAGGGGTTGATAGGGTGGGGGACTGAATAAAATAAGAAATTCTAAAGGGATGGCTAGGGAAGGGAGTAATCCTCAGAAAGCCTACATGTGTGTAAGTTGGCAATGGATGTTTTCTGGGATAGCATATTGAAACAATCGAAGAACATACTTGTATGACAAACTCATTTTTTCTGATAATTTTCACAGTTTCAGCAGGATGCAAAATTTCAGTAAAAGGGATACTGACCTCTGCATCATGCTTCCTATGCTCTCTTGAACTTGTTCGTTCCCTCTTTTCTCGGCTGCTACCACGTCGCCGTGATGAAGATCCTTCCCTTGAAACTCCATCCTTCCTTCTGCTACTTTCCCTTTTCAGACCAGAGCCATCTTCATGCTTGCCTGATCCATCTTTCCTAAGGCTCCCATCCCTACGCCTTCTCTCTGAACTTTCACGTCTGCTTAAACCTTCCTTCTTCTCTTCTCTAGCCTTGGCTGCTCTGCGTTTTTCTCTTGCTTTCAGGGTCTACATCATTGACCAAATACTGACTGAACAAAAACTCACACACAACTCTTGACTGAGAATTTTATTTCTCTGAAATACACTTATTTGATGCAGAAGTCATGAACAAATAAAACTAATATTAAATAAAAAATTCCATCCAAAAGAAGTTTATCAACAATACATTATTCCTATTTTCTGCACTACTAATACAAGGCTTTGCTTCGCCTTGCCTTAATTCCTTTGTTTAGGGAATCAAGAATTACTGATCACCAGGTTGCAACATATGTTTTATTGTTAGGGCCAAAATATATCTATACCTCTCCAAGCCTGCAAGTAATTGTTGTCCATAAGCAGGTCATTTGTCAGGCCAGGGTCAAGTTTTGGCCAGACAGGAAGAACAGTCTAGGGTCAGAAATCCCAGTCAGAGTGTTCAACCAGGCAAAGGCTTTTGCCGGTCAACACCTAAAATTTACCAGACATTTGCCCCACGACCAACTGTTATTCATTACAACTTCACAACGGTTTAATTGTGTCTTTGTAAAATGGGAGTAGCTGCTGGCATTTTTACCAAGAGGGCTCAATACTCATCCTTCTGAAAAATGCTCCTAGTTTGTCAAAGATACTCTGGTGAAAGGAAGCCTCTTGTTAATGCAAAAACTTGTGACTTTTTCACAGAGTCTATTCATCTATTGCTTTATTAAACAAGAAAGATTAACTACCCAGTGTCTAACAAGTATCGTTTTGCTCGTGTTTAATTTGTATCCACAGAAATTGTCGCACATACTTTTTCTGCAACTAAACATTTCGCTCTAATACAACAAACTGTTCATCAATTTTGTGTTGAGAAGCATTTTACAAGCTTTAAAACAAGCCCTTGAATGTAAGTGATTGAGTTTTGACAGAGAACCATCTTTATCGTTAAAAGCCACCACTACTCGTCAGCACTATTCAGAAGCTACTGCCACTTGTCAGCATTTTGTTTTTTAAGTCTGCTCAAATTTGGATTTGAAAACTGCATTGTGTTATATGAGCTTTAAGCTCTAATACGTTTGAGGTAAGCTTAGTACGTCTTATAAAAGTCAAAGGCTTTTGAAGCAGTTTTGGTGCACAGTTTTCTGTGAGAGAACTGGTCACGTTCCAGCATGTGAAGTAAACATATCAATTCATTCAAAATCAATAAACAATTTAAAAACGAACAAGGCAAATTCCATGGTTATGCAAATCCATTAGCAACGTTTTAAAAGACCGCATTCAGCATGTGTTACTTTACTCTTGACAATTGAAAACCTCACAGCCGGTGTGTCTCAAAGTGACTTGTAGATTTCAGTAATGGAATTATCTGTGGGAGCCTCTGTAGAAGCTGTAGATCAGCTGGGGATTTGGTCAAGGAAGTTCAAGGGAACAATGGAAGGTGGTAAAATCACTCAGTCATCAAACTGGCAACAAAGGAAATATATCACACCTAAAATCAAAGCTTTTGCGCTTGTAGACAGCCAAGCCTGTAATCAGAAAGAATTCTGGGACATAGTGCATAAATATTTAATGATAACAAACAATAGACTGCATATATGAATAATGATCGACCCACAAAATGTGGGTACACACTTAAACCACAGTGAAGTTGTCATGTTTGCAGGCTTGCCTCTCCCACGGAAGGTTTATTGGTTTGCATCCCCCTACCCTCCAGACATTCAAAATAGTTCCTAACGTTTGCTCGTGCCACTCCCCTATTACTTGGAATTTCCACTGACCTTCCTTGGGAGAAGTTTGGGCTTTTTTCTGGTACTGCACGTTAATAGTCACACTGAATGACTGGCAGGCAGTACCATGATTGAGGTTACAAAGTACAGTTGTTTCTGTATGCTGGGTTGTAGATGGATGAATGAGTTAAAGTAGGTGGCTGCAGATTATAATGACCTCAAAGCTTAAATACGCAATATATTCCCCATTCCGGGTAACAGTAGCTCACGCAAAGCGGTATGACTGCCAGCAGATTTGCACTGGCTACCAGTTCCTAATGTTAGCCCAGGTTATGTGCTCAAAATCTAGCTGTTAGTATTTAAACTTATATATGGATGTTTGGACTAATACACACTTTGAAAGATAACACATTAAACTAATAGGCAGGGATATAACCATACATTATTGGCATCTAACTTCTATTGATCTATATTATGGTGAAAGTCAGAGAGAATAATTATGACCCTCTTGTTTTAATACAGGCAGTAAAAATTGCCTGTTGCCTGGACAAGATAGAGAACCCTTTAGACCTTATATTGACAAATTTCGATCCCAATAAGCCATATTCGTATTCTCGGTATTGAACTGGATCTAGCATGAAGTGGAGGCTCTTGTGGGGGAACCTTTTGATATGTAAATATATTCCCCCACAAGAGCCTCCAATTCATGCTAGATCCAGTTCAATACCAAGAATATGAATGTGGCCTATTATCAGTTAACCTTAGCTGATGACTTCACTGTGAAACACTGTAGAAGTAGAAGAATCACTACCTGTAGTTTAGCAAGGGGGATAATTTCCACATCTTTAGGTTTATGCCAGACTGTAGTCTGAGTTCCTGCACAGTAATAATAGTAACGCCGCGTCTTTTGGTCATACAGCTCCCACCATTGACTGTCATTTGCTTTCCTTCTGAAATTCATGTAAGAGAATATTTTTGTCAGCAATTCTGTTTCCAGTTAGTATTGTAGTAAGATCAATGGCATTACAAAAACACACAGGAAAAATATCCCACAGTGCTGGTAATAATTAAGGTCAAGGTTGAGTGTGCAAGAACTAACAAACTGCGGGTCACTTGATGAGGCTAATTAATCAAAGCAGTGTATACATGTAACTCTTACCATTTTAATTAAGCTGTCATCTGGGAATTTTTCCCGAAATTTCAGGGCAGATCCCTAGTCAAGATACTTTGCTAGAAAAGTAACACATTGACTATACCACAATGGCTGGATTCCGCAGCTGTTTCTACTCGTCCCCATCAGCTTCAAAATCAGTAACAGCTCTGCTCTTACTTTAATTTTTTACTAGGTTCCTTCCTAAAATTTCCCTCTCTCTCCAATGTTGAAATATTTTGGGCCATCCATGGACTAACCTTGCCTTGTCAGTTGAGAGTCTAGCCCTAAGAGTAATCACTATCATATTTTTCCTTGTAATATCAATGCTTTATAAAACACAAGAGTACTCACAAGAACTAAGGACAGAATTAAGGACACTTGATATTTCAACAATTTCTCCCTACTGCCTCCATATAGGAAATGTGTTGGGGCAACAAATGAGAATTTAAATTTTAATCTTAGGATTTAAAGGGTTAATACATGTTAGATGACTTACACTTTGACATCTGCTGGTGGCTCCCATAAGCACTGACCACTTTTCAGATTGGCATACATCGGCTCTCCTGTCCGGGGCTCAATTATTTCTACCCACTCAAGCCTGAAATTGGAGTAACAAAGCACAGACAGCAAGTTTTAAGCAAGGTCATGATATAAAAAGAACGAAGTGATTTGCTTGTATGCTATAAACAAATGTACTGTATTCCAGGTAAATTTCAGAGTCATGGAATATTTCAAGTGGTCAGTAGACAATGGTCTTCACAACTTTTCTTACTCAACAACTCGGAGTGGGGACGTTGACCAGGGAGCCAGCTTTCTTGCGCTAGTTTGACCCGAGAACCCACTTTTACCAGGAATACCTGAACAGTACGGTTTAGTATAGGTAGAAATAGGTGATAAATCAAGTTGCATAACAACAGATGAGATAAAATCTCCAGAAGAGGAATGCTGTCTCTAGTGGTGAATTAGCAATAAATTATTTATAGAACTCAACATGCAGTTCCATAGGAGGGGAGAGGGGTGGGGATGGTGGAGGGATCAAACTTCAAAAAGGATAAAGCAAAATGGAGCAGGTGAGATAATCTCACACCAACAGGTTGTTGAGGCCATGTTCTTTACACTTCAATCCCATTTATAGCTTGCATTTTAGTTACTGTAAAGCTGTAAATAAAATCAGAATGTGTGTAAATCACCTGCATGCATTAAGCATATACTGATCACAAACTCATAAACTCTCAAATTTAACTCAGTAGCCCTTATACACTTGGTCAAATCACCCTGGTGTCATAAGAAGTAATTTTCTACTAAAACAATCAAGAGCAAGTCAAAATACAATATTTATCAGCAAATTATAATTAATGTTGTTCAAGAGCATCTTTGCGTTCCCATTAAAAAGTAAACAAATAATTAGGCCAATATCATGCAACAATCAATGAAATACATTGAAAAGTAACACCAAAATGAAGTTTAAACTGGCTTGATATTCTGGTTTATTCTAAAGTACAAAGTTCCTATGTCATAAGAACTTTCTAGTCTTAAATGAACGTAATAAGACGTATGGGAATTTCAAATTGCCTCCACTCAAAAACGGCAAATCTAAGCTCCGGAAATACAAACCTTGTATTTCTTGTTGTATTAAATCACTTAAATGCGTGTTACGTTCTATTAAATATGTTATTCACCTGAGACTTATCGGAACTCAGCAAGAGCCCATCTCATACAAGTGTCTGAGAATTTATGAAGAGAGTGAACAATAGAGTAGCACAAATTAAACTGGTTGCACACGAAGCCTTGATAACGGTAATGAAATGAAATTTAACAAATTTCTGGCAAGCCTTCGAGCACGTTACGTGACACGCCGTTCGAAGAAATGTAAAACATATAATTGATTGTCCTTAAATAAATAAGTACTAACGGTAATTTACAGCCTGTACTTCCGATGTACTAATTTGTACAGGAACCCTGGGCAACCATATTTTCCCATTAGGAAAAAGCAAGATTAACGGGGTAAAGAATTACTGATCTTGCTATTTTAAGTTGTTGCCGTCAATTTGAGAGGGGATTAAAAGTTTCTCGCCAACGTAAGCTTAAAATCGATTAAAATTTAGAATTCTAATTCAGCGATCAAACTATTTCCGATCGAACACAACTAAAACATTGCATAGTTATTAAAATGCCTTACCTGTTGAATACGAAAGGAATTGGCCATAAAATATCGAATTAATCGGGTAAAACCTGAGAAATATCGAACTCTTAAATTCTGCCAATTTTCTGGATACTCCAAGCAACACCGAATGCGTGTTTCCTTTGCATTGAGCCACTTTTCTGCTCGAATGCTTTCACTGGCGGGTAACTAAAGAACGATAATCGAGGAAAAGGGAAAAAGGATTTTTACTACAGGAAAAGCTTTGTAGAGAGCAAGTTATTTTAAAAATGTATAAGTTACCTGACATAAATATAAACAAAGCTGAAACATACATTGCACAGTTCATAATCCTTCGTCGATTGTTCACATTATAACGCCACGACTATAACAACTAAAATCAAAATAACTCGCCCTGGTAATTCACACGGACATGTAATTTTCAACATCAATTGATCGCTCAACCAGCTTACAAAAACTCCAATAAAAGCTTCATAAATTCAAGGACAGGCGTAGTTATTGAGCACGTAGCTGCTTCACTCACCCCCTGTCGACAAGCCGGGCCGGGCTTCGCAGCATATAAACAACCATCTACAACTTACATACCGACAAAAATTAAGGCCTTTATTCGATAAAACTTACTTCTCAGCCATTGATGTTTTCCTGGTGACAAAGATCCGTGATGAAACTCAAAGGTTATGCCACAAAATGGAAGTAAATCCGTGAAAACGTTCGCCCATGGTAGTTTTTCTCTGTGGGTTAGAGCTGGTTAGCACTCTTCTGCAGTGCGCCGCGCCTCCAACCACAGAGGTCTAAGTTCTAACGGTGATATCAGAAGTAAATCTTATCGGAGTGGGGTCGGGGGGAATGTTTTTAAATTGTCATTTCCCTTTCTACTGTTATTAATGCAATGACTTTTTACACAGGTATTACTTTGGAAGGTAAATGTTATATTTGAGATGGTGAAGTGTTCCTTGCAGCTCAAAAGTTTCAATTTTGGGACTTAGATATGAAGGTGCAAAATCGTGCTTCTACCCTCTCCAGTGGGGAGAGCAATAAACTGTATTTTCGCCGCCATTTTCATGACGCAATCAGAATCGATTGAAAAAACAAAACAAAACAAGCCCGAATTTTCTCTGTCGATAGTCGGTCTGTTTTGGTTTGTTTATCGAGTTTAAAACTGACATAAATTATCTTTTAACATGAATGGGCAGACAAACAAGCCTTTCAAGCTTAGGAAAAGCTTCTGTAAGTACCCGAAATTGAATTTTTTTCAGCAAATTCGTGATTGCCTTGGCGCGCTGGCAGAAAGAACAGAACAGTCTTGTTATCGCTTGAAAATTCATCACTTTAGCCATCATGCGCTCTTCGTTTCTGGTTTTATTTGTTTCGCTTTCTTTTAGTAAGTAGCTCCTCTTTGCTTTCAAAATCTAGCTGCAAGGAAGAGAGATTCAGAGTCCATCGTCCGACAATATCCCGACAAAGTACCGGTAAGGAAAACGTTGTGAACACAGTAAAATATATGCTAATTACACCTTCGTATGTTATTTTTGTCGTATTTTCATGTTCATTCACAATTTCAGCTGTCCAAAAATGCAAAAGTAGCGAGTATTTGTTTCCATTTTGTATTTTCGTTTTTCAGGAGCAATTTATATATTATCAAATCGAATGCATGATGTCAAAGATTCATTAACTGAGGGAAAATTAAGCGTAGTTTTAATCATATGATACGTGGCCTTTGGTAATATGATAGATACAGTTGTAACTTTTTCCTCTGTTCAGGTTATTGTAGAGCGATTGAAAACAGAAAAGCATTTGCCTGTACTCGACAAAATCAAGTATTTGGTGCCTTCGGATTTGACCATGAGTAGCTTGTCTAGCATTATAAGGTAACTACACATTTACATAGAATAGACCCTTCTCCAAAATGGCGGCAATGGATTTGAATGAGTTAAAATTGAACTGAATGAAAAACTGATAGCAGAAATAGGAAGAGCAACTTAACTTTAGTAACCCTGCAAAGTTTCAACGTATCAGGTGGTATGTCAGCCAAGAAAATGTAAGTTGAAACTTGACAAATTTACAGACATTTGTATGACTTGGGGTATGGCGCATACAAATGCCTGTAAATTTTTCATTTTTTAACTTAAATTTTTTCAGCTGACATTACACCTGATATGCTGAATCTTTGCAGGGTTACTAAAGTAAAGGTGCTCTTACTAGTGTTGGTATACGTTTTTAATTTTAACTTATTTAAATTTTTGGCCGCCAAAAAATATAAAATATTTTTGGAGAAGGGTCTATTACAGCAGTGATTATATTGGCATGAACACCTAAAATATGTCTGGAATGTTTATTGTGTTGTAACCAATCACAGGCGAGATCTTCACACCACAGAAACCGCAGGCAACAAATGGTTTCCCATTGGTCACAGAACGTTTAAGCCTATAATCTTACATAAAAGCAACACAAACATAATTTGCAAAGTTGATGGCGAAGAAGCTAAAAGTTTAGCTGAATAATAAGCTTAACAAAGCATTATATTTTTATTAAAGTTAACCTTTTAATGTTTACACTGTTGTAATAAAATTCTACGGTATTTACCCAACTAGGTTAGTATTAACTTTCTTTTTTATATGTACAAAAATTCTGGAAATTCTTAGGGGGAGGGGGGTCATCAAAGACCCCTCTGGAATGGAAAATCCTTGGGGGACAGCAGGGTGCAAATCAAAAAGTCTTCTGTGGGGGGAGTATGGATATTTTTCTGGAACAGCACAATCTCTGTCAGCCATACTGGAAAGTTCATATCATATGCCAAAGATTTACTCCACAATTTTAGCATAAAATTCACTACACCAACCTCACGAAAAAATTTGTTCCGCCACAGTCATCCAGTTGCCGACAGACTCATAATTTGGTCCCACTCCCCTTACAGCCAGGTAGCCAAATACAATAATTGCTTGCAATATGAAGATTAATGGATACAGTTATATGTAGCTCCAAATGCATTTATTGGAGCTATTTTAAATTAACAAGTAGGTTCTGTATTTTGGAAATGCTGAAGGAAACACTTTTTTAAACTGCTTTGGATTTACACCATGCCAGCAATTGGACAAGACAGAAAAGCTGCATGAAATATGCCAGAAGTTGGCGTAAAATGCCTGGCGCCATGCCAAAGTTCTTCAGTGTAACATATGTGTTTTCCAGTATGGTTTGTTGGTTAGTTATTTTAATTGATGCAGCATAATAATAATAATTATTACTTTTTGTAATGTAATAATAAATTATTGTTCTTAACAAACGAAATAGTGCAGCCTTGCACTTTCATGTTTTTGTCCTTGGCTCTTTCTTGTTGCATCAATTTTATTGCATCTTGAGACAAGTTCATTGTTTAATTTGATGCTTGTAATACATGTACAGGAAAAGACTACAATTAAGCCCCACTCAAGCATTCTTCCTCCTTGTAAATGAAAAGAACTTGGTCAGCATATCTATCACTGTTGGCGAGGTTTATAAAGACGAAAAAGACGAGGATGGATTTATCTACATGGTTTATGCATCACAAGAAACCTTTGGTTCTTCAGATGTTGATGCTAACTCCTAATTCTGCTAGCATGTGAATGGAGCAAGTAGTTTCTAAAGTTATTTTACTTAAAACAATATACAAATGTACATTTAGCATTAATTTGCTGTGAGAAGGCTATTACTCCCTTTAGTGTAGAAATGTACAAAAATGTTTTTCCTTACTATAATCATGCAAAATACTACTAACTTATGGCTTTTAATTTTGTTAACTAACTTAAACTTTTGGTCAAGCATATAGCTTATTCATCACAATCAGATGGTATTAATACTGATTTATATAAAGGTGTAGACTTGGCATTTTTAAGAGAGGTGAAATATGCATACTCATCTGATTATATTTTGCTTTTTACAGTAAGCGTTTTTGGTTGAGTTGTCTGGTAAAGAAACCATACTTGATTGGTTTTAAAGAGTATTTGATCATTTGATTCCAGAAATTGGTTATTTCTTATAATATTCTTCATTATTTTACAACAGTGAATTACAACTTTCACTCTACCAGTAAAGTTTTTGCAAGTGATTATAAATAACTTGATCAAATTTGTAATTGTTAAATTAAACCAAATGACATGTTGAAAGAACTGACTCACTATAACCCTGCACACTACAGTCAATTTCTTTTTCAGTTATTAGATTTCTTCAAATTAAGATACAATGTACTTGGCATTCCACTTCAGTCTGATTTTCTTTAATTCCTGTGCCGTATTTCTGCCTAGTCAATTGGCACTGTTTATCCATTATTTTGTGTGGCATGTTAAGGTGAATTTTCACACCCCTGCCTGTACCCGGTATTTTTCTTATACAGTCTTATAATGTAGAAAATTATTAATAGTGAACCATGGCACAAAATAAAATTATTATCAAGGACAGTTCAGGCATTGGTTTTATTTATCCATTCCTTGTTTTGTTTTGTTTGTTTTCTTTCACAGTATTTTCCTTCTAAGTTGTTATTATCACATAAGCTAGAATAAGGGTGTTTCTAACAAGTGATGCTGTTGCTATTAAAAGAACTCATATTAAACCTCCGTTCTGACTTATTCACGGAGATTTAGGATTTGTGTGATACAGCATAGTAATATTATCATCAGTTTATAGAGTGGTGGTGTCGATCCGTCAAAGTATAAGAGGCAATTTTATAGTTGTCGAAGAGTGTTAAGGCCGATTTACACGGTAAGATTTTTGCTTACGACTGTCGCATGCAACTTCTGTAGCGCGCGCTGCTCGCGTCATCCAAAAAATCGTATACAACACTTGTCATTCAATTTACCTATACCTACGACTGTCGTATGGTTTTAAAACATGATTCAAAATCCTACGACAAATTTTAGGTCGTGTGCGTCTGTGGTAGAGAAGTTGTAGGAGCATTCACACGGCACAACTTTGTTCTACGTCATGTCGCATACGCCAAGACGTGCGCGACAAATCGTACCGTGTAAATCGGCCCTTAGCAACCAGTGTCAGCACCAAAGAGAGAGTAACAACAGTTCATGATGCTGTACGTACAACGCTCTGTACAGTGTTACAAATTACTTCACTTATTATGAATAAACTGCAACTTCTATAATCCAACCTTTATTAATTTTTTGTCCTTTTGTTGTATAAAATGAAGGATGAAACAGAAATACCTCCATGTCCTGTTTGTTTGTTCACCCAAAAAACTACAGTAATCACTTGGCACTTGCCATTTAGAATAATTCTAATTGTTCTTTCCCTTGTTCTTTTCCAACAAAATATTGCACCGAAAAACTTCCAGGTACAGTAGTGTACTGCTGTATTCGAACTGGAACAACAACCTTTAACTTTCTTTCTCCAGTTACATTTAATTGTACAGCATTGATAGTTTATACTTTAATTAAGTGTGCACTGGATCAAGAAATATTTAGTTGTACATGTACAGTAACGATACATAATAGCTATTTCTCTACAGTATTAATATTTTTCCAAGCAAACCATGGTAATTAGTAACACTGGTCTTCCAACCGGCTTTACAGAGATAATTTATATATACAGTCATGTAGACTGGATAAAATATTATAACCCTTGTGAGAATCATTGAGTGGCAGTTTTAGCCACATGCTCAGTTAGTTTTTACTGCGAAAAAAGACAAGCAATGTAGGTTTCGAGTGTTGTTTCAGGTGCGTGGTTTTGATTATTAAAGGAGTCGTGTTTTCAAACGGACTATCATTTGAAAGGCTGAGAGCATAACCGACCTATGTCGGATTTTAGGTCGTTTTTCAATGTAGCTTGGATTTGTCCGAATTGTTGCATATGAACTGTAATTTTATTGTAAAACATTGTCCAGTACAAACTCAGCCAAACTCAAAAAGTACTGGACAATGTTTTACAATCAAATTACAGTTCATATGCAACAATTCGGACAAATCCGAGCAAAATTGAAAAACGACCTAAAATTCGACATAGACATAAACAAGTTCCATCCAGCCACCTTCAGAATTTAAGTAGCAATTACCATCCTGTATTTCTGCACCTCCATAACACATCATAATTAAATTTATGTGCATATGTTTTACTAAAATTTAGCTACTTTTTGTACCTGGTGGTACTCATTTTTATTGTTTGAGCAAAATTTAAGAACACTCGGAGCTTGAGGATTGCATTGAACTCTGGCAGCCATATATTGCGTTGTTTAGGTCACCTAGTTTTGAGGATATGGAGCAGGAGGTGCTGAAGGGAACTGGTAGTTATTAACAAATGGGTACATCGGTGTGAATGTGCTGTCTCCCAGCATCTTTTGATCACCCTCGTCATTTATGTTGGCTCCACCATGAACACTTTCAGCATAGGAAGGAGGTGCTGAAACCAAGAAAATGTCGTGTTACTCAAACAACCACAATTTAACTCACTGAGTGATATAATCAACCCACTTAGTTTAAATTTAAAAGCTCCCTTCGTCAGTTTTACTGGTGTACTGTCAGAGAGTCTGCTGTGTTTCAATCAAAACTGCAATCATTAACAGTCCAACACTGAGGTGAATTGTTGTTTAAATACATACTAACACAATGAGATGATAGAGCTCAAAAATGATGATTTTGAACTCATTTATTTCTGTCAATTTTTGTGCATTGCTTGGAGATGAATAGTAAAAGATCAGCCTCTAAAAATTCTTTAAAGAAAAAAACTATACCCGAATTGCAGGAAAAAAATATTCGAACCTTGCAGCAACTGAATGTTTTCACCCATAAACAAGCAGTATTTAGATTAATTAGTGGTAACAATCACAAAAGATTTAACACACTAAAACTAAATATTAAACTAGCTTAGGCAACAGCAAATATGCCATCTTGTTACAAAAAATTGACAGAGAATGTTTCCTCACCTATGTCAGGGTAGGGTTCTGCAGTCTTACCATACTGTGAAGCAGCTGGTGGGTAGGGTGACAATGTTCCTCCGAGGGGTGGGGCAGTGGGTTGCAAAGCAAAACCCTGTGGGGGGTACTGGGAAGGTACAGGGGGCCGGTACGGCACTGAGCCAATGGTGATTGGTATGTTAACATGTGAATTGAAGGCACCCTTCACTCGCACTTTGAGCTGCAGACAATGCAAAAACATTGGTTTTGGAATACAATGAATGTAAATCCTGACTCCACTAGCAGATTTGCTGGTCTATATACGATCGGTTTCTAGACCCTGACTTTGGAACACTTCTGCCAGTAAAATAATCTTGCTTACTTTGTTACTTTCTATTCAGTTGGTATCTATTTTGGCCTGATAGCCAATATTACCAGAAATGTACCCCTTCTCCCCATACTCAGGCATGCCAGTACTAGGCTCCTTATTGGACTGTTGGGCCCATTTTCCCATCCTGGTCATCTATGACCCAAAAGGTACCATGACATTTTAAGTTTCAGAAACATGATGAAGAAATTTTAAATCTGATAGTTTCACTATGTTTGGGGTCTCCTTAAATTTAACAAGTTTAAAATACTTTACGTCTAGTTAATAACATACACTGTATCCCCAGCAATAACAATCCACAAGCAATATAATACCCTTAAAATATAAGACATCCTCATACAGCTACAGCTCAACATGGACGGAGGCAGAGAGGGGACTGGAAATGGTGTCCAGGGCATTCGAGTCTCATCCCCAGGCCTTACTCCTTCCTGGAACATAGTTGCAACAGTATCCTCACAGTGCTTTTGCTTGCCTGCAATACAATGAATAAAATAATGTCCAGGTGCAAACTGCAGTTATAATAAATATAAACAATAGTCTCCATTTGGCACAAAAATATCACCAGATATTACCCAGTTTTGACTGGGGCATACTCAGTTGCATGATGTATAAATTTAGACCAGTCACACGTGAGTGAAAATATTTGATGGATTATAATACAAAATATATTGGTGTAATTAACTCACTATGTGTGTGCATCTGTAAGCTGGACTTAATTATGCCTTTCTAGCATTGAAGTAAGCAAAGTGTTGTTGTTCAAAATACTCAGATACATCTAATTATGCTCCCCTAGGTTTACAATATTATGTGCAGCACCAAAGGTTATGTTTTTTATGGTCTGAAAATGCCGCAGATACTGTAGATGTTGTAATGTGGGTCAAAATGAAATTCAAGTTAAAATTATTTCAACCTAATTGTTTAATTCTTATCTCCTCAGTCACCCTAAAGAATTTTTTTATGGCATTCACTTGTTTCGAGTTATAGTGAAACCCTGCCATACGACTACAGGGATGGAAATAACGGCCGGTGATCAGTAATTACTGATCAAATTTGCCAGCCAAAACTGAAATAATATAGTAAAACTTCACAAGAATAAAATAAAAATGTTAACTGGACAAAGGTAGCTGCTTATCACCTATCAATCTGTTTTCCCTTATTTCCATCTCTGCGACCACACTGTCAGTACGACCACCTCATCATTACAACCACTTTTTTTGTGGCCTGAACTGCACATGCCCACTTATTCTCAAACAGGGTATTTGAAAGTCCTGTTAATACAACCAAATTTTCAAGGCCAGACAGTGGTCATGGTAATGGGGTTTCACTGTACCTGCATTAATAATATTATACTGCTGACATCAATTAAATAGCCACTGGTGCAATTTCTACTGGTCTGAAAACAACAAGTCCTCGGCCAACCAGTGATACCAGTGTCTGACATGCAACTACGTGTATATTATAGAAAATGTTTTTGTTTGGCCTAGTTTATTAATCAGAAATGGTTTCCACCTTTATATATTGTTTTGGCTACATTTTAGTTGTTTGTAAGAATTTGTAAATTAGTGCCGCAATGAATACTTTGCCATCTAAAGGATTATTAAATAAAAATATTAGTTTGTTTTTATATCATTAATAATTATTATTAAGCGACAAGAGTCATAAGGTAGATAACTCCTTGGGTTAATATGTCACCCTCTCTGAATAAAGAATATTGCATTGTATTGGACACTCGATCTTCACGTTTAATTTGCTGGGCAATCCAGTCTCTACCTGTGCATCCAAAATTTGGAAATCGGCTTTTGAGCACTGAAAATTCCATGCCTGCTATGCAGGCTAACATATAACAAGCTAACAAGATTGGCAGTATTATTTCCATAACAGATTCTCATTACCATTAGGTTTTGAGTTTGTCATTACTTAAAACACTGTAATTCACTTAACTCAGTCCACAAGAAAATTTCAACTGTACCTACCACCTGATGCAATATACACAGTGATTTGAATAAGCTGAAACTCAAGACCAATGACATCATTCTTTGACTCGTTATTGATGACTGCTGACACACCTATAGATTCTCCAGGGCAATAACCCGCTCGGTCAGTGTAGAGAATGATGCTTAGTGGACCAGATACACAACACATGCATCCCACATTACGGTCTTCACGCATCTGAAGAGGTTGCTGAGGAATCAACAGTACAGTATCTACATTATCAGCAAGTGACTTGATGAACCTATTAAGTAAAGACTACAGTAATGTGTAATTTTTACAATCATGATGGTAATTACTGTATATTGCTAGAAACCCTATTAAATTTCTATTGAATAAACAAATTACTTACAGTATTTATTAATAATATTAAAATCTCTTATCGTTTAGTACACTTTAACATTATTATATAGCACGATTCGTTTTCCAAATAGATCCAAGTTTTTTAATTAATTTCATGAACAGTAATAAATTAGACATTTGCACATCTGCACATCTGTATCTGCAAAGCCATAAGATAGTGCACTTCAGGACAGCTGCTCTTGTAGTGGTTGCCATGTCTAACAACCTCAGTCAGAATGGCTTGGAAATAAATATCAAAATTCTCTTTTCAAACAAATGACATGCAATATAATATTGCATGCCACTTGTCATTATACATAATTTATATATTAGTTTTGTAGTGGGCTTTTAATAAATTTTATTAAAAGCCCACTACAAAACTATCACATTCACTGATATTTTCATATCAGAATTTACAACAAAGATATAAGATTAACCCTTATTAATAATCAAGTATGGTTTATCATCAAAGTTCACAACAGTCAATAATTTGTTCTTAATCTTTGCTGGCTTACCAATAACTCGATAACTTTTTGCCTAATTGCCTTTTAGTTCTGAATGCCAACTGTGCATGGATTTAGGAATATCTTTCTTTTTACGTTGTTCTCAATAACAATGATATTATTATTAGTCCTTAGAATCTACCTTGCATTTGTATTGTGCACCTCTCAGCAAAAGAAGTCTGACTCACCACAGACATATTCAGACTCTAAATGCAATAATGTAATGATATTGTACTTGCATAGTTTGTAAGATGTGAATGTAGTTACGAACTAGCTTACCAAAAGCTGAGGCACATTGATGTCCACATATTCTAACATTGTAAATGCTGCTTTAGTGGTAATGTCAAACCTCCATGGGCGATCAATAATTCCCTTCAACCAGTATCGGACATAACCATATCTGGCCTCCACTGATGTTGGCATATTTTGATTTGGGATAAGAAACTGAAAGGGATAAGAGTATTCACCCGGCTGGAGAACAGGATCATCGCCACCCTGACCTGGACCTGTCAACCCAGTCACAAAGTAAAACAAAATTGATCAAATTAATTATTTATAAATGAATTTCAAAGGTATGGATTGGTCAGGTGACATGATTTAAGGTGGTTTAAAATGGTTTTCATTTTCCCAAGTCAAGTTCTACAAATTCTTTTTTAAATTATGTTTGGTTTATCATATCACTATGAAATTTGGCACAGAAATAAAAGAAACATTATAGATTCATTACATGACATTTAGTTTAGAAAACCTGTTACCATATATGGCAAACACATGATGCAATATTCAGTTGAGCCCCTAAAATCTAAATCTTTTATCTTATTTAAAAAACAGGTCAGTGGAATCTTCTCAAACTTCTATATTGTATGTTACCAGGAATGATCTTCAAAATATTTCAGTTTGAAAAAATTCTGTAGGGCAGATTAAGAATAAAACTACTTTTTGATTATTGCCATCTTAATTTTTTTCTACCCACAGAATTTTTTAAAAGTCAGACTATATATGCAGCCAAACGATCTTAGCTGTTACAGAAAAAATGAAAAAAGTCCACCGTGCAGAAGCGGAAATATGAGCAACTAAAAGTTAGGAAGCTTCAAAAATTTTGAGTCAACAAGATTAGCATTTGAGCATTATAATGCGACACACGCGTGCGTTTACCTTTTATAGATATGACGTGTGTTGTTTATGTGCACACCAGTTCAACTGAAAACCCTTTTATAACCTCCTTAAGGCTAATTTGAAGTCACAGTACAATACTTTACCCTGGTGAAGGATCATTAAAGATGACTTCAGGTGGCTTACTACAGTTTTTTCTGCTATGCATGATTATGCTTGGCTTGAGAAAAATACCCCTGATTAGCCTGCAAACAGGCTCCCCGTTCAATCAGGCGGTGGGATGGTGGGGACGTGTGCAGGAAGGGAGAACCTGCACGCGTCTTTCTAAATCGCGGCTACCTCCCACAAGACCCCTGCGCAGAAATTATCTTTTTAACTGTCAAATGTCAACCAATCAGCACGCGCTGGAAGTCAAAATCCAAAACAGTAAACAAACAATGACATACGTGAAATTAATATCAACCAATCAGCGCTTTGCATGCTCCCCCTCCCTCTGAGGGAGGGGGAGCCTGCACGCAAGTCTTAGAATATCTAATGTTTGCATCCAAAATTTGGACGAGTGCTCAGTGCCGTTGTGCTCCTCCAAGCCGGGAGCCTGTTCGCAGGCTAACCCTAACCTGCGATCAGGCGTTTTATTTTTGTTTTTTTTTTCAAGGGCGGATGAGGCGAGAGGAAAAAAAAATAATCAGGCGTTTTTTTTTTTTCCAAGGGTGGACAGGGATAATAGGGAGAGGGCATGAGCTCAGGCTAGGCTAACCCCTGATCGGTCAATTTTGTACCCCTCCCCCTATTGCTTAAACACGCTTCTTTGACATCCCATAATACATATTTGGCCACAGGCGCAATGTTTTAAAAATTAATGTTTTATTTTTGCTCCCAGATGTTTCCTTTGTCGGCTCAAATTATTCTAGTTCGCGTATAATGCTTATATACTGAACTTCAATTGCGTGGAAGCCGCCAGTAGCAGAAAAAAAACTGTAGTAAGCCACCATCAATCTTAGTAGGCAATCTTAACATTAATTAAAAAAATCATTTTGTGACTCAAACTCTATTCGTTTTTGGAACAAGGTCGGTATGAAAGTGATATAAGTCTTATGTATGAAGGGAGCGGTGTGGAAATTAAATTATCTTTCCTAATTTCTGACAGACTGACTTCAGATCATCAAAAGCTGATGATCTCTCACAGCAAAAAAAAAAACAGAACTCATAACGTGAAAAGACAACCAACTTGCTGTGACTTAAGCTATTATAAAATTGCAGGCTACAATGCGCTTATACAGCAGGGGATTAATAATAAAAATACGTACCGCGGCTGCTCCTAATTGCTTCAACTCATTCAATTGATAGGCCCATGTTGAAGCTAAGTTGAAGTATTTAAAACAGCTAAGTTGCCATTGAGTTCGTTTGTCATCTATCGCTACTGACCTTTGCCAAACAATGTCGCCAACGTATCAATGTATGTTTGGCTGTTGTTGTAGCTCCTAGTTCGCCGATGATCGCCTGATCCTGTTGTCTCCGTCCAGTGTATGTGCGCTTTCCCATGAAACTCTATCCGCAAACCTCGTAGTTTTAACTCCTTGTTCACCTTCAGACGAATAGTTCCATTCAGCGCCTCCCCCGGATAAAACGTTCTTTTCCCTCCGTAAAATTCAACGACGAAGTAATCAACTTTGCCCATAATGTGAAAGTTGCACCCGAGGACCTCAAAATTTTAAATAGAATTTGTCGCGCGGCATCATTAATTTATGAAAACATTATTTTATAACAAAGGAGGGAGGGGAGGGTGTCTTCAGACACCGAGCTAAAAAGTAGGTCCTAAATGTGTATTTATTGCGTTTTCACCAAATTTTACCATTAATTTGGTATGTCTCATTTACAACATGCACCATTCAAGTAGGAATAAGACGTATAAAATTTTCTATCACTGTCTTGTCTAGGAATCAGCCCCGAAGGTTCGTATTCTTCACTTTCACGGGAACATATAAGAACCTGCTCCCAACGTCAGTGGCTTCATAACTCAGTTGGTTAGAGTGTCGCAACGGTATCGCGAGATCAGGGGTTCAAACCCCGTTGAAGTCCTGAATTTTTTTTCAGGCTTCTTTACGCAATTGCATATAATTGCGTGCATAACTGCGAGGATCAGTCTTCATTTTATTTATTGGCCCTTTGAACATATCAGGAAAACTCTGTATGCATAGTTAGGCGGTCATAAATCGCTCTTTCTTCCAACCGTTTTCATCAAATACCTGGCTTCAGAGCCGTATAATTACCCATAATATCGTTTTCTAGGAGCTAGCACTAACAAGAATGTCATTGCTGAGAATGCGAAATACTTTTGCATACCTTCGTTCAAGAGATAAAAAATATAGTCAGTTATCAAGAACCATTGGCAAAATCGTTGCTTCCTAGTTTCGAGATCAAATAAAACCGTTCGTTAAATCTTTATTTTTCGAGTTTGGCCTCACCAAATACCCAATTTTATATCTCAGCATTACGGCAACTTTTGGATCTTTAAGTAATTCCGGAGGATTTTCCTTCAAAGCTACTGCTGCTGCTAATACTCTAAAGCAAATTTCTCTGGCCTGGACATTTCATTTCGCAATAAACTTATTTACAGACCTATTTTTACTGAAGAACGCTTCACTGTTCGTCACAAAAGCGATAAGGGTAACAAAAAAGTGCAATCATGTATGTTGAGAGTATCAATCGTATCCAATGGAAACGCTCCTTATTGTGAGATCAAATTAAAATGCTAACCAAGTCGGCATCATGATCATAACTAATTTTACTCAGCGTCTGCAGTTAAGGTTGACTCATTAGAGAGTGTTAGCATTGACAACGAGGACGAGGACGAGTACGAGTACGAGAACGAGATTTTACCATTGACTATATTGCGCATCCGTTATGCTCAGAACACGTGCTCAACTCGTTCTGGCAACTCGTTCCAAGTGCGAGGAACGAGTTTTTGAAAGGGAAAGTTTATCTATTGTAGCGGGTTATCTCTGCCATAGGTGTATCCCATAAGCACTTAAGACGACATTTTTTTGAACTTCGAGCAACGCGCGGCCAAAAAGACCATAATAATCTTTTGCCGCCGGTCAAATTTAGTTTGAATCACGCGTGTTTCGCGGCAGGGAATGACTTTGATGGCCGCGTTCATCATTGTGACTCATAAAAAGTGCTGTTCCGTGGCTCATTTCTAACCTTTGTGTAGAATAGTCTTGTTTGTTTCAGCTATGTAACTGCTCCTCCAATAGTTTTAGAGACCATGTGCTTTTGTAATTCGAGCATGGATTAAACAAGTTACAGTTTATTCGGTGTGTTCACTGGTGTGGGAATATTACATTTTGGCGACGAGGACAATATGGCTTTAATCGGTAAAGTGGAGGAATTCCAGGGAAACGACAATTGGATAGAGTACACAGAACGTCTGGAGCATTATTTTACGGCAAACGAAATTACCGATGCTGGGAAGAAACGAGCGGTGTTACTCAGCTCGTGTGGAGCGAAAACGTACAAGCTAATCAGGAATTTAGTATCACCAGGGAAACCAACCGACAAAACCTTCGCTGAGCTTGTAAACATTGTGAAGAACCATTTAAATCCGCGACCGTCGACTATTGTTTACCGCTTCAAGTTCAACAGCCGCTTTCGACAACCAAAGGAAACCATCCAGCAATATGTCGCTGAATTGCGAAGTCTTTCGGAGCATTGCGACTTTCGTGGTCAACTAGAAGATATGATCCGAGATCGTTTGGTTTGTGGGGTGAATGATGAAAGGATACAACGTCGACTGTTGGCCGAAAGCCGATTGGATTTCAAGAAAGCACTGGAATTAGCTACAGCTATGGAAATAGCCGACAAAAACACGCGCGATATACAGCAAGGCAACCCGGTGGAGAAGCCCAAGGAATCACCAGTCAACCGTTTAAACAAGGAACAGGGCAAGCAAACAGTCAAAGAATGTTATCGCTGCGGAGGGAAGTTTCATGAAGCCGAAAAATGCAGGTACAAGGATGAAAAGTGTTATCGATGCCAGAAGAAAGGTCACAAGGCGTCGAAGTGTCGCGTGAAATTGAAACTCAACCAGCGGAACGGAAAAAAACAAGGCAACACACATCACATGGAAGCGACAGCCTTGGAAGAAAATCGAGAAGAAGAAGATACTGAGGAATACACGTTGTTTCATGTGACCGCAAAAGATCAAGAGCCATATCGAGTGGAGATCAACTTGAACGGATTTTCAACGGACATGGAGGTCGATACTGGAGCAGCCGCTACGATTATTAGCGAAGAAACGTTCAAGAAAATCAGTCAAGGAAACTCAGCACAGACCAAACTAGAAATGAAACCGACTCAAGTAAAGCTGCGAACATACACTGGTGAATCGGTTAAAGTTCTGGGAACTGTGGACGTTGTTGTTCTTTACGAAGGACAAGAAAATATGCTGTCAACATTGGTCGTGGAGGGGTCTGGACCGAATTTGTTAGGAAGGGATTGGTTGAAAGTTGTTAAGCTCAACTGGAAGAAATTGTTCAAAGTGGAGGCTGACGGAAATCAAGTTGAATCTAAACTCAAGACATTGATCACTCAGTACTCAGAAGTGTTTGAAGAAGGCTTAGGAACTTTCACAGGACCAAAGGCCAAGATTCATGTGGAAGCAGGTGCAGTGCCAAAATTCTGCAAAGCACGGCCAGTGCCATACGCCATGAAGGGGAAGATTGAAGAAGAACTCAAGAGATTACAGGAAGAAGGAACAATTGAATCCGTACAATTCTCGGAATGGGCAGCCCCTATTGTGCCAATCCTGAAACCAGACAACTCCATTCGGATCTGTGGTGATTATAAGACAACTGTCAATCAAGTTTCAAAGGTGGATAATTACCCCATCCCAAAGGTGGAGGATTTGCTAGCTACCCTAGGTGGTGGAGAGAAATTTACAAAGCTAGACATGAGTCAAGCCTATCAACAGCTACAGCTGGAAGCAGAGTCTAAACAGTACACCACCATCAACACACACAAAGGGCTGTTTCAATACAACCGCCTTCCTTATGGAGTCTCGTCTGCCCCTGGTATCTTCCAACGCAACATGGAAAATCTCCTGCAGAACATTCCCTATGTGATTGTCCGAGTAGACGACATATTGGTGTCAGGTGCCAATGACGATGATCATTTGAGAAACCTGGAGGAAGTCTTGAAACGTCTTGCAGAAGCTGGATTGAGATTGAAGAAAGGGAAGTGCGTATTCATGGAATCTCAAGTAACTTACCTGGGTCACCAAGTGAGCAAGGAGGGTATCCAACCCATGGAGGATAAAGTGGATGCTATCACTAATGCACCACCTCCAAAGAATGTGTCAGAGCTCAAGTCCTACCTGGGCATGATCAATTATTATCAGAAATTCCTGCCAAATTTGTCAAGCGTGTTGGCCCCACTACACAAATTACTTAACAGTAAAAGCATTTGGCATTGGGGAAAAGAACAGCAGCAAGCCTTTGAACAGTCTAAGTCATTTCTCAAGTCTTCAAAGCTATTGGTCCACTATGATGACAAAAAGGTACTGACTTTGGCATGCGATGCTTCCCAATATGGTTTGGGAGCGGTTCTTTCACACAAGATGGAAGATGGTTCAGAGCATCCAATTTCATTTGCTTCTAGAACCTTAACAAATGCAGAGAGGAATTACTCTAATCTGGAGAGAGAGGCGCTTGCAGTTATCTTTGGCGTTAAGAAGTTTCATCAATACTTGTATGGTAGACAGTTTGCATTAGAGACTGACCACAAGCCTCTCGAGTCCTTGTTTAATGAGAAGAAGGCTATACCCGCCATGGCAGCTGCTCGAATCCAACGTTGGGCATTGACACTAGCTGCATACAATTACACCATCAAGTACAAACCGGGTAAGGAGCACTGCAATGCCGACGCCCTCAGTAGACTGCCATTACCAGTGACGCCCCGGATGACGCCAGTACCAGCAGAAACTGTGTGCACAATGGAGCTTCTTAATTCTACACCAGTGGATGTCAAAGAGATCCAAGCAGGAACCAGATCTGATTCCACACTTTCTCAAGTGATGAAGTGTGTACAGTATGGATGGCCTTCCAGTAACACAGATGAAGCACTCAAACCATACTTCAGCAGGAAAGAAGAATTAAGTCTTCAAGATGGGTGTCTTCTATGGGGAAATCGTGTGGTAGTACCCCCAAAAGCAAGAGAAAGAGTGATAGAAGAGTTGCATGAGACACACCCTGGTATATGCCGTATGAAGTCGTTGGCTAGAAGTTACGTATGGTGGCCAAGGATGGACTCCGAATTGGAAATGAAAGTGCGAAACTGTGAGATCTGTCAAGTAAACAGGAAGTTGCCACCTGAAGCCCCCTTGCATCCCTGGGAGTGGCCGCATAAGCCTTGGGTTCGCTTACACCTAGACTATGCCGGTCCATTTCTTGGAAAAATGTTCCTCATAGTAGTAGATGCACACTCAAAGTGGATAGAAGCATTTCCAATGAACACTTCCACATCCAGCGCTACCATTGAGAAGTTAAGAATTGTCTTTTCAACCCATGGACTTCCAGAAATGGTGGTTACAGACAATGGCAGCAACTTTGTGAGCGAAGAGTTTGAAGATTTCCTGAAACAAAACGGCATCCGTCACATCAGAACTGCACCCTATCATCCCTCATCAAATGGGCTTGCAGAAAGAGCTGTCCAAACCTTCAAGGAGGGAATGAAGAAGTTGAAGGATGGAAGTTTGGAAACCAGAGTATCACGCCTTTTAAGCCGGTACCGAATCACTCCTCAGACTACAACTGGAGTCTCACCTGCTGAACTACTGCTAGGCAGAAAACCGAAATCAAGATTGGATCTTATTTACCCAGAGATTGGTCGCAAAGTACGTGGTAGTCAAATGAAGCAGAAGCAGAGGCATGATTTACATGTTAAAGAGCGTACTGTGATGGAAGGAGACCAAGTCTATGCCAGGAACTTTGGTCAAGGTTCAAAGTGGGTACCTGGAGTCGTAAGACAGTCAAATGGTCCTACAACGCATGAAGTTGAAATTAAAGATGGGAGAACATGGAGACGCCATCAGGATCACTTGATTCAGAGATCTTGTGATCATCCGTCAGTTATCCCTTCGGAAGTCCCTGAAATAATTGTATCAGAATTAGAAGAGCCAAAGTCTTCTGTCCAGCCTGTGGAGGACCACGCTGTGAGTCCAGAGGTGCCTGTTACTACTGAACCTGCCGATGTCCAAGGGAACAGTGAGAGACGTTATCCAATGAGGAACCGCCATCCTCCTGGATATCTGAGAGACTATGTTTCTAAGTGACTTTTTTTGTTTAGTTGCTAAGATAAGGTCACAAGACTTTTAAGGGCTTGATTTTGTTTGTAATTCAAGTTTTCATCTAAGTGGGGGAGTGTAGAATAGTCTTGTTTGTTTCAGCTATGTAACTGCTCCTCCAATAGTTTTAGAGACCATGTGCTTTTGTAATTCGAGCATGGATTAAACAAGTTACAGTTTATTCGGTGTGTTCACTGGTGTGGGAATATTACACTTTGTCGGAAGGATATGAAGTATTTTGTGGTAGAAAAACCCCAAGGATGCAAATGGAAGATTTGCTTCAGCAGACTTGCCACGAGATGCGAACAATGCCGGCCGTTTGTCAGAGAAGTTATGGCTGATTCTGACGGTTCGAGACGGTTTACTTTCAATACCTGCTTGCTAAATCAATTCATTTAAGGTATGTAATTGCTTTACTTCTATAACCTAAGTTATTTCTGTGACAAGTGATTCTTATTAACTCTAAAATTTCTTTAAAAGGCTGCTTTAAAGCATAATTACCAGTAATGGTCAAGCGGTAAGCCGGTCGAGCTTAGCTTGCGTTCTTCCGTTCATTGAGCGACATTTTCCCTTGAGAAAATAACGTTCAAACAACATTATTTTGAACTTTATGGAACTGCCAACATTTCAGACTAAAGGTTTTGACTTAACCAATTCTGTTGAAACCGTAATTTGTTAGTTCATTCAGCGTAAGCGGAATATACATCCTTGAGTTTTCGCGCGTTTGGGAATTGAAAATAAAATATACCGTCGTGCGAAACCCATATTATTTACCTGTTTCTTGTCAAGCTAGGCTGCAAAAATCTTGTTGTACCAAGGATTACACTTCGTAATTGAAAGTTCCGGGATATTCTACACTTGATCCAAGCATTATTTACTTTAAATGTATTTGAACCGGTTGTCTAATCTCGCCTCAAACTTGCAGGGTAGTGCATTTCTCAGCTTTCAATATCGCCCTTCCAGCAAGAGATCTGCTTCCATTTGGTAAGTACTGGATTACTGATCATATTGTTATTTCGAACATCATGTCTGGTGTTTTCACTTTGCATGGTAAAATGTTTTAGAGATCATCCACTTTTCCAATCATCCGCGATTCCTTCGTGGCATCGATAATTGGTTAACGAATTCTTTATGGCAGCACTCTTTATCCGCTTTGTTGTAAGTTCCTGCTACAGTGTACCAGACATATGTCACTATAATACAGAACGTTAAAATGCAAGCTTTTCAGTGCTACCTAAATGAATGTGGTTTTGTTTTGAACCAGTTGCGTGATTTTAGTTTGAAAATAAACCACCTCGGTTTGTTTACATTGACATTCAAAACCACTTGTGTTCGAGCTTCCTTCACGTGCGAGTGTTCTTTAGCCTGAGGGTTGTAATTTTCATATTTGGACGCCAAGATTCTTTGCCTTGTACATTATTTGTGGAAAGTTCAAATCATTTCCAATAATTTTTATTGCTCATACAAGTGAAGCTGATACCAAAAACATTAAGCTAGACTGCTGGGCTGTTGAGAGAGCGAAGCTGTTGAAATATCCTGAACGCTTGTAACCACTGTAGCAAAAATATGTTCGTTCTGAGTTTTCTGCAATCGGAAACAGGCATATAATATAATTCACTTATTCATGATTTATGTTTTCCATCACAGGGGGCAGTTTTGTAAGATGAATACTCTACACTGTCTGGATGATGGATAAGTTCCAAGACAAAAGCAATGGTTTCTGGTGGAAGTTTTTGACTATATTGGCGCCTTATTTTAGGTAGTGCTGCTCCTGGACCATACATCTTACTATGAAGTCTAGCTTTTGTTAATTCGTAGTCTGTACATGATACTTCTTCTCCTTGACTGTTAGTAAACCTGAACATTTGCTTAAGTTCCTTATTTGTGTATTGCTGTGCCACACAGCTCAACAATTCAACCTGTTTGCGACTTCCAGGCTTCTCTCTGGAGTAGCTGAGAGCTAAGCCCTCCACGATGTTAGCATTTCCATGTTGAACATTCACTTTTTTTCAATGGGATTTGAAAGAAGTGAAGACAATGGCTTGCTACTTGTACCTTTTACTTTTTGATTCTAATAAGAACTGAGGAACACCGCCTAGAGAGTGAGGGGTGAGGTTTGCATGTTTACATGTACAATAATGTTTCCAAAACATTGCTTAAGCCAGTATTTGTGCAAAGTATTGAGAAAAGTGAAAAATATTGTGGTCTTATTTTTTTTACTATCAAATGGAAAGGAAAAATGTCCTGAATTAGTCACTAATAATTACTGACTCTGATCTGATTATTAGAATGCAAAAAAGTACTGTTGATAGCCTGGATTAGTTTTCTACTTTAGGGAAAAATGCATACAGTCAAACTAACAGTCATATAAGAACCTAGTACAGGCTAAAATTTGGCATTTAAATACCCAAAAATATAAGAGCCTCTTCAGTCTAGCAAATAAAAGTACATTCTTCTGCAAAAAAAAAAACACTTCAGAGAAAACTTCTGTTATTGCGCATGTTTTCTTTGATTGGCATTTTATTTGATTTTCTCTAGAAATATTGTTTTCCATAAAGCCACAGTGCAATACTGTCTAAATATCTTAAGAATTAAAATACTGTAAATCCTCGAATAAGTGCCCCCTTTGGATAAGCGCCCCTCCTATTGCCCAAGATTTAAAATAAGCACCCCCTTCCCTCCCCCCATTTTGTTGACAGGTAACAAGACAAATGACATAAAGTTTTTGTCGTGTAGTATTAAATTTGTGCATTGTTTAAGTTTGTACCTCGTTAAGTTTGGAAAAAGATCACAAGTACTAACGGTGCTGCTATTTAAACTTTTTATGTTGATAAACAGCTTATGTTGTTTATGTGCAGATGGTGTATGGGAAAAAATGTTACAATAAGCGTCCCCTCTCCCCTCGATTAAGCACCCCCCTCAAATAAGTGCCCCTGTCTTTGCCCAAATTTGACATAGGTGCCCCGTGTGCTAATTTGAGGATTTGCGGTACAGAAATTTACTGTTATTCCTCTGAAAAGTAAGAACCTATTGAGAAGCTACATGTGATCAGCCCAAGATGTGAAAAATTGCCCTAAAATAGTAAAACCTTTTCAGCCTGACCTCGAAAATTCTAGCTTCTTATATGTCTGTTCTTACTGTATTTCGTAGAGTTGGTGACTTTTACCTGTTATACAAGTGTGATGACAGTATGCCTTGTTTTCAGTTCATGAGGATTGGGAGATTCTTGAATTATGTTAACCTTTTCCTTATCAATCCAAATAAACTGGAAAGCCAACTAATAAGGTAGAATAAGGATGGTGGAATGTTACTATGTGAGTTAAAAAAAGGAAGGTTTTGATTGGAAATATGAATGTTACAGACTGTACCTGTACCCCATCAAATTGGCCTTCAAGAATTTCCTGGCAGATCTCTTCATACAAGGCACCCATGTTTTCAACTTCTGTTTTAAGTTCAGCCACTTTTTGCCTTGCACAGGTTTTTAGTTTGTTTCGAATCCTCCGCTGTTTTTTACATATACTACAATTAAATACTGATGAAGACATTGTTTACAATCTCTGAAGCTAAGTTGGGACTGTTCTTTTCAATTCTGTACAAAGATCAAACTCAATAACTTTTTTTTAACTTTGATATAAGCTAGACTTAATTCCAGAGAATTAGAAAATGAAACAGTTGTGGCAAATTTTATGATAACTTCAACTCAACAATCAAAATTGAAACTTGACAATTCAAGCTGAGCTGAACACACTTTTAAAGGGGTAACTGAAAAGGAAACACTCTTAAATGAGAAGTAAAATGTATAGAGTGTAAGACGGACTCTCAATTGGTAAAATGCTACGACTTCAAGACTACACAGTTCAGTTCTAAGACTTCAAACTCCAAAACAATGGGGGTCTCACGAACCTTATTACCAAAGAAGTGTGCAGGAGCTAAGCTGAAAAATCAACCCAACACGAAACTTATCCACGAATATTCGGCCTTTCAAAAAAATACAAAAGTACCTTTTGCAAGCTCTAGCGATAGTGCTCGCCGAGCTCCTTCCACAACACTGTTAAAGTAGGAATCCTTATTTCAAGAACACTGGTCTTGAAATAAGAAATGTTATTCTCATTTCAAGAACATAAAAGCTAGTTTTAAGCCACTAAGATCTTAAAAGAAATGTAGATCACAGAGATCTTAAAACAAGCGCCAACGTAATCTAATTTCAAGAAATTATTATCCTGTTACTAGAAGTTAAATTCTTATAAACGCCAGACCTCCAAATGCCAAGGAAATGCCTTCATTTCCATCAGTGATCATTGTACAAGTCCATGATATGACTGGAAATGTGAAACTTTATACAACATGGCATTATGTCAGAGAAACGTTAATGAGAAAATGACAGAAACAGAAACAAAAATAACTGCAATTCGAAAGTTTAATTGTCAACAATAGCAACCAAATTTAGTTACAGTGTTGCACAAAATTAGAAACTATAGCGGGGTAAAACATAATTCAAACAGTAACAACGAAAATAACTACAGATCAAAACTAATTTCCTGTGCTTTTCTCTCACGTGCCTTGCAAAGGTGTTGGCTTTTTCAAACCTTTGGTCACATCCATCGATTCCACAAAACACGAAATAGTCGTTGTCATCATTGCGTCCCGTATTTGTATGAGTTAACAAAAGATGTAGCAATATTGTTGAGAAGACACAGACATAATTTTCCACCGTTCTCGCATTTCCTGTCCAGTGACACTCTTTCGTTAACTTGAACTTTATTACAACATTTCTTATTGGGTTATGAAATCCGTCTCTTTCATTGGATGAAAGTGACACGTAACTGGGTCATGTGACACTGCAGTGCACGTTCCGTTACAAACCGTGTAGTCGCAAAGATGGAGGAAGACGAGGAGGTTGAGCTGTTGATGCAAGGATCGGTTACGGGCCTTTACAAGCAAAGAACTGTCGCACTTTTTAAAGAAGAAAGGTTTCCTTGCGGATCAGTGTCGCATTGTTGAAGGTATGTTCCTCAGCCATCCTGTTTTGACCGTGAATTCTCTGTTGAAGTGAAAGCATTCTTCCCGCCAAAAATGGCGCTCATTACGCACTCATCTTTTACATCAAAGTTTTCGAAAAAGCTTCGCTTACAGAAACGTTAACTTCATAATTTTACGGAATTGAAGCTTCTCACTGCTTATATGTAATTGTTTTGGCTGTAATTTATGTGATTTTACACTCCAAATGTGATTTGATCCCGGTTGACAGTCAGCCTGAGATTTTTTCATGTGTCAGTCAATTTATTTAAAGCTTTTGGCTTTGGTCACATCTGAGACGTCTTTTATTTCCGTCCTCAGGATTGGCAAGAATCGTTTTTTTTTTTGGAGGGGAGGGGTAGAAGAAAGACTTATCTGAATGTTTATTATTTAGATCATTGTAATTTTTTTTGTATAATTATTGTCCATCCCCTGTCCCCTACTCATTCAGTTTTGCGAAAAAAAAAAAAAAAAGAGCGAGATGGGAAGTTTTAAAAGCATAATTAAGTCTCTGTGAATGCCTCCATGAGAAAAAAGTCTTGAAAGTGATTGCACTGCTTGTGTGATTTTATGGTTTGTTTCATTGCATGTCAATATTTACTGTATATTCCTCTTAACATACTAGACAATCAAGTGGATGGGAAAATGTTTATGAAATTGACACAATCAGACTTAATGGACCTCTACCCTTCAGATTTTTCAGCAAGGAAGAAATTTTGAGACTTATACAAAATTATCCTGTTGATTGGATGAGACCGATGAGATGAGAGGCAAGAATATATTTTTACAGTGTTGCATAAACACCTTTAAATAATACAAACAACTTCTAGTTTAACATGGTGTTAAACTAACAGACAATGGTCTGAGGTTTACAAGATCAAGATAGCCATGTGAGTTAACACTCACATCTTTTATAAATCTTAAACCCTGAAAGATAATTTCCATACAAGGAGTAGGAAATGTTAAATATCTTTTTCTTATTTCTAGACCTCCTCTGGCCATTGGTCACCAAGAGGATCTTCAACCTCAGTGTTGAATGTGTCAACTTTGAGCCCTTGCAGCTGTTCATTTGATGAAGACTTGCCTTTCACACAGCTCATGTGTGCCTCTAAGCTGGCTGATGGTAGTAGATGGTGTGGTGTATAAAAACTGCCATAAATATGCCGTTTAAATGCTTGGCAGAGGGTTGTTATATACATCTATGCATGTAGATTTGATATGACTTTGGTGGTGGTGTAAAACAAACTTCTAAGCAAAATGAGCAATGTCAGTGCACAAAATATCAGTAGCTAACCAGTTGGACAAGTTTTTGTCACAATATATGTTGAAATGTTTCTAAT
>OX419339.1:28232515-28285015 GCA_948470475.1 Galaxea fascicularis
ACGACGGCAACGAGAACGTCATTTCAAAATTTAACTTCTTCTAACTCTTTCGCGATTATTCCAATTTGTTTAACGTGAAAAATGCTGGCGAGCTATCCAGGGCCTAAATTACTGTGAACTGTGTTAAAGCAAAGAAAACGAAAGAAAAACTTGCCGTCATGCGCTCACGTTCTCGAGAAAACCTAAAATTTGGTCATTTCACGTTGTTGTGTTGCAGAGGACGGCAAATTAATGTACAAAACTGTAAAACGCACGTGCTGAGTACTGTTTTGGCTTATTAATCCCATTGTTTTGTGGCGTTCTCGTTGCCGTCGTCGTCGTCGTTGCTTAAGCTCCCTGTTGTTTTGCAGAGGACGGCAAAGAAATATACTAAGATGCAAAACGCACGTGCAGAGTATTGTTTTGGCGCATTAATCCCATTGTTTTGTGGCGTTTTCGGAGCCGTCGTCGTCGTCGTTGCTTAAGCTCCCTAAGTCAGCTGTGCTAGTAACGGGGGACAAGAGCGCATTTAATATCTGCCAACTTTTTCTGAGTCAAAAGCATGAGATTTTCGTCTCTGATCCTCATGACCGGAATTTCCGAAAATGTTTCGGCGACTTCCGACGATTTCTCGAAAACGCCCGAACGCTACCGAACATGCCGGGCGTTCTGATGCAGTTAGGACTCAAACTCGACGTTAAGCGCCGTTTGTTGGAACATTAAGAGGGAATATTGAATTCAATTTTTGTTGTTAAAGAACAAGTCATCCGGATTTCTAATTCAAGCGCGAGAAATTGTCCTCAATGCGTGAGATCGACGTCTTTGGTCCGCGGGCGTCAGTACTCACGCTGCAGGTATAGCATTCGTAAGCTCATCCCAAAGATATTAGGACTTGATTAATCTGTAACGTTTCATAGCAACATGCAGGCATTGTTTTAGAGTTGTTTTAAATTGAGCGTCATAAAACCAAAACACTCCGACCAATCACGAGAAACGAAGACAGCTCATTGAACCAATCTGAATTTGAAGTAATTACATGCAACCGACGCCAAGCGCGGGAAAAATACGCACGTGCAACTAGCGATTGGTTTTGGTTTTGCCTCTCATTCGCTGAGAATTAGAGTTTTGTCAACAAATCATATAGTGAAGTAAAGCTAAACCAAAGCAAACGCAGCTGAAAACCGCTCTAACTGACCTTGACTTGATAGGTTATCTTTATACATCGACAGCTCTTCATAGTGGGTGTTACTGATGGGATTATCACAGGTACCATTTCAAAGTAATCATTTTCCTCCGCGTTGGGAGTCCTTCCTGCTTTGGTAACAGTAGCAAGAATTTCACTTGTGGATGTCTTTTTACCTTAATTAAAGAGAAATACAAATGAAACAATTGAAATTTAAACTATTTTGATACGCCTTCATGATCCGAATTAATATTTGAAAAGGCGGCTGGCTTTCTGGTTTCTTTTCCATTGTCTTCCTTCCCACTATGTGTCAAGCCAGACTAGACTAGACTAGACTAGACGAAGAAACAGTCGTTTTACAATCAAGACGCCTTTGCCGGCAATGCTCTGCCAACAGTTTGGAATCCGAGACTGAGACCTCGTGTACACGCGTTCTGATATTTTCGAAAACGGAGACTTTTTCCTAGGCCTCCTTTTTCGCCTTCATTTCACACGTAACCGGTGTTTTCGGTTACCGTAAACGGAGGCTTTCGAATACACTCTCACGCTCCTCGACTGGAGAGTTTGGAAAACGCCGGCTTAACAGGCGAAAACGGAGGGGTTTTTTATACGATGATGTCAGAATCGCCCAAAACAAATGCTACGAGCCCATAATTGCTTAAATAACTTTTTCGGGGGAGCTTAAACCATAAGCTGAAATCCTAAACAGTTTCACAGTATAGTCATGGACACATTTGTTAAACACTTTTCCTGAAACTTGTTGACTACAAATACATGAGTGAAAAATAATGAAAGAAATCATACGTGAACTGCAGATATATGAAATCAAATGAAGAATGATCGCCGCAGTTGTGATCGCAATTTTTACATTTGCGTAAAGAAGCCTGAAAAAATTTGACCAGCTCCCAGCGTCAGTGGCTTCATAGCTCATTTGGAAGAGTATCGCACCGGAATCGCAAGGTCATGGGTTCAAGCCCCGTTGAAGTCCTGAGTTTTTTTCAGGCTTCTTTACGCAATTGTAAAGATTGCGATCACAACTGCGACGACCATTCTGCATTTGAACAAATACATCACTTACAAAGGTGTTTGGCTTAGCATCAGGGGATAGGCTCGCGGCAACTGAGCACCTTTTAATACGATGATAGTCTAATCCTTTGCCAATTATTCACGACTCATAAGTCTCAATTAAACTGTCCGCTGATACACCCTCCCCACAGCACTACAGTTTAGTTAAGACTTATGGAATATATGTACTTGCACTTGCTTAACTTCATTTGCTGATACAGATTTGTAAACTGACACTGAAAACTGAGCTAGCTTACCCCCCGAGGCAATGTAAAGAGTTTCCTGAATAAACTCCAACTCAACTCCGAGAATTCTGTAAGAGGTTTGATTGTTAGCGTACACTGTCACTGTCATCAGCTCTCCTGCACAGTAGGCACCTCTGTCTGTCCGGACAGTGACATTGAGTGGACCAGACACACAACACAGGCAGCCCATGCTCCGATCTTCCTGAATCTGGGAGGGACGCTATGCATAGGAGAGTGGAATATCAAATTCAATTAAGATTTCAATAAGCTGCTGTCTCTGTCGTCTTAAGATCCATGCAACTGCCTTGCAAAGAAACTAAGCATACACCCAATAGCTAGACCTCTCTTCGTTACAGACCGGTAAGTCGTATGCTCGCTTAAAGGTCATTGTTAGTATCCAGGCTGAACTATAAGCTATTGGCACTGACATTGGGTGCTTATGTAATTCTCCCTTTGGGCGCTTGGTATTAGAAAGGATGGATAGACCTTAATTTCTGCACACACCAGCAGGGCCGTAATCAACCCCACATTACTCCAAACTGAAATCGTGACTAAAACTCGGGAAACTACTAGAGAAACCCAGGCCTCTTAAAATTTCAAAACTCTTTTTCCAGTTTGTTCGACCCCCAACAATATTACTAAAGTAACTATTCCTCCCACTCAACCCCTATTAAATATTGAATTCGGGTGAGAACCACTGGGCCACACAACATCGAATGGGGGAAGGGTGGGGGGGGGGGGGGGGCTTTGCAACTCATATGATGATTGTTTTCACGTAAAAAGGGTTCGAAGCTCAATTTTCTCAACAGTTTTGTCCATGGTTATGGACTGTCAGTAATTCGGCGCCAAGACCATAGGGGGTTTCAAGAAAATAATAAATGTCTCTCACTAGAAATTCTGGCTGACAGACGTCCACTCTCTCTATCACGGTAAAAGCTTCTACGACTGTCTTGTCTTCCTTCCAGGGCCTATCCAGGATAGCTTTAAGCCAGTATTTCACATGACCATGTTTCCCTTCGAACGTAGTGGGCAGATTCTCCTCTGGGAGCCGAAATTCAAATGGAAAAGAATGTTCACCAGCAGAGAGAGTGGGATTGGGGCCGACTTGTCCAGGAGCTGTTTGATTAGAATAAAAAGCTGTAAGATTAGTCAGGCATATAACTCTGACTTATGAAAGCTGACCGACTGAATGCGTGCTTGCATAACGAAGAAATTCAGAGCAATCAAGTCGGGCTAGTGGACAAAATCAAAATGGACCGTCCTTACATTATCGGAAAGCTGCCTATCTGAGATCCACATCGGGCAAGATTTCCACACAGCCCCATGCAATAATTATACATGCATTTTGTGACTCAAACTATTTTCGTTTTTGGAACAGGGTTAGTACGACAGTGATGCATGTATAATTAATGTATGTGTGGAAATCTTCCCCCACATCGTCATTCATCATTAATTAATTGGTTAATTGAATGATTGACTGGCTAACGAACTGACTGACGGACTGACTGATTGATTAACGGATAAGTAAAATGTCTTACATTGCATTTCCGTAGCGTAAATCCTACTCGGTTCGTCTTTTAAGTCCATTCTGACTTCTCAAAAAGAAGTGCATTGCTGGTTTTTATCGTACGGTGCAAATTGCTCACTTGGATCACGTGACTGAGCGTGAACAAAAGTGTAACGTACAATTATTAGCTTCCGACTGATCCGAGTTCGAGATCGTTGGTTACTGGCTGTTGACAACTGTATCATATCATAAACAGAGCACGATAATGGTTTGATTTGATGGTTTTCTCTCCCTAAATTAATTTGTAGCTTTGATCTGTTTCAGCAGAAAGCAGCGAAACATACTATTATCAAGTTCCTTGCCCCCCTCTCCACCCCCGTCTGGTTTCTAGGTTAAATCAACGTAATTGCTGAAGGTAATGATATCGTAATCTCTAAAAACTATTCTAGATTACACATAATTATGAGGAAAAAGGCGTTGTCCAAGATGCATGAAGAAAGCTTAACACGATGAATAGAACTTCCAATACGATACAAATTGTCGACTGTGGTACTGATGGACCTGACTTGACGGCAAATACTCGCAGAAAGATTAAGACAATGTCGAAAGAGCACAATATTATTCATCTGGCGAAGATGAATATTATATTACTTAGCTGTGTATGCCAAGAAAGTTCTTTTCATGTGTTTTCTGAAATTCGTTTATCATAGACTAAATGTTGTTCGCTCGACTGGGGAATATACACAACTGTCTAACAAACGCACGGTGTCCAAAACAGTTATATGCCGAAAAATGAACCAACTAAATGAAGCAAAGGCTTACCTTTGCCATAAACTGTGGCAGCAATATTCAAGTACTGCTCATAGTTCGTGTAGTCCCGCATCCCGAGCCGTTTCCTTCTTCCAGACCTCGCCGCTTCTGTCCAATACACTTTCGCTTCTCCATAGAATTCAACGCGAATTTCCCGGAGAGTCAATTCCTCGTTTGTTTTCAAATAAACGTCGCCGTATATAACCTCTCCCGGATAGAAACTTCCATCTCCATAAATTTCAACTGCAAACAAATCGATTGTTTCCATAATGCCAATGCGGGTTACATATTTTGGAGCGTTAGAAAGTTCTTAACACCGGTTCCGCGTGTTATTGCACGTAAACACTGCGAAACAAGCATGCGTCTCTTATTTGCGACTTGAGAGAAGAAAATTTCATCCAATAGTTCATCATAATTCATATCAATTCTCTGAGATACGCACCATATAACACAAATTATTTGCATAATCAAATTTTGCAAAGGCACATATTTGCAGGGTCGTTGGGGAGTCAAGCAACACGATCGTGGCTCCCAACTGATAATTGGCTAATAACTTGCTAGCTTCCTAGAACCAAGGGCAAATGTTTGACCCTACTTTTGCTCGTGGTTGAACGAAGTCGGTGCACTTTCCGTTTGTAAGAAATGCCATACGTGGTTAGTTTGTAAATCGGAAAACAAGTGACATTTGGAGTGAACGTAATATCGTTTAGGCTTCGTTGGCCGAAATTATGATAGAGACAGGTCATCCGTCTGGGGCGAAATTGGGCAAATAAGGGTAGCTCGTCTGATCGACGATTCGTCTGCCGGCGTATAAATACGGCAAAACAGACGGATCATCCGTCCAGACAAACTATCACGGTACATATATATATGTTGTGCCGCGTAGCACTATAAACACGTACAAGTGGTGGAACAGAGAATTAACTCTGAAGTGTAAATTAAAGTGCTAAGAGAAACCCATGAAAAACCCACTGGGCGTTAGCCCTAGTAAAGGGTATCAGGGAACCACACGAGGCAAAGAAAAAATTCTTATGAAGCTTTATGACCTCGGTGGGAATCGAACCCACGACCTCCGGATTAGATCTACCGTTGCAGATCTATCGTGGCAGACGTTCTAAGGGCCGGGTGTGGAAGGGGGAAATTTGGGTGCGTGAGAGCCCTCTCTCTCCCCTTCCCCCCTCTTCTTCTCAGCTCTTCGGACGCCTGAGTACGCAGGCTAAATTCATCTCTACTATAAATTCACCCATTTACAAACTGTCCAGCCAGTTCAGTTCAGGTAGAATGCGCCCTTGGAGATGGCGCCACAAATGTATCCTTAGTCGTTCTGAATCCAATGATTTGGACCTTAGAATTCATGTAGACTTTTTACACGGAAAACGCATTTTCATGAAGAAAGCTTTCGTTATTTCGTACACATACAGTTACCAAGATCAGATAAAGCACAATGGTATCTCTTCTACAAATTGAATTCTGTTCTTGATTTTTTCTTATCTTCGAACGTTTTTCATTCAAACTTATCCCCCTACTTTTAGGTTATAAGTCTCCCCCTTTTCTATTCCCGGGCCCCGTTTCTCGAAAGTTCCGAAAACATTTCGGGCTCGAAAACCATTTCTAAAACTGTGATTCCTTTGTTACAAACAGGAGGTCTTTTCCTATGATTCTACGATACGAAAGAGCACGTTTGGTGCAAAATCTCACGCCTGAAAACGTCTTCGTTTGGCCCCACAAATAGGACTGAAAAGTTGCTGGTGTTTCGAGAAACGCACGCCCGCGGTTCCGTTAACTTTCTACCCCTTCCAAAGACTGGTCGAGTACGATGTTTGACACTAAAAACTAAACCCTACAGCAGATAAGATCGTAAAGGAAGACGTCTATTGTTATCTCCAAATTAAAATTGTCTCGCTGTTGGGAATTAAACTGAACGCACACATGAAATCCAGTGAAACTACAGTAGACACGCAAACACACTTGACTTATCCAGCAAACCAGGCTAGGCTTTTATTCGGTTTAAATAACCATATTGGAATGCCATGCTTTAGATATAAATATTATCTTTGATTATAAAGCCTATGGGAAAACAAACCGCAAAATTTACCCTACCAAATGCAAACGGTTTTACGTTTCCTGCAAGGACAGCCAACTATATTTTCTATTTTAACTATACTACATTCCATAATAAGTCACTATGAATAAAGTGTCTCTTCTAATTTTTTTCTTTGTGTGCAAAAGCTAAAGCATTTTTTATTCTCGCTCTAAAACATTCAAGCTATTTCAATTCAGTTAAATTTAAATCTATTTTAATTAATGAACCAATAATTACGCTTCTTCTCAAATATCCCTATTTTAAAATATCGTGTTCCTAAATAACTTCATCATAGTAGTTTTAGCATTGTAACTGCATAAACAGTGGCAGTCTCCTACACGAGGGTGGTAAAGGCGGGAAGGAGTGAAGGGGGGGGGGGGGGAGAAGTTTAGATCACGTTTCACGGAAAATAAAACGGTCCTTTCACAATTCACGAAAAACAAAGAATTTCTTGTTTCACGGAATATAATTTTGCAAAATCACGCTTTATGGCTACAGTGGAAATCACGATTCGCAAGGAAAAACATACGACCATTTCACATTTCACGGGAAAAAGAGAGCCGATCCCGGGTCAAGAAAATACCCTTTACTACCCTCTTCCATATGGAAATCTAATCTCACCATGACTGCTAAAAGGGACACACGAGAGAAGCACGTGGGCAACACGCACAGTGCGAAGGGAAGCACACGTGCTTCGTTCCCTACTTACTCGCGACAGGACAACCACATTGCACAAACTACTGCTGAGAATTCTGGTTTTGCAGTGCTATTCCTACAATTTCAAGCACGACACCTAGCTGAAGAGACGTTTTCTAGACCCACGTATTAAAATTCATAAGACATACAATTGAGTAACATACCCAAATGTTCATTAAAACAGTGTTCTAATTTGACCAACCTCGGCCAGTTACGATTTAGCGGTGCTAAAAAACCCTAATTGCCTTTTAATAAAAGAAAAAAAAAAAGAAAGAACTATAGCTTTCCGTCTTTACCGAGCGCAAACTCTCAACGAGCCAAATGGAAAGTAATCATCAATACTAACTCATTTTCGTGGCATGAACCCACTACTGGACGTTTCCGTAAATCACTAGTCTCAGTGAAGAAGTGAAGTCGACTTCCGTCCTCGATGAAGATTATCATCATTCATTCATATCTTCGCGGGATGGGATCCTAATCGTGTGACATTATCACTTGCGCCAACACGAAGAGCCTACGCGAAGGTTTGTTTCACTTGATCTTTCTACTCAGTAAATGCTAGTCTGGCTAGTGGCCCTATTACATAATGACGATACCGATTTCAGTGTCTTTCTAAACTTTCAGGTCTGGCGATTTAGGCTTTCCGAAACAGTTCAAACTCTTCCGCTGACTCCAGTTTCCAGAGTTTCGAAACTTCTAGGCACTCTCGACTACTTTTCCGAAACATCAGGAAAATCTATTTATAAAGAAGGTCGAAAATCCTAGAGCGCCTGATAGACGTGGTCCGAATGTGGATCGAATATTCGAGAATCTTCGAAAATTCTAGCGCACCTTACTTCCGAACAGATATTTTACCACAATTACTCGTTAGGTGCCCTGATTTGACAAGGGATACAAAGGGACACCGTAAGATAAGCAACTTTACGATGGAAAGATCAGCACACAATCCTTCCATCTCTTCATCATAACCATAAACAAGGATTCATAGCACATCTCACGTCTGCAACGTCTACGCTGTACGTAACTGATGAGGGTGAGCACACGTTTTCTTGAACTCAATGTTGTATTCTAATGAACTTCCTTCACGTTATTTCGTTTTAAACCCCGCTTATTTGTGATAGCCATACACTAAGTAGAATATCTACAAGCCTGTATCGCCAACAAATGTCGTAAATTAAATTTTAGATACACTACTTCGTTTGTGAAACAAAAACAATAAAAGGAGGCGATCCCCTTCAGCAGCTTCACAAATTCGGTCAATTTTTTCAAATTACACAATGGCAACCACTAAGATTTCCGAATAAATAAAATAAAATTCATCTTCATTGTGTCAAATCGAGATCGACCATCATAATTTCAACTGAAAGAGCAATAATTTGAAACAAAAGCGAAAAGAAAAAGTAATGATGGTATTTTGTATTTTAAGGAAAAATCACCGAACAGGAAGTTTACTGTCAGAGGGTTGGGATTCCTGTGCGGCTGCAGCGCCTGGACTTGCAGTTGAGGGGATCTGGTAATCACTAACAAACGGATACATTGGAGTGAAGGTGGAATCACTCATCATATCACCAGCATCATTCTCATCCCGGATGGCAACGCCTCCGTACACACACTCAGCGTATGTTGGGAGAACTGAAAAGAAAGAAAACGTGTGGAGGGGTTAACAGAGGTCAAACGTAATAAACAATTCAAGAAAAGCCCGTTAAAGAAAAGGTCTTTAGTTTTCGATCTCAAAACTGATAAAATTGTCGTTATTTGTGTGAGTTCACGTACTAAATCAGTTTGGAAAATGTAGCAAAATATTCTAGGAACCATAACGTTAATCGGAAGTCACGCATTCAAACAGAAAACAAAGACACAGCGTCGATCACTTTCTACATACTTAAAAAATAATTAAAACTTTTTTAAAGTAAATCTTACAACGATCTGGTTAACTTAGAGAATCACAAAAAACTTGGCATCTTTGAACTCTTTATAATATTTAAGTAAAACATATCTTTTGAAAGGACGTTTCATAATTTCTCACGTTTGACCGTGGTTTACACATGAATAGAAGCTCAAGCAAAGATTAAGAGAATGTATCTATGTAACAAGGAGGTCAAGGAAAACCAGAGTGGCTTTGAGCCTCTGAACTCAAAATTTAAAAACTACTTGGGTCTACTTGCGGATATATGGTTTAGATTCCTTTGTTAGGAAACATGACTGAAATGAATGCTCCAAAAGAAAAACGTGACACTCGCGTTACATTTTACCCCGGATTAATCTTCGAACGGTCAAACATATGTAAACTACCATCTTCAAGAGAAACATATATATCTTTGTCATCTGTTGCGTTTATCCCTGACAAAATTATTAAAGCAAGTTCCTCCTCTTTTTTTATCTTCGTTAATCTTTTGCAGTATCTTGATCACTTTTGCTTTTCATTTGGCCGTTCTCGTGATAACAATTTTGGATGTAAATTGGTTTTATGTACAACTCGGAAATGGTGGCCATTTTCCGGTTTAAAAAAAGTGAAAAATAATGATTGACCAATGGCAGCAATTGTGCAATATTTCGTGCGCATCTAATTGCATTCTAATTGACCGTGGAAACGAAAAACCGCGGAAAAATTCCTCCGCTGATTCAGTCACACCACATGTAGCAACAAGAAGGACCTTTTCCCAATTGAGAATCTTGTCACGATCTTTCGATCTTTAGCTGTGCAAAATGCAGTTACCTTCGCCATTCAAAAACGAAATAACACGGAAACAACCCAGTATTTAACCTTTTTAACTCCCAAGATCTGATTATCAATTCTCCTTTGTGGCTGCTATAGTTCATTTTATTATATATCTCAGTTAATACGCGCGCTGTGATTGGTGTAAGGTTTTTGTATTACTGTACGGCCCGTTAGATTTGAAACTGTTTCCTTTCCCGCGCGCCCGATTAACCTATTTATTACACCCATTTGGAAATCACTCGTCATTCATGAAATGATTGGCTCTCAACACTGCAATTTATTCCCAAATTGCACCATTTTTTGCTCTAAATCACATCCTTTTTTTAAGCTCATCAAAATTCAAAACTGGGTTTTCCTGAAGTGAACATTAAATAAATTTTAATATTGACAAAAACCTGTGTGATTTCAAAATGGGTGTAATAAAGTGGTAATTGAACTTCGTGTCATGCAATTTTGGTCTAAAATCATACTTGTGATTTCAAGGGAACTCGTGCTGCGCACTCGTTCGATTTTGAAATCACGCGTATGATTTCAGACCAAATTACACTCCACTCAGTTCAATTACCATTATATATAAGAAACATCTCACTAACCTCGTTTTCTCGTCCCGTACTTTAACTTACGGATCCTCCCTTTTCCTCGTTGATTTATGGCGCGCGAAGCGCGATATTAGGAACGGGAAAAAACTCGGTCCGTAACTTACAGTGAGGACCTCGAACTCGGTTAGTAGGAGGTATAGACCTCTTTCATAATGGCGGCCAAATAAAATATTCTTTTGTTTTAATGCTGATAAGCCTTTCTAACCTCGCTGCTATGTGCAAAATCCAAAAGAATTTTTGCGCTAAAATGAGGTCAGTAAGTCTAATCAACATAGATACAAAAGAATAATATTATCGGCGGCCATTATGAAAGTGGTCTATACTCTTTTTGATTATACGTTGGCTGATTAATTTGTGTATTCTCATCATCTGTCTGTAAAAAGAAGAAGTTACATACTAATCACTTCTGACAGTTAAAGGATTAAATGTTATAAGACCATAAATTTAACTTACCGGGGTAAAGTTGAGCATCTTCACTGTAAGGGGGTGGGGAGAGTGGGGGTGCTGATGGTTCCACTTCTGGGAAGAGAGACGGGGGACGGTATGGTACAGAGCCAATTGTTATTGGGATAGTAACGGTCAAATCCTTAGAGAGTCCACCAGCGACTTGAACAATGAACTATTACATGAAGAAAGATAATGGACAAATGTTACCTTAAATCTTTCATTAGAGAGTTTAAGATTCTACGACGGCGACGGCAACGAAAACGTCATTTCAAAATACAACTTCTCGTTTGTGCAACTCTTTCGCGATTATTCCAATTTGTTTAACGTGAAAAATGCTGGCGAGCTGTCCAGGGTCTAAATTACTATGAACGATGTTAAAGCAAAGAAAGAGAAAGAAAAACTTGTCACCATACGCTCACGTTCTCGAGAAAACCCCAAATTTGGTCATTTCACGTTGTTGTTTCGCACAGGACGGCAAAGAAATGTACCAAAATGTTTTTCTTTCTCTTTCTTTGCTTTAACATCGTTCATAGTAATTTAGGCCCTGGCCAGCTCGCCAGCATTTTTCACGTTAAACAAATTGGAATAATCGCGAAAGAGTTACACAAACGAGAAGTTGTATTTTGAAATGACGTTTTCGTTGCCGTCGCCGTCGTCAATCTTAAACTCCCTACTAACTACTCATGCTACAGAAAACTACGCTATTAAGAACGGCTAGGATCTTAAGGAATCTTAAGGAGGGTGCTGATTTCTAAGTACCAGGAAGGTGTTCCCAGGGGACCCTTGGTCATTTGTTACATAACGAGAAGTTATGCACCTATCAATGTTTAGACGGAGAGGGGGGGGGGGGTACGGGCCAAGATGCGGCATTTGAACACTTTTGTTGTTCCCTCTCTGGGGAATTTGACCACTTGTACTAATTAAAGTTCAAATATTATAAAGGATTGTTAAACTATTTCCAGTCCCAAGGGTCGGGAATTTGACCAAAAAATTGCAAGAAAATTCAAATGACGCACCTTTGCCCGTACCCCCCCCCTCTCCGTCTAAACATTGATAGGTGCATTACATTTTTAAAAGACGTTTTCGTTAACGTCACCGTTGTCGTCGCTTAAAAGGGGAGCTTTAGCAAAGAGGACGGCAACGGCAACGGGAACACCACAAAATAGTGGGTTTAATGACCAAATCAATCGCTCTGCATGTGCGTTTTACAGTTTTGTACATTTCGTTGCGGTCCTCTACAAAACAACGTCAAATGACCAAATTTTACGTTTTCTCGAGAAGGTGAGCGCATTACTTTAACGCCGTTCATAGAAATTTAGACTCTACATAGTTCCTCAGCATTTTCCTTGTTAAACAAATTGAGATAATCGCGAAAGAGTTAGAAAATCGAGAAGTAATATTTTGAAATGACGTTTTCGTTGCCATCGCCGTCGTCGCTGATAAAGCTCCCGGTTATTTGTTCTCGCCCTTCCCCCTTTGTGCGTGACTCAATTTATTATTTATTTATTTATTTATTGGTAAATAAGTACAGAAAGCAAAGTACAGAAAGTTAACGATAATAAGATGCCAAAGCCAGAGGCTTATATGGCGTAGGTCAGAGAGTTACAATGAGCTGCTAAGTTACAAATGAGAATAGAAATTTATAATAAATTACAAAATTAACAAAGAAAAGGCAAACTATTACAACATATAAAGAATTATTACTACATATAAAGCAAAATAACAAAAACCTGAGTTCCACTTAGTTTAAGCTTATCGTGATTGAAAATAATCTCTAAGGTTATGTTTATAGCTAGAAAGAGTAAGTGAATTACGAAGTGAGAGAGGAATGGCATTCCAAATTTGAGGCCCCTGTACCTGAAGAGAAAATGAATATTTATGAGTATGAAGGTGTAAGTTGTCTTTTTGCCTGGTGAGATATTGATGACAATCAGAATTAAGAACAAAAAGAGATGAAAGAGGAGAGGGCAAGAGCTTCTGCATGTGAAGGAAAACAAAGCAGGAAACTTGGTACTTGTAGATATTAAATATATTGAGTATTTTAAATTTATTAAAGAGCGAGTAGGTATGTGCATGTGGTGGTGAATGAGTAATGATTCTTAAGGCTTTCATCTGGAGACGGAAAAGGGGTTGTAAATGAGAAGAGTATGTGGATACCCAAATAATAGAACAGTATTGAAGATATGGGAGTATTACAGAATTATATAATGTGCAAAGAGTATCAGACAGGAAGAACTGCCGTGATTTGATAATAATCCCTGTGGATTTAGCAATTTTTCAAGAAATGGCTTTTATATGAGCCTGCCACGAGAGGTTTTGATGGATGATAACACCTAAGAATTTTGTGTGTTCTACTCTATTAATAGTATTCTTATCAATGTTAATAGAAAGATCATCAAGATTTATTTTCGTTCTTGCAGGGTGAAACAAAATAAATTTAGTCTTGTCAGGATGCAAAGTTAGCTTGTTAGCTTTGAACCAGGTAGCCACGAAAGAAAGTTCATGGTTCACAATTTTAGTTAGTTCAGAGATATTTTTGTGTTGAAAGAAAATATTAGTGTCGTCTACAAAAAGGATGAATGAGAGATAATTAGAGCATGAAAAAAATGTCATTAATGTAAATAAGAAACAAAAGTGGCCCTAATACAGAACCCTGAGGAACACCACATTTAATTGGAAGCAGTGGAGATTTTCAGGAATCAATTTGGACATATTGAGAGCGAGAGAGGAGATAGCTATGCATCCAGTTAAAAGGTGTGCCTCGAATACCATAGAAGTTTAATTTATCTAAGAGGATGGAGTGATTAACGGTATCAAATGCCTTCTTTAGATCAATGAATATACCAATTGTGAATTCATTCTTCTCAAATGAATCAAATATTTTATTGGTAAGTTCCAGTATTGCCAAAAAAGTAGAATGCCTCTTTCTAAATCCATACTGGTGATTACTGAGTATGCTGTGCTTAGTGAGATAGTCCATTAGACGACGATACATGGCACTCTCAAGGATTTTAGAGAAGCAAGGTAAGATTGAAATAGGCCTATAGTTAGTGAAGTTAGTACTATCTTCACTTTTGAATATGGGAAGTACTTTGCTGATTTTGAGCTTATCAGGCACAATGTGTGGTTCCAGAAAATATCCATACCCCCCCACGGAGGGTTTTTTTTAGTTTGAGCCCCCACCCCCCCGGATTTTCCGTTCCAGAGGGCTTCACGTTATCCCCCCCCACCCCCTGGAATTTCCAAGATTTTTCCACTTGGTTCCCCCTACCCCCAGGAAATTCCAAATCCACAAATAAAGAGACTTCATTACTTTATTTTGATCTACTTAGAGCCGAAATGAAATTTAGTTGCGACCGATTATAGTTACACTTCAGATGACGACGTAAAGCGGCATATTTTTCACGTAAGCAATTTGGCCACACCACACTTGCTATTTCATGGAACATTATTTAAGGAGATATTCACTAGGTAAGGAACAAAATTGCTGGATGAGGCTGTGAGATTTAATTTTCCTAACAACGACCGTAGAAAATTCTAGACGTATGAATAGACGCGCTTATCTCGCTTTCTCTCTTTTGAAATGTTCAAACTATAAACAACTGAGCTTATTAACACTCTACAGTCCTGGCAGCTCACCTTTCGTTTGCTCAAATTGAAAGAAGTTTCCATTCAAAAATATCCAAGAAAGAATTGAAAGTTGACGGTATTGTTCACGTTTTGTAACCTTGTCGAAGATTTTTAATGTATGCACAATCGAAACAAGATAACGAATTACTTTGTACGCGCAAGCTATGTTGTTGCGTCTTATTTTTGCTGTCAAAGTGGAACTCGGGAAAATAACTCAATGCTAATCTCCACGATATTTCTGTATGTTGCAGGTGTAACTTTTATCTTGTATTATGTGCGAACAGTGCTGTTTATAAATATTATTTTTCGTGTGTGGAGCCTTGAAGTGACTTCGCTTATCAGCAGGAATCATAAGTCGTCACGCAACATGTTTTTTAAAACAGCTGTTTGTCAAATATCGCTTCAGTTTGTCTTTCACCAGGAATACTTCAAGTGAACGAGAAGCCAAGCGAGTGAAAATGAAGAGCCAGTGAAAGTGCGCAAAAGCGAAGAGAGAAATTACCAACTTCAGCTCAAACTCATTTCCGCGTGTTCGCTCAATACGGCCAATCTTAGGGGACTGGGAACGATATTTTTCTAGTCGGCCATTTTGTTTTACTCGACGTTGAACGTGCTGCTGAGAGGTGTGCCTCAGTGGTGTATGTGTCGTCTGGCGCTGGAATAATAATAGGAAATATATGACAAAGAATCCTACGTCTATTTCTACGGATAGAACTTTTCGTTTTTCTTGGTTACCTGAATCAATTGTAAAAATGCGTAAGTGTTTATTCGATCGCATTTCAAACCCCCTGGAAAGAAAAACTCTTTATGTACCCCCCTCCCCTTCGGAAATTTTTCTCTTTTAGACCCCCCTACCCCTAGGAAATTCCGTGACCCTCCGTGGGGGGGGGGGGTATGGATATTTTCTGGAACCACACAATGCCAGTCGAAAAGGAGATATTGCACATTTGAGAGAGGGGAGATGCCAGGAGATCAATAGATGCTTTAATCACATTAATATTAATACCATCCACTCCCTCACTGTTACTACTCTTGAGAGAGGACACTATATTGATAATTTCATCAGGGGTAGTATGTGAAGCAAAGAAACTATCACCAAAAGAACCATTCAAATATGATTTGTGGTCAACAGTGGGGTGGGGAATTTCAGTGGCAAGAGAAGGACCAATATTAGTGAAGAATTCATTAAACTTATTAGCAATTAATTGAGGGTTGTTAATAGTGTTACCTCTGTTGTCCTTCATGGCAGTAGGTCCATAACTGGAATGTTTGGAAGAGATAACAGATTTAATTAATGACCAGGTTTGTTTTAGTGATGAACATATAGAAGACAATTTATCATGGTAGTACTTTTTCCTACATTGTTTGATTAGATAGTGGTATTTGTTACGGAATTTGGTATATATAGCTTTGTTAGCTGATGTAAGATTATTACAATTATATTGTTTATAGAGAGCATATTTCCTACGACAGGAGTTTTTGAGCCCTGAGGTAAACCAAGGTTTGGCTTTTGAATTTTCTTTGACAGTGATAATCTTAACAGGAAAGCAAGTTTCATAGATTGGATAAAGGCAATCCATAAAAGAGTTGTACAAGGCGTTTGAAGAGGAAGATTGTGAGAAATCCCAATTAATAGAACAAAGATGGGAACAAAAATTTTCAATGTTATGAGTAGTTATAAGACGTTTATGGTACACTGAAGATTTAGTTTTAGGTTTAAGGGAACGATTAGTGATCTGAAATATAGGTAAGTGATCAGAAATGTCCGACCAAAGGATACCACTAAATTTGTGATTATCAAGGTCATTGGAAAAGATGTTATCGATCAAAGTAGCTGGATGAGACGTGATCCTTGTTGGTTTAGAGATAAGAGGATAGAAATCATTGGAATACATGAGATCAATGAAATCATTAGTAGGGACATGTGAGTCAGCATTGAGAATATTGATGTTAAAGTCGCCAAAAAGGAAGCATACATGTAATTTATTCTCAAAGCTGATTTTAGCAAGGACTTGTTTAATTTCATCATTAAAGATTTCTCGCGCTCCGCCCTCGCTTCACGCTTGACTCCGCTTGCGTGAGAAGCGCACAAAGACAACACCAGTTCTGCGGGCCACATGCACCTTGGCGGGCCTTACAATGTACCAGTAGCTCTAAGTCTGTTACTTAAGAACTGAATACAATCAAACGCCTCTCAACCCACTCGCTCACCCCCAATTTTTTCAGTTGTAAAACACAAGGCCGAGTACTAGTAAATAGGCTTTGATCGACTGTTCTCGCAAAAGTAGCATGATTGCTACTAGCAGTGCTCGTATATTTCTAAAATTATTCACTAATTATGCTAGTTTCTGTAAATTAGGAAGCAGGATGGTAGAGTGGTTATTAGGGCACTGGATTTCAATGCGGTGACCCGGGTTCAAATCCCGCTCTGGCCACTAGCTGGTGTTGTTCTGGGTAAGTACCTGGTTCAACTCCTCAGTCATCCTTGTAAATAGCTAACTAGTTTGCCTCCGGCCAGTTGGGATTCTTATCGTGTTATGTTTACTTGAATTATTTGTTTCTTGGAATTTAAGTGGAGTGCCTGTAAACTAGCTGCTTCGCTAAGTGCACTTTCTCTATAAACGTGGTATTCTTCTTCTTCTTATTATTATTATTATTATTATGAAAGGACATCAATAAATATGGACCTTTAATGAGCACTGGCATTTTTGAGCGACGGGCGGCAAACGGAAGTGAAGTGTTTTCTCGTTTAACTTGCCTTGATGCTACCACATTTGTATTACTAAGTGTCTTTACTCTTATAGATATGATTGAACCTTGAAAACTTGCGCAGAACCACTGCCCATTTATAAATGCAAAATGTCCACCTTCTGGTAGTCTCCTTCACAGCCGTTTTTTGGGCTGTCACGCAACGCTCCCCCCAAAAAATGGCTGCGAAGGAGACTAACCTTCTGGTTGCCATCTGTCATTCAAAAACGCCTTTGCTTAAGCTCCCTAGTATTAGGTGGCCTAAGCCATGAACAAAACCATGGGTTTGTTCCCAGAGAACCAGCTAAATTGTCATGCTGTCTGAGGCACAGGCCAGTTAAGATCAAGCCTTTTGAAACCAATTTTGTTGAGGATGTAATCAAGAGTTGCACACAGTAATGAATTTCAATACCTTCAATTCATATGATATCTTTATACAGTTACAACTCTTCATTGTTGGGGGTAGGGAGGGGATTGGAAATGGCACCAGTTCCAGATGATGATCCCCTCCCCCTCTGATCTCATCTTTTTTCACCTTTGCCACTTTCTCAACCACACGCTTGAGATGCTTTCCTAAACACAACAAGTCCATATTCAGTGGTATGTGCTTTGTCAACAGAATTAAGCCTTCATTAACCCAATGGCTTGACCAATGATCAACACTTTCAGAGGTAACAAGATGTTAACCCTTTAACCTTAAGATGAAAATTTAAATTCTCATTTGTTGCTCCCTACACATTTCCTATAAAAGTAGCAGGGATAAACTGTTGAAATATCAAAAAATTATCTTGTGTAATCCTGTCAAATTCTCGTGACTACTCTGTTTTACTAAGTGTTGATATTACAAGAAGAAATTTGATGTTGATCACTCTTAGGGTTTTAAGGGTTAAATTGGCACGGCTCAACCAGTTTCATCTCCCATTCACCAATCATTTGCAAGAGTCAGGTTGTTACTGCAGCCTTTGCTGTGTTATGAGTGAGCAATGTGAATACGTGAAAGATACTTGTTGCTGTTGCAAGCTCTGCTCAAGCATGCAGTAGAAATCTGAAGGAAAGACTTTTTACTACTGTAGTTAGTGTTCATGACCGCAATGATCTTTAACATCTTCATTCATCAATAATCCCCAGTTCAATGTATACCATTTTTGTACAATCACACTCTGCAGTAAGCAATGTGCTAAAAAAATATATTATAATAGTGAAAAATGAAGAATGTCCTATCCCTTCTAAGCCCTTAAAGTTCATAGTATGATCCTCAGTCTCCCAGAAAGTAAACTGTGCAATAGAATTTATTATACTTAATGTGTGACGATAACAAACATACCTAATTTCACTGTGTATATTGAAGTTTGCAACAACAGGATCTCAACACCATCAACATGACTACTTGATTGATTATTGATAAATGCTGATATGGCAACAGATTCTCCTGGACAGTAGCCACGTCTATCTGTTTGGACAGTAACACTGATTGGTCCAGAAAAACAAGCAAATCCATACTGCTCCTGCTCTTCAACTTGAGAAGGCCTCTAAATAAAATTTAATTTGACAGATCAGCACTTGTACTCCTCATACATGTAGTTTCAGTGGGTCAAGTTAAAACATGACTTACTAAGCTGCCTGCCATAACTTCCTTTGCAACTGTATTGTTGGGCTATACTTTAAGGGTACTTGTGACCTCATATCAGTTACCATGGCAAATTATGTCCACAAAAGGCCCTCTAAATTTCAGTTATCGAAAAAACTAAATTTCAATTGGTGACCTACTGTTCCTATTTCTTTGTTGGAAAGCTCCCTAAATTCTTTAACTTTTCAAACAGTATGACAAATTAGTTATTTACTAGCAGGATTTACATAATTAAATAAAAAAATGTGTTTTATGGCCTACAGAAAATTGTACCTAATTTTCCCCAAAACTTTAATTTATATTTTAAGTGCCATCATGAATGGTGTGTGCATGCAAAAAATCAAGACAGGTCACTGAGCAAAATCTCAAGCTAAAAACAAAATACTGTTATTTTCAGTAGATGTTATTTCCAGTCCGTGTGATTTTTTGCAGAATTTAACTTCTGGTGTGGTGTGCACACATGACTTTTTAGTAGTAATTTTGATTCATTTAGCTGATCATGACATGTGCATCTTTGTTATAGCATGTGTAGATTTGCATGCCCATGTGCAGCTAAAAACCCTTTCCAGTCTCCTTAACATCAATTTGTCGTAAGAGTGGAGGTTCTCCTTAAGCAACAATCAACTGATTAAATTAGCAACTCAACTGTTTAACAGCTAACCTATTTTTGTACATTAAATGCAGTTATACACATTCAGGTAGATTAAAGCTCCATAATTACCTTCTGCCTGTTTAAATACTGTACAAACTATTTAACTGTATAATAACTGTATAATTAATTTTATTACTGCTACTTACCAAGAGCTGTGGATCTGTATTAATATCCACATATTCAATAACAGTAAAAACTGATTTTGTGGTAATATCAAACCTCCAAGGTCGATCAATGGAGGCTTTTAGCCAGTATCGTACATGACCAAAACTCCCTTCAACTGATGTTGGTAAATTCTGAGTTGGTGTGTGAAACTGAAATGGAAAGCTGTATTCTCCTGGTGTAAGCACTGGGTTTTCACCTGTTTGCTCAGGTGCTGTGAAAGATAAATAAATATTACATTTACAAAATTGATATTTCTTAAGTCAGCTTCATTGTGAGAGCTGATCAATTTGGCCCTCTATTATGCCATAATTCAATAACTTAATATAGTATTACATCTTTCAGTTAGTATGTGTGCTGTGATTGGTGGATTTTGCAGGCTGTATTACTGTACGGCCAACTAAATTTGAAAGTAAATCCTTCCCCTCGCACTTGATTAGCCTCAGAGGTATAATAAAATAATATCTTAGTTAGTAACTTCATTTTCTAGGGCTGTCCATACTGCAAGTTACAGCTCCTCATTTTTCCCCTGAAATTTATGCTCCGCATGCTTCACCCTTAGGCCATAAACAGGAAAAAACTCTGTCTGTAACTCACAGTATGGACCTCAAACTTGGTTAGTAAGCGGTGTGTACACTCAACAAAATTACTCCATTCTGATTGGTCAAGAGCAGTACAATAAATCCCAAAGAGTACTCTGTTTCCATGGCAACAGCATTTGAGCCCAGCCAAACATTGCAAATTGAAGATTTTAATGGGTGAAACTGAACAAAAACTCGTGACTTTCAAAGTTCTCAAACTGCACTCAAAGGCTCGTGCAATTTTGAGAACTTTCAAAATCACTTGTACCTATTAATCACGAATTGTCCTCAGTTTTACAATTTCCCATACCAATTACTCATTTACATATGTACACCCCCTTGAGGTTATAAACATATAAGAGTGCTGACAAGAATTTAAGAAAACGAAGGTCTTAAGTATGCATGTACAAAATTTTAGCCACATCCCACAAGCACCACTCTGTCGAATTTTTCCTTAAAGTAATCGGAATGCTTAGTCTTGATTAATAAGTGAGCCTAAAAATACCTTGGGCTCACAAAAATTCAGTCTTGCCATATTATCTTCCAAGAAATTAATAATGAAGGGCTAATTGCTTCAACATAGCTTGGGTGCTCCTGCCGACTTACTTTTGCCTTTGGGTGACCAGGGAATATTGGTTTAGGCACCATGCTGGTCGCCCTGGATGTAATGGGTTTAAAGATTTGGGGCTCCCAACTACGTTTCTTAGAGCACAGCCTTGTAATAGGCCTGGGTGGAGTCCAAATATTCAGTCTGAATAACCATACATTCAAGTGATTAACAAAAATCAATGACTGCATAGCAGAACTCCAATTTGCTTCACCACAAGAATGATCACAGACAGAATTGGATTAATTGTTGCCAAGTAATCATATTAAATTTTGAAGTATAATTTATTATACTTCAAAGTGTACTGTCATGCAGCATGCGCAATGGTACATACATGTACTGTCCAATTAATTAATTTGGCATGATGTGTATACTGCCCGATAGACCATTTTACAGTTATGGCTGAGTTACCTGGCCTGTGAATGGAAGCAAGGCTGAAGTGACCTTGTTTTGATACAGTTAAACCTTTCTGCTTTACTTATGTAAATGCAGCATTACAACAACATGATTTACATGATAAAAGGAGTGAGATCTATCAATACAAGGTCACCAGCAACCTCGCTGCCATTCATAGGCCACCTGGGTCACTGAGCGAACAACTGTAAAATGGCCTATTAGCAGTACACTGTCCTGGTAATCAGCGCTAAAATCATAGCTGGTGATAGCCTATCAGATTCAAGAATTTTGTTATATTAAGTGCGATTTCAACTGAAATTAGATAGGATTTTGAATCATATTGCAACTTAAATAATTTATCAATTGAAGTGCAGGTAAGATTCAATACAGCATGTTTATCCCATTAACTTCCAAGAAAACACACCCTTGGCCCCAGTCTCCCAGCCAATACCAACATTTGCCCCAAAAAACTTGTAACAGGCCACCTTTAAAATTAATTATTATCTTGCTGGTTAAGAAATTTTAAAAACACATGTTGCTGATCTGTTCTAATTAATTTTTAGTAAGAACTAATCATAATTTACAGTATATGAACTACATAATATGGAAGGACATGGATCAAAATCACTTAAAAATAATTGCACACTTGTTAAGCCATGGCCACACTAGCAATGTTTTGCTTGTGACGGTAATGCAATTTTTTTGAAAATATTATTGTTGTATCACCAACATGTGGTGTAAAACAATTGTGTATCCTCCTCCGTGCAAGTGGTGTAATGGTGACAGCTGAAAAACTCCTGAGAAATTCAATGACTTCAATAACCCACGACAAAATCACTGACTTTGTAAACTCATGTAGCTGTTGAAGGTCAAAATGAATTTCCCCTGTCTCCTAACCCTAATTATTCAAGGATCATGAATAATCAGAATGTTAGGGTTAGGATACAAAATAAGGACATTGAGAATCAAACTAGGTACAGGGCCTGCGGTGGAGCACTCTAAAAATGGTTAAAACAAGACTTATTCTGTCAGGCAGAGGTCTGCCAGCTTTAGCCAACCACTATAATAATTATTATCCTGTCAAGTTTGCATGGTCCCCAAGGCTGAAATCATTTTGACCTAAAATATTAATTCATTTTCACCTGCAAGATAGCCACCACCATGCACCAGCGACATGACAATTAAAGAAAATCGCACCACCATTACAAACAAAAAGTTGTTAAGTTGTGTAGCGGTGGCTTTAGGATCACCTTGCAAATAAAATCTGGATGATACAGGGGTTTCATTAATATTTGATAAAATAGGAGGGTATAGGATCCTTAATAGTCTGGTACCCCTGAGATTTCTTTGGCTTGCTCTTTCCAACACCTTAACTGCAAAGGTGGGTACATTGTTCAGAGTATACGGGTCCCAGCTTCTAATAATAACCCTGATGATATCAGTCTTTCAAGATTGACATTATTCACACCTGAACTCCTTTTCGTTTAAAGAGACCTAGCAAGTTGTAACATGCCTGAGCAAGCTAATACCACTGTGTATGGACTTTGTACCTGGAGCGTAAAGTTCATTTAGCAATCAGAGTCCAATATGTCTAGAACTTTCTCTAGCTTGAGCTTTTAAGAATTTTTATGTGCCATATTAATACACATCTCAAAAATTGTATAATATTATTATACATAGACATCAAATACTACTAAATGCTAATTAAAATATAATATAATTATTAATCAAAAGTATAACAAAACTCTTGATTGGTGACTTACCAGCGGTGACTATTATTTAAATCCAAGGGCAGTGTGCATTCCATGCCAGAGTAAATGTCCAGACTGTACAAGCCATAATGTGTGATGTTGGAAAGTGGCATTGGAGGACACGCTTTGTTATTTATAATAAGCTTAAAAATCCCAGTCTTTTCTATTTCTATCCTGAAAATATTTTTTGCGACAAATATGGCCAGTTGGAACGGGAGATGTTGGGTCATCCATGCATATTATAGTTTTGTGCTCGTAATTAAATAAATCGGACACCCTCCTATTACAGTCGTCCAACTTGATTGTTTATCACACGCATGTATCGATACCAATGATCGTACATGTCGATACTGACCGAATCAAACTCTGCTCAAGAGCCCTGTTAAATGCTATCACCATCGTTAAACACTAAAACCCTGAAGTGGAGTTATTAATAATTTTAACATCTGATCGACGAGAGCATAGTCCAATATACATGATTATATCCATTACAAACAACAGAAAGCAAATAATACAAACCTTTCCCAAAGAGCGTCGCCACGAGATCAATATAAGTCTCACTATTTACAGGGCGTTTTGTTCGCTGTTTGCCGGCAGACAAGAACACATTGGCCTCTCCATGAAACTCCAGGCGTATAGCTCGCAGTTTCAGCTCACTGTTTACCTTAACGCTCACAGACCCATTAATAACTTCACCGGGAAAGAATGTGGTCTTTCCATCTTGAAAAACAACTCGCAAAAAATCTATCCTTCCCATTAGAAAGCGCTACATATGTACTACCTGTCGGCCACTGCAATGTTATGACGGGAAGGGTCTTCTTCAGTAACATTTGGACCCAGATTACACTCGTGGTTGGCAACAGTGTGAGGGGAGGAGGGGGTTTGCTGGTGAAAAGGGGGGAGGGGTCAGGGTCAGGTTTGCCTCGCATCCCTTCTCGTGCGCGCTGCAGGCTTCTTTACGCCTAAATTGGCCATTCCCAAATTCAAAAGGGAACTGGGGCGAGTTTCAAATTTTGAAGTAATCGATAAATTGACACCATCACATGAAAGATGACATTGAGTTTAGTCGTTTGACCAAGTTTGATTCTTTTAGGTTGAACAGAGACCAAGTTATAGACCTTGAAACATAGCTCAAAATCCGTACAAACGTCTCTAATTTTGTGACAGCGTCCCCAGTTCCCTTTTGAATTTTGGAATAGCCAATTACGTTCGCGGCTGCGAGGATAAGTCTTCATTTGAGAATTTTTAAATATATTTAAAAAAAACGCGTTTTATGGCTTACAGAAAATTCTATTCGATAATTTTCCCCCGAAAGGCTTTTATATTTGAAGTGCCATCGTAAACGGTACGTGCTGCAAAAAAATCAAGATAGGACAAATGTTCTCCTTAGATTTTATTTCCGGTTCGCGCGATTTTACGCAGCATTGAACTTCTGGTGTGCTTGATTTTTATTCATTCAGCTGACGCTTGCACATTAGTTATGGCGTGTGTAGATTGCGCGCGCGCGTGCAGCCAAAAAACCCTTTCCAGCCTCCTTACTGTGATTCCTCTGTTTTGCACTGCACACCCCTACTGCGCGTAACACTGCGACATCCAAAATGACCAAAATAGCAGCTGGTTCAGACTCTAAGGATAAAAAATACCGTTTTTGCAAGAAAAACGGTTGAATCGATCTACAATTGTATCACATGTCTTAAAAAGGGAGTGGTTCGCATATGTAAGTTTGAGTTAGCTTATACCGAGAAAAAGAACGATTTAGCGTGACATTTTCACAGCCCGGAAGAGGAGTTGTGGAATTATGAGCCCTTGGGAAGTTCCTTGATGAAGGCTCTTAGGCTTTCCGACTGAACAGATGAGACAATCCCTACATGTACATAAACTCGACCTGACTCTTGCTCGTAAAGCTTTTCAAACAGGATTTTCCCACTTTAAGGATCCCTAGCTAAGCAATAAGCAATAAGCAATAATATATATCTCCATTTGAAAGAAAGTTTAAAATTCCGCCTTGAAATATTTTGATTTTAATGCTGTAAAGAACACGCCTTTAAGTAGTCTTGGGTACGTGCGCACGCAGCCGGCGAATTCTTAGTTTTGTTACATAATGCTAACTCCTGTTTAACTAAGATGGTTTATCATGTAAGTTCAGGTTCTATTTTGTTGAACGTCTCTGAAAACTTAACCCAAGAAGTGCTCTTTTTAGAAATTCTAGTGCCAAGTAAGGTTAAGTAATGAGAACCTCATTGGTCCCTAAGTCGTTAGAAAGGTCATCTCTGTGAATGATGTATATGAAATGAATTATATATGAACTGCGGACATGAAATCAACATTAGAGACCTTTAGCACCAGGTTTTTTATTGGAAACCCCAAACCGCACACTGCGGGTTGCATGTTGGCGTTTGCAGTCTCAGGTTTGCAGGGTTTCGAACTTTAGCAATGCGTTCGACTTACGCGTGAAACATAACAAATTGCTGCTGCTTCAGTCGCTAACATGAGATCGTTCGAGGTGGATGGCCATCTAAAAGGAGCCACACTCTGCCCGGCAAAGGCCAGAAGAGATGCAAGGTTAAACATTCATACGATGTATTTCTCATGTATTCCATTACACTTTCGAACCACATATTTAGTGTCGCCATCTTGTTTTTCGGCAAGACGAAATGCTTGACTTTATCACCTTACATACATGAATTATTCGAAACTTTGAGTTCAAAAATCGAATTAGGATAAAGCAGGCGAGTATAAAAACCTTTCTGCATCCTTAACACGTGACACTGTACAATTTTTAATGCATGACAAAAAACCTTGCCGTAAATCACTTACCGCTAGAACCCTCCCCTGCGGTTCAAACGTCAACTGCAAACTGCGAACGTGACCGCAAGACCTTGGTCACGTGATATCTTGAGGTTTGCCGTTTGCCGTTAACCATGAAAAACCTCATACTAAAGGTGCCTATTAATGAAGACTGGTCCTCGCAGTTGTGTACGTAATTATATGCAATCGCGAAAGAAGCCTGAAAAAAAATTCAGGACTTCAGTCAACGGGGTTTGAACCCATGACCGGTGCGACGCTCTAACCACCTGAGCTATGAGGCCACTGACGTTGGGAGCAGGTCAATTGTAGGTTCATATGTTCCCATGGAAGTGAAGAATGTGAATGATGTATATGAAATGAATCATATATGAACTGCGGATATGAAATCAAATGAAGACTCATCCTCGCAGTTGTGTACGCAATTATATTCAATTGCGAAAGAAGCCTTCAAAAAAAAAAAAAAAGGTCATCTCTGTTGTGCCAAAACGAGTCGGGTAACCCCTACTTTTTATTGCTTTTTGTCAAAGTCCATAACTTGATTACCACTTGGACGAAGTTTGAGAAATGTTTTAATACTCCTTCTATTTCAGTAGAATCACCTTAAGAGGAAAATGAGCCTTCCACCCTTGTCTCCTTCTTATTACGTGTGGTAACAGTCAACGCAAAACCCACCAAATCGCTCAAATTCGCCATTTTCAGCCGAAAAAATGACAATACACAACAACTGAGATAGGTTTACGTTAATTTTGAGCTTTATACAGTCATTTCTCGACGTAAGTTAACGGTGGGGAGAGGAACGGACCGTGATATCTCCCTATTTTTTCACTCATTTTTCTCCCTCCTCCCTAATTATTTTGGATGTTTCTCCCTCCCGCCCTGATTTTTTGCCTTCCTCCCTGGTTGGTGCTTTATCGGGTTTATTGTGTGACTTACACGAAGTGTGTAGCCACATTAAGGCACGATCGGATTTATGAAATTTCTGGCGATTGAGTCGTTACGAATTAGCCTGAAATTCAATATTTCTGCGACACGAGAGCAGCAGGCCGTGGGCCTGGGTCCTTTAATGTAGTTGCATCATGGGTAATGGCGTGTGAGTATTTAAGTTTGGGTTTACACGTGGTGCAGGAATATTATACAAATATTTCTGAAAAGATACTTTGTTATAGTGTATATAATTGTTTAGTTAGTCTTGCACAAGGCTCATGACAAGACCGTTATAAATAAATGCTGTATCATAAAGAACCAAACCTCTTTTTTCTGCTTGTATAGGAATGGTTTCTACTGAAAACTTAAGAACCTAATTAAGAACCTACTTTGGCTTAAACTGCCAATAACTACCCCCAAATATATGAACCTGTTTTGCCAAACTTGGAAAAATGTAGGTTCTTACACGCAAGTTTTTACTGTATTACACCTGCACAAACCTGAAGATCCTAAAGACGCATGTAGTGCACAGAAAAAAAAAACTGGAAAGGCGAAACATTTCACACTCACCATGTGGCCTAATTGGCCTTGATGGTCCTTGATCCTCGATCGACTTGCCACAGAATTGAAGTCACAGAAGGCAACAAAAAAGAGGACACACAGACCTTGATGAACTCACGACCTTCCGGAAATTTTGCCCAGAATACCTTCAAATGACCAAAATGTGAGACCCAGTGAAGCGAGAAATAGCGTAGTCCGTGATGTGCGAAAATTCAAAATACTTTCAAAATACCGCAAACAACCAAGCTTACGGGCTCAAAATAACCTTAGGTACCCAGGGTCTACCCTGGTCTTGGGTCTTAATGTAATAATTATGTCAAACAATTATTGTTTAGCGTTGTCCAGATTCGTACACTATTAAGGCTTTTGCGCGTGTGTCATCTTTTTCAAAATATCCTCCCTTCTCCCTTTTCATCTAAGTTCTCCCGTCTCCCTATTTTTTTTTTTTTGCGCCCTCTCTTCCTCCTCCCTATCTTTCAGTTTTAAACCGTTTCTCCCTTTTCCATAAACTTTTCCTCTCCCCACTTAACAATATTTGAACTCTTCAATAGTCCCATACCGTTTTTTATATTTCGAATATATAAACAGACACACGTCTGTATGGCCCCCCTGTGTTTTCCACACCCGTTTCAGATCTCGCAGGAAAATCCATACCCGTTTACAGACCCACCGTAGCGGTTACAAATTAATATTAATATTAACCACTACTAGGTTCGTTGGAATTCTGGGTTTTTAACGGTCAGTTTTTTTATCAAGTTTTGATGACACACACCACAATTGGGCTGCCTGTGGGAAATCACACAATTCTGCCATAAACGCAATTAAGCTCCCTGTGGCAATTCTATTAATGATTCTCATGCGTTGTCTGATACATTATTGATCATTTTTCTTCCACTGAGCTTAAGTTAGCACACAGTACTCGAGAATAGGTTTACGACTAGCATTAAGCGAGGGTCTCAAGGGGGTTAACCATGAGCCGTGAGACGTCTAAAAAGTTCACAATTAGGCGTTAAAATGGCAGTCTGCGTCCCGCTAGGCTTGCCTGACGAGACCAAACTAATACACATGCTTCGAAGCCCGGCAAATCTGGTCGCCATATTGGACGAGTTAGTGGAAGGTCTGAATCTGGATTATTATGATTACAAAGAGAAGGGTAGGGGGGTAAGGGAGAGGGGACCACTCACTCGTCCAATATGGAGACCGGATTTGCGGGGCTTCGAACTCTCGCGCGTATACTATCGCGTACAAGCAGGCTACACACATGCAGATCCCAAAAAAGCCCCAAATCTTTATCTTTCATTTTCAACAAGAGACGTTTCTTTGCTTTTCATGTAAATTAACCATGATGAACGTTAAAAAATAACCGGTAGCCGTGAAAAGGAAAATTACCCGGGAAAGCAACCACCCAACCCCCAACCCCCACCGCCCACCCCCATTGAGGCCCTCTAATCGAATTATATTTGACTAGTCAGAATTTGTAATGCAGTGGCGTTCTATCCGTACCCTCTAGAGAATCCCGATCCTGTGAAATTAATGGTAATAGGTCCATGATAACCGTCATGAATTCGTGACCCAATCATATAATTTGTCGAGGGAACTTGAGCGCACTTAAGAAAATATGGTTGGCTATCAAATTGCAGCTGTTTGAGTGTGCTTTCAAGATTATTTTTCACTTTATAACAAGCTATCATACTATAACGGACAACACAATTCACGTCTTCTTATCCGAGCTGTTAACTCCAAAAGGGTGTTTGTCTGTCGGAGCGACATGACTTCACTTGTACATGTGTTTCTGTTGTTTTTTTCGCCCCAGTTAATTGTATCGACATGCGCTATGCAGGACAGCGCTCTTTATAGAAACATCATCGGAGATAGTTTCTCAGTTGGCAAATTTGAGCAAAATCCCTTCAGTTACTTATGGGTGGAGAATCTCGCCTCGTCAATGACCACAGATGTGATCGATTGCACGTTCCTGTGTGTTGGTGAACCAAAATGTTATTCCTTCAACATGGCGGTGTCTCCTGACTCAAATAGCCTCTACTTGTGCGAGTTATTAGCTACTGACAAGTACAGATCAAAGACAAAATTTCACGCCAACGCTACTTTTCACCATTACAGCCCCAAGGTAAGGGGAACAAAAATGTTTTAAAAATCCTGATCCAGCTCTAATTCGTAACTGAAGTTGCAGTCTTCAATTCGATATTTGATACACTCTTCTTAGATATATTTAAGAGTATATTTTATAAGAATATCGAGGCTGAAATTCAGTTTGCCAAATTTTAAGATTATATTTTAAGAATAAACCCGAGGCTGAGATTTGGAAAAGAATATCAATTTATGCGATGCAAATTTGTAAATACAACACAGTTATGTTTTTAACTAAACCATGTAAAATTCTTTCTTCTTCTAAACGGCAAAACTAACCAAAAAACAAAACAGATAGTACAAAAATAGCACTAGTACTAGTCGTATCTTCGATGCCAATAACATTTCTGCAAGAAGTTAGGTGTGCGTTTTATCAGGCTGTAGTCTGCGTGGCTCTAATCTAAGAATATACACAAGGATATTTTCAGCCTAAAATTGGCATAAAAATAACATGATATAGCCTGGGCCGAAAAAAAAAACAATATTCTTATATATATATATATAAAAGAGTGTATTGATAATTAACTGAGCTAGCGCTTTTTCCGTGTCGTGGGTTGTTGCTTTTGCTGATGGCATTCAGGCATGCAGTACTATCTTTGGGATTGCCAGCAACCGTGTTTACCACGAAAGTAGTGTTTCCGCTATCCCATTTTTGTTGTTGCAAAATGAAAAAATTAACAATGCCGGTTGTTCCAGGCTGTTGTCCTTTTTGCTCTATCCATATTCAGCTCTCCCCATGCACCACTCGACAACTCAAAGTTAACATGTTTTGTTGGTGCGCACACAATCTATTTTGAATAACCGCCCTTGTGGAAGTAATTTTTCAGTAAGCGTTTTAAAGTAGTTTGGATAGATAGTTTAGAAACAACAAATATAATGCAAATACAGTAAAATCCCGCCATACGATCACTCCGTTAATACGACCATCTTGCCATTACGACCACTTTTTTTGTAACCAGAACTGCATAAACCAACTTATTTTCTTATTTGAAAGCCCGTTAATACCACCAGACGAAGGTTGTATTAAGGGGGTTCCACTGCACAACAAAAACAACTGCATATTAAATTGCACTTATTATGCCACTGAAGACACACGGCCTCATTTAATAAAACAAATCTTCGAATCCTTTCGTTTGCTACATCTAATAATGCTGGTAAACTGTGATGAAAAAACTTGACTACTGTCTTTTAAAATTGGCCGAATTGCAATTACCAGATATGGCTCGCATTTCTGCGGATATCGGTCTGACCTCAACAATGCATTTCTGCAGGTATCTGTCTGACCTCAAAAATGAAGGATACTCTCATCTGCGTTGTTAATTATATGCTAAGTATGTTCGCCGCATGTGAGATCGCAGGTGATAGTCACAAGATTTATATATAATTATCAATTATATATAATTATCATTTTAAACTAAGTTTTGCCTCGTTAGCCTGTTAGGCTAAACGGAAGACCAGCTCTGGGCATAGGCCACTGTAGGCCTGTATATAGATTGTACAAGTAAATTGAGTCTAAGTTTCTCTGTAAAATGATCAAAAGTTGCTCAAAAGATGCCATAAATTTGAAAAGGTTCTCCCAAAATTAAAAAAAAATAACTATTTTATTCTGCATAACATCATTAAAAAAACATGAAGAAAGTCTTTGATGTGAACTGCTTCCATTGTTTCCTTCCAGCTGCCATGACTGAGTAAAATGCTGAAAAATTGATGCGCTCTTCTTGGGCAATATTAAATCAATTACTGCCGTTGACATGTTTGTGGGCGTACATGAATTCATACGGAGTCAGTTAGAAGTCTGCAGCACTTTTAGTATCAACCAAAAGAACTGAAAAATTCTAGTTCATTGATGTGTTTATACCTCATATGGCTCAGAAGTTGCTCCAGGAGGCAAAAGTTGCTCTAACTGATACAGCACAAAAAGGTGCTAAAGTTGCCGAGCACAATCCGATGGCAGGCCTGCACGCAGGCTGCAAGCTGTAAGCTTGTGTAGTTCTCTTGAATGTAGCCGTGTTGTGTTGTAGCCCAATGTAATGCCAATGTATTCCTGCTGCTTAGTTACCACCTAATGCCCACACAAAACACTAATATAATAATAATAAAAACAAACAGGAGGCTGCATGACACTCAGCATAGTTTTGAAACAAGGCTTCGAGATGGCGAGTCATCAATACACCTCCAAGTGTTGGCGTTTGAGGGGAGATGGGGGAAGGGTTAGCCTTGTGCACCAACATGGCCGCCATTCCTTTGTTTTTGTGCACCAACATGGTCGACGTGACGTCATGTGAAAACGATCTGTAAACAACAGATATATGTTGTGCCGCGTAGCACTATAAACACATACAAGTGGTGGAACAGAGAATTAACTCTGAAGTGTAAGTAGTAGTATGCGTCAGACCACGGCAACCTATCGAATCAGTAGGGAAAAAAAAAGACTGTATTTGCCGCTACGTTCAATTCGATACGAATTTCCCTATACCGCCATTTTGAACGTACCATCCGACCCTGGGTGACACTTTTGGTCACGTGACCTGTTTATGCATACATTAAAAAATTAGCATATATGCAAATGAGGCAAGACACAAGAATGAATGGCAAACGGGTTTTTAATAACACAGCAGCTCCTTGATTATTTTTTTTCACGAAAAAAAGTGGCGGAAAAAAACAAGGACGACAGCAGGAACAAAAAAACCGCCACGGTTCACAACCAATGAAAAAAAAAGTGACCCCACTAGGATTCGAACCTAGAACCTTCCGATCCGCGGTCGGATGCCTTATCCATTGGGCCACGGGGCCTTGACAACATAGAAAAAAATCAAATAGTCAACGTCTGCGCCTCCTTCGCCTCCTTCTGCCTCCGGTGTGTGGGTGGTTAGCCGCTTGCATGTTGGCCATGAAAGTCACCAAATTGGGGATACTGGCTGTAGGGGGAACCAAGTCTCTGAGGGGTGGTGGAAAATGCTGGGTGTGGTCCATCACGTTACAGTACGGGAAGAGCATGCATACGATGAGGGACGATGAGGTGATGTGCGGCAACTTCCGTTTGGGGGTCATCATCGGCTGCAGAGAAGAGGGGGAAGGCGTCAATCCATTATCGTGGGCTGTGGAGAAGGGGGAGGAGGAGGTGAAACGCTTTGTCGACCGGGAAGGCTTCATGGAGAATGGGTACTGCTAATCGCTGGGAAAAAAAGGAAAAAAGCTTGATTAGCACTTACTGATGTTGGCACATGCATGTGTGGTGTTCGGGGTAGCAGCACGTCAAGGCATGCCCGGGAATCTGAAAAAACATGTGCAGTTGTGGTAAAATGGGCACCATGTGACACCTGAGATTTTGAAAGCCAAGGTACCGTAAGTGAGATCTATCTGGAAAAAAGAAGAAAAAAAAAGACTTACGCGGCGGCGGCGGGGGCGTTTGGAAATCATGCGAACGCATGCACTTTGGATGGTGTGCGGCCGAAACCGAAAGGGCCGAAATGACGGCACGTACACTTGTATCGGTGAGGCCAAATGGATTTGATCCTACACGTCAATACGTGACCGGGGATCTGAAAAGAACCAGAGGAAAGACTTACTAATGCTGGCACATGCACGTTCGGTGGATACCGAAGATACCGAATTCACAAATCAATGCGTGACCGGGGATCTGAAAAAAAAAAGACTCACGCATAGGCACGTCCATACCAACACATGCACGTGGTGTGGTGTTGGGGGAAGCGGCAAACGAGTGCGTGCCCGGGAATCTGAAAAAAACTTACTGGGTCAGACCCCACCATCCGTCGTCCGTGTAACACATGCACACGGTGTGTTCCCACGGATCGACGATGCACGTCAAAATGTGCCCGGGGATCTGAAAAAAAAAAGGAATGAAAGGAAAATGAAAGGACGTACGGTGGTTCGCACATGCACGCGACGTGTGTCCAAGGATCGACGATGCACGTTAGAATGTGACCTGGAATCTGCAAATGACGGGAAAAAACACTTACACTCATCAGCTGGTGCATGCGTTCGCATGGCAAATGACGCAGAGGTGGATCGTGCCGCAGAGGGCGCACAACATGACTCTGTGGGGATTTAACTGAAAAAAGAGAATACCTTTGGTACAAGCGAATTAACCCCCATTTGTACGTGAAGCCGTAGGCGCTGGGGCAGGTGCATTTGTGAACGTGACCCTCTAGGGTAGCGATCTGTCCGCGTTAAAACTAGAGATCTGAAAAAAGAAAAAACAAAGGAAAAGCAAACAAGCGAAAAAAAAGCGAAACGAGAAAACAAAGGGAATCGCTTCTCTCGGCTAGCAAAACATGTTATTTTCGCAACGGAGCCAATTTGGTCGAGCGAGCACACCGCTCTGAATTTTTTTTTTTGAAGAGCACACACATAAGATGGACATCGACTTACAACGAAAAAAAAAAAATAACAGAAGAAAAAATAATCACGATGGTTTAAGCTCGTTGTCGCCGGAGAAATCCATCATTGAACTACAAACGAAAACGTGAGCACTGCGAACGGTAAAACGGTACGTCAAAAGAAAGCTAACATAAATCTTCAACTGTCGTTTGAGCGAGTCAGTTTTGAGAATTATTGCAAAGGAAAAAAAATATATATGGCAGAGCTCGGAGGCCTTTTCTTTTTTTATCGAGGTTTAGTAAGTCGTGGTCATGATAGCAAAGGATTTGAACCACTCAGCAATTTCTGCGTTTTCCTGGAAACATTCGCGAGAGCGGTCAGTGTTTTCTCGGAAAAAGTATCGGTCTTTGAATGTGCTTTGTTCGCACCACCGACTCGTTTGAATCTTCTGGAAAAAAAAAAACAAACAAACAAAAATAAGAATGGGGGTTGTTTCCTCGGATGACCAAACGTAAGCTTTTAAAGGGAAAAAAAATTGTGGCCGCCAACGCTTCCCGCATTGCGAGCGAGTGTTTTTGCAAAGAAACCAAAAAAAAAAATTATATTAGCTTGAAAACCGCTTCAAACCCAGCCTATGCAACGCTTAGGTAAGAGTCATGGTGATTTTAAGGAAGGTTTTGGAGTTCGACAAACGTTGGAACGAAGAAGAAGAAGAGAACTTACCTCGAGCTTGCGTTTCTTTTCGAAGGTCGTTTGAAATGAGAAAATCGTTTGTAAAGATCCTCTTTCGATTGTACACAAAAAACAGAGCTTGCAGAGAGGTCTTGTCACGTTACCGGTGGATCAAATCGAGCTGTGAAAAGTCTTTTTTTTAACGCTGGGGATCAAATCAAGCTGTGACACCATCGTTTCACGCCGCAAAAAAACTAAATGCACCCCGCATCTCAAGTGCTTAAGTAATATTTCGATGGCGTGGATGTGACACAGTCGGATGACTCCTTTTTGTGACCTTATTTGGTGTCTCGCACACGTGTGGTTGACGCAGTCGGTCGACTCCTTTGGCATCTCGCCCACGTGGGTGGCACAAAGGCTAGATTACGGAGAGATTACGGCTACAAATGGAAAATAGGCCTCTGAAAAAAGGCCTATTGTTGTTGCGTAGCGAGAATGCGTTTTCCAGTAGGGTCAGTGGTATCTGGTCAGTGGTATCCCACCCCAGCCAGGGGGTGATTTCGATACGTCAGGTAAGACGTCACGAAGGGTTCCCTCTCTGAGAAATAGGGGCCTGCGAGGTTATTTCCACATGGAGTCAGTGGTATCCCACCCCCACCCAGGGGGGTGGTTTCGGTGCATCATGTAGGAGGTCACGAAGGGTCCCTCTCTGGAAAACAAGGGCCTGCAAGAACTCTTGGGCTCAGTCGTATCCCGACCTATAGGTGAATCACACGCATTGCAAATCGTTTTTTTTAAAGAACCTTTTATTGTCAATTGCTTTTTCAAAAAAGAACCACTTATGGTCAACTAGTTTTTAACCTGGTTTTGAAAAAAAAAAACAGGTTTTTTTTTTAAACGTTCAACTTGACTTTGGTTTGCATGATTTTCTTGACGATCCTTTCCGTGAGGGTCCGCTTGCCCGGCAATCCCTCGATGGCTTTGATCATGCGACGATCGGCGGCGTGCTTGTCCCTCAAAGTCTTGGCCTTGTCGTAGTCGATGTCGTGTTGTTTGGCAATCTTGTCCAACCGGTTGATGCCCGGGTCCCCGCGTTTCAAACGTTTCTTCAAATGCGTGCCGGGGCCCATGTACTGATATCCCGGCCAATGAAATTCCAGGCCCGTTTTGCCCAGCCATTTTTGCACGTCCACCCCGCGGCCGCCCTGAGAAGGAGGGGGCTTCTGGCATCGTCGCTTACTCTTCATCGTAGTCCTCTTCATCGAGTCGGCGTCGCGTGCGCTTCCCTCGCTCCCAATCTTCCCACCCTGGTTGGGTTCTCAACCGTCTCACTGCCAAGGGTGTTTTCGACGTTTCCTCCATGGCCCGTCGCCTTTTATCCATGGCCCTGGCGACAGCCCCCCATAAATCGTCCTCACCCCTTGGACGCTCGATCTGGGGCGTCTTTTTCAATCGGCGTTTACCCTGTTCGAGGTCCCACGCATCAAAGGGGGTCTTCCGTGTAGGCTCTTCCTCCTCCCCCTCCTCCTTTTTCACTTTCACGTCCTGAGGGGGTGGGAAGGACCAGTCGTCTTCCTCTTCCTTTTTGACTTCCACCCAAGGAGGGGGTGGGCGGGGCCAGTCCTCATCCTCTTCCTTTTTGACTTCCACCCAAGGAGGGGGTGGGAGGGGCCAGTCCTCGTCCTCTTCTTCTTCTTTTGCCTTTTTGAACAACCGTTTGGGTTTTCTTGGCACTCTGGGTTTCACGTCCGTCCCTATGGCTTTGCTCACCGTTGTCTTGGCAGGGGTCCTTCCTGTGGGGGTTCCCCCCTCCGTTTTTTGGGCCACTTTCACCATGCGTCGCATCCATTTGTCGAACGCACTGCTCACCAAGTCCGTTTCGGGAGCGTCGTCATCGTCGGCTGTCCCCGCCGTGCCTGCTGCGGGAACGTCCAAGGTTCGCAGTTTTTTCGTGGCTCGATGCAGGGCGCGCGATACGGGCTTCAACTTCATGCGTTTGGCTGCAGGCGACAGGTGGGGATCCTTCAACAACCGTTCCTCTTTGGCCGCCAAGGTGGCCGCATGGGTTAACAGATGGTTCTGCAACAAACCGGCCTTGTGCTTAGCCACCCAAGGGGCGAATTCGCGTTTGGGTACGATCAACATTTCTTCCATGACGAGACGGCGACCGGTCACGCGTGCTTCACCGACAGGGGTCGCACAGTAGGCGTCGTCTGAGTTCACAACACTCATGTTGCCACCTCTTATAGGTTCTTGTCGGCCGGGCCTTCGAAGGTTCGACTGTCTTTTCTTCCTTGGCCGCTTGCAACAAGACCACAAGAGCTCTCATCGTTGGAGACATCGACACACCGCTTGCAGTCCCCGCCATAAGCCACTGCCTGTCTGTCGGAGCAAGAGAGCGCGTCGTCGGGTCACCGAATTTTTCCGCTTGGCCAACTCGCGCAAGACTTTTTTATGCCTTTTCAATCGGGCCACGACGTCCGGGGTGACCCTGGCATGCCCTTTCAACGTGTTCAACACCAATTCGCTGATGGCATTGATCTGATCGGCGTTAGCATGCCGTAGGAGGTCGTGACGGTATTGCCCGCGGGCATCTCGAAACAGACTTTCCAAAAACGGCAACTGACGTCTGAGACGTTTCATCTCGAGGGGAACCGTCTGCGTCGACCAGGGTCCACGTTGTCTTTTATACCCTCTTTTCTTCTGGCAGCTTCCAGGGCTTTTTTTGGTCACATGAGGCAACAAGGGCTGGCTTTCTTGGCGATGAAACCTTGCGATCGAGCGTATTGGAGCCACGATTGTTTGCCCCCTCTGGCTTTGTGAGCCTGCCAGGCCGCTCTCATGCTGTCGTATTGCCGTTTGGCCTTCGTCATGTCCGTGTTTTTGACGGCGCGAATCATGTCGCGCGTGACCTCATAGGCTTTTTTGGGATCCACCACCCAAGGCATCTTGCCCCCTTGCTGAGTGGAGGGTCGTCTCCGCCGACGTGTCGAGGAGATGGTTTTCTTCTTCTTTGTCGTCGCACGTTTGGCCATGGTCTGAGGTTGCGAGGACAGCGTCCCTTCCCTTTTATCGCGTCCACGCAAAGGTGGAACCATCGGGATGACGCACCAACCCAGACCTCCGTCGTTTCATGGCAGCACGTTCAACACTGCTTGCATTGTACCGCTTTTTGGTGGCGGCCTCCAGAGCTTTTTTGGCACCGTACCCCGCGGCACCACTGACGGCTCCTACAGCAGCCGCTTTGCCCGCCGCAATGGCTGCAGGCAGGAGGGCTAAGAGAGGAAACAGGCCTCCCTCGTGACGTCGCCGTCGAGTCGTCCGTCGTCGCGATACTCTTTGCTTGGGCATGTTGAGTGACCCCTCGTAGGCCGTGCGTTCCCTTTTATGTCGGACGGTGGGGCTTGGAAAAGGCACGGGTGTACCCTTCGTCCTCCAAGAGGTCCGAAAAGACCCGGTACGTATCGTCGGAGGCCGGATGCAGATCCAAGAAGACGTACCCAAAAGGTCGGGCCGTCACGGTGTCGTAGACGTCTAACACGTCGGGCCAATGTTTGGGAAAGGCTTGCCTGATGAGGTTGGTGAACCCCAACTGATCGCGAGGACTCTTGAAGGCCACGATGTAATGCGCATTACGCGAAATGGTCTTGGCGTACTTGCCAGGGGGAAACATGTCTTGACAGAGATACAGCACGGTGATGTTGCGATGGTGCGAGTCTTTGGTGAACAGATCCAACACGCGTTTGTCGTTGCCCCCTTCCTCCATCAGATCGTCGAGGACCAAGACCCCTCCTTTCGTGCGACCGAACCAACGTTGTAATTGATCGCTCTCGGGTATGCCTTTGTGCATGTGTACCCCCAGTCGAGCCAACGGGTGAAAGCCCTCTTGCCACACCCCGTAACAATAGTGGACGTTGGGCACCACGTCGCAAAAGTACCGGTGAGGCGCTTTCAAGAGTTTGGTGACAAATACCGTCTTGCCACACCCCGAGGGTCCCACCACCAATAGGCTACTCGGTGTCCGAATCATCTTTGTTCAACTCCACAGCAAGGCGTCGATTTTTATACTGCCCGCTTTCAGACGTCTGAGCATGGAATTCAACGTCAGACGCCCCGTGAGAGGCACCTTTTGCGTCTTCAAGGTCTTGGGGAGTTTACGAAAGACCTCGACCAACGTCACGGTGTCTTTGACCATCTTGATCTTTTTCTTTTTGCTCCGCACGCGTTTAGGTGGGTCGGGACCGTATTGTTCCTGCAACCGTTGCATCATACCCATCCACGTGGCTTGACTGGGTAAGGGAACCGTCGAGGTCAGTCGCGGAGGTACGAGCCCCGTCACAGGTTGCAAGTCGAGGCGTCGTTGGGCCATACTGATACGGTTACCCAAAGAGTGCGCCCCCCTTTTATATGGACAAAGGACCACACAGTCACCGCTTTTTTTTTTAATGTTTTATTAAGAACGACCTCGTTGTTGTTGTTAATACACGGTATCGTAGTTTTGGCCTTCCGGGTTCCCCGTCATCGTCATGAGCATGTCCATCAGACGCACGGGCACGTGGTTACTCTGGCGAATGGGGCCCGTCAAACGATGCCACGCCAAATCGCGTCGCACCAACCGCTTGAACCAGGCAGCCGCGCGAGCGTCGTTCTTCACGAAATCGTAACGACTAAAATACTGTTGAAACGTCTGTAACGTGCCTCCCAGACTGCAATGCACCAAAAACAGGAGGGCATAGGCACCGCACGTGTTGCTGTCGATGGCTTGCAAACTGCGCTTGTTGAAACGAAGGGTGGACCAATGCTTTTCCAACCAGTCTTCCAGGGCAGGCGCCCCGTAACGCCACAACGGTAACCCAAAACTGTCCATCACCAAGCAGGTCTCCTCCTCTTCGTCGTCGTTAGGGCCTGGCGTCCAAAGGGCCATCCAATGACTGCCGGGACGATCGTGAGGGTCCACGTTGACGATATACCCTTGCGCACGGTCTCGGATGGGTCGAGGGGGCAGTCGGTCGCTGGGAAAGACCCCGGCAAAATGAGGACCAAGGTGGGGGTCGCCTTCGGCCAAATGCCGCAACTGTTCGTCCGTGGTGGGCACCAATTCCATGGTGGGACTGACCTAGGCCTGCCTTCTGACGGCTCTTTTATGTGCCATAGGCATTGTACAACACGCCTCCGTCGTGGGTGATTTGCATGACGTTCTCAAATTCGCCGTAAATGACCACCGTGGCGACGTGAGCCAACCCGGCATTCAAGTGAAATTGCACGCGCACGTTGCCCTCTTTTTGCGGGTTGAGAATTTTGCCGTCGGCATCCCCACTGGCCACGTTGTCGAAGACGTACAAGGTGCAATTCTTGCCGTACCCCCACTCTTGGGGCCGTACCAGGTTGGGTCGCCTTTCTTTCCACGCCGAGGTGGCCTGCACGAAGCGGAAATATCCCACGAGATCTTTGTTGCCATTGCCCGCATTCAATTCGAGGGTCGTGCCGTAGGGATACTCTTCCCCGTCCACAAACTGTTTGATCCACTGTAACCCAAACTGTTGAAAGGCAAACGGCGAGTACGTGTAGTCGCCGTTGTAACTGCTCTGGTGCAACAACCCCACGATCATCCGATCGGGCACGCGGTGGAGAAAGATGCGATCTTCGTCAAAATCCGTCTGACCCGCAGGGAGGGCATACGCGCGAATCTCCGAACGCACCAAGGGGTACTTGGCATAATACCCCTCGTTTCTTTGTAATTGCAAGGTATTGGCGAGGGGGTCGGACAATTGCACTTGACACACGTGAAACTTGATTTTGATGTCGGCGTCCGTCAAACGGCCCTGCTCTGCCACCCCGTTGAGGAAGAAGGCCGGTTCGTGAAAGAAGAAACGTACCACCACTTCTACAAAGGGTACCAAGGGTTTACCCATGTAAAAGGCTTCCGAGTGCGGCTTGAAGTACAGCGTGCGTCGTTTGCCAGCCGTGTAGTGCCCTTGTTCTCTCTTCATGGCCTTTACGGCAGCTTTTTGCGTGGCACTGAGAGCCGTGTAGTCGGCGTGGGGGGTCGTGTCGTCCAAGTTGTTGGCCGTCAAGGGGGTGGCCACATCCAATCCATCTTGTTGGAACCCCTGCAAGGGCAAGAGGGTCTCTCCATCCAGGCGGTCGTTGTTGATGAGGGTCTCAAAGTAAGCTTTGTACGGGTAGGTGTCCGTCTGGGAACTGATCAACGTGCCATTGAAGGTGACGCTGCATTGTTTGATCATGGTGTGGCATAAATTCTGTGCGGGGAACAGATTGTCCGCGGCTGCGACGTTGTTGCCATTGTGTTGTTTCATTTGAAATTCCATTTCAAAGTAACTCCGATTCAAGTCCACGTACTCGTTGACGCCCGACATGACAAATTGCATGGGTTGAATGCCCCCACTGTCCGCTTTCACCAACACCATGCGATACTTCTCGTAGGAAGTATCCGTCGGGGGTACGTCGAAGATTTGCATGGTGGGATGCCAGGTGGTGGCGGCAGGTGTCCTTCCCTCACTCATCGTGCTCACCGGCGTCCTCGTCGCCTTTGCCGTGGTCGCTTGTGCATCTCTTTTATATACGCGCGTGTCCAGGAAGGCACCATGTCAGGAGCCCCCGGCCAAATTCGTCCCCCGACTTGAGGCGCCACGCCTTTCAGACCGTGCCGTTGAAGCCCCCTCGAGGGCATGGGTGTCATGACGATGCGCCGCTTCACCATCTTCAGGGTCCCAAGATATCGTGCACACTGTGCTTGACGCGTTTACTCACTCTGTCGAGGACTTCGTCAGCTTTGCGTTTCAAGGCCCTCTTCACGTGCTTTTGTACCTTTCTGGCGACGACTTGACCCCCCCTTTCGAGCATGGGTCCGACAAACCGACTGAAAAGCCCCGACCCGTCTTGCGACGTGGGGGTGTACCGTGTCAGACTGCCTCCTCGCATGACTCACAACTGCTTTGGGTGTTGGGGAGTGTCCTTTTATACACGTCGACTGGATTGTCTTCTCTTTATACACGCTGGCGAAAATGCAAAGTCAAGTTGGAGGGTCCCTCCCCCAGATGCGCCAAGGCACCGGCCATCTCGGCGATTTGCACTTCCATCACCTCGAACGAGGGTTGACGCACCGGCAGGTATTGCACGTGGGTGGGTTCGAAGTAGGCGTACCCATTTCGGTCCGTGGTGGAAAGGTGGACTTCTCTGAGGAGATCCGTGATGCGTTCGCCCACGATGGTGCTCTGACCCGCATTGCAGTAGACACGCAGACTGCGCGAAGGGGGGAAGAAGCTCTTTTCAAACCAACCCCAATTCAAGTTGGTAAACTCCCAGGTCTGTTGTTGCGTGAAAAGGACCCACTCTCCCTGGATGGTGGCCGCATCGATGGGTTGAGTGTTGATCTTCTCGCTGGCGGGAGGGGACTTGTAATGAATCTGACGGATCTGGGGTCCCGGAAAACTGTGGCTTGGGCCAATGCCTCCTAACAACACCATCAAGTCGTACGCAAAGCCCACGGTGATGTTCTGGGAAGCGCGCTCGCATCCGCTGCCGTCGATTTGCAAGGTGGTGGGACCCGTCCAACGCAGGGTTTGAAAGTACTCCGCATCGGTTTCCGGATGCTTCCATTCTTCGAGGTCCGTGCTGTCTTTTTCCGTGTACTTGAAATAGTAGGCGATTCCCTTTTGCAACTCGAACACGAGGGACCGCATGAAAGAGACCCCGTCGTGCACCGACTCGTCCTGCAACAGGTCGTCCACGGTGACCACGGCCCTCACGTTGTTGTTGGCCACACTGCGTGTCCCGCGCGCATCCACCTTGGTCGTGTACCCCCGTTGATAGGCAAGTTGGGTGCCCGAAGGAAACTTTTGCAACAGGGCGGACCGAAATTCGTTCCGAAGGGGTAGCGACAGGCTCGCCAACCCCACTTGCCAGTCTTTGCCTCCGAACTTCAAGGGGGTGGGCAATTGCACCTTGTAACTGTTGTTGCGATTGGCCCTCGCAAATTGAGCTCCTCCGCCATCGCTGGGCAACGTCACGTAGAGCTCTTCCATGCCTTGAGGTCCGAGGTGGGGATCCAACTATCGTATTTGGCCGGCCACCCTTTCCATCTCACCAACGCTCGCTTGCCACGCCGTTTAAGTACTTTTTCGATGCGCCACAAAGTGTCGTCGTCCACGGTGACTTTTTGTAGATCCTCTTCGTAAAACGTCCCCTCCACGGGTGTGCCATCCATTTCTTCGATTTTGTAGGTGATGGGAACCCCCGGCACCACGCGTTGCACGACAAACACTTCCTCCGTCCATTGGGGCAAATACCCTTTCTTGAAGAGTCTCGTGCGTTTGCTCAAGCGCACGCGATCCCCTCTGGCCAATCGAGGTCGCCTCCGATCAGGTTTCAACCGTAAACCGTACAATCGCTGCCACACAAACTCTTCGTTCTCCGGCGTCACTTTTCTCGGTGCCAAGCCAATGCTACGGTGCTTGGAGGCATTATACCCAGCCACCAAGTCGGGGAGGATGTCGATGTACTTCAAGGTGTTGGCGGCAGTGAAATAGCGGTACATGCGGCCCTTGAGCGTGCGATTGAACCGTTCCACCACGGCGGCTTTGGCATCCCCTTTCGTGGAAAAATGATGAATGCCTTCTCGCTTCAACCAGGCCTGCACGGTAGCGTTGTAAAATTCTTTGCCTTTGTCCGTCTGCAAGGTTTGTGGGTGGCGTCCCCCGTCCTTGAGAATGCTTCGAAAGGCTCGCACGACCTCGGCGCCCGTCTTCTTTTTTAACGGACGCACCCAGGCGTATTTCGACAAGACGTCCACCACGGTCAGGAGGTAACGTATGCCGCGGTTGTGGCGGGCCACGCGCTGCATTTCCACCAGATCGGCCACCCATTGCTGGTCGCGCTGAAACACCAAGACGGGCAGCGTCGAAAACCGCCGACGCGGGGGTTTGTGCAACGTGTAGGCCAAATTCTTTTGCAACAAAGTGCGTGCCTTCTTGAGGGACCACCCGTGAGCGCGTGCGAACCGGGCCACCCCGCCCAAGGCACCGGGTGCTGCAGGGTCCTCGTAGGATGCTGCCGTTGTGGGCTTTATGGTCTTTTTCTTCATGGTCGTCGAAGTCTGTCCGTCACCCACAGGCAAACTCGACGCCACGCCAACTCTCGAATGGTGGGCAGGCATAACCCGTACGTTTTATGTATCTTGCGGTACCATTGCCAACTTTCTGGCCAAGGGTACCCCTCGTCCAACCACACCACAAAGGCCACGAACGTCCCCCAGTGCAACTCGTCGAGAAGGTATTCGAAGACGTCGAGGGGCGTACCCTCGGCGGCCGCGTCCATGGCGAACACATCCTGACTGGGTACCCCTATGACGGCCACGAGCGATCGACATACCGTGCACAACATGACCCAACGGCATCGACTCCACACGTCTGCGCACGTCGTCATGGTTTTCGTACACTGACGAGTCAAGGTGGCGGACGGCCCGGTTTTATGACTTCCTGCGTCTGAAATGCAAGGTGACCGTCGTGTGCGTGCGACCCACTTGTGCCGTGGGCAACGCATGCCCCAACCCATCCCTCAAACTCACGCTGGCCACCTCCAGTCCGTAATACCGCACAGACCGAAATCGTTCTGGCGAGGGTTCGTAATACACACCATCCTCCCCTCGCTGCAAGTGCGGCACCTCTTGCAAGAGATCGGTCGTCCGATCCCCCACCATGACGGCACGTCCCACGTTGGAATAGATGTGCAGACCCTGCGTGTGATGCGTCTTGCCCACCACGCTGTCGAAGGCGTCATTCAGACGCACGAAGCGCCATTTCACTTTAGACGAAAACATGACCGTATCACGCGTGGAATCGTATTTCAACAGCACGTCACCGTGAGCAATGATGGAGTCCACCGTGTGACCCCACCTTGGGGCCGGGCCCGTGACCACTTGACGCAATTCGGGAATGGCATTGTGGCCTAGAAGAAATGACAAATTTTGCGATGGGTCGGGCATCAACCAACCCATCTTGAAACACAAACTCTTGTTCAATTCAAAGGTCGTTTCGTCGAGTCCATCGACAATCATCTCCGTGGCGCCATTGGAGGTGTCCCAACTCACGCGGGGGCGGATCTGCAGGGTTCCGTCTTCGTAGTCGAACAGATTGACTTTCAACGACCACTGTTCGATCAAGGCTTTCATGAACGCTTCGCCCGATGGCAAGGGATGTCGAGCATTCGAGGCCACCATGTCACTGACAAGGACTTGGTTCTTGATCGTCCAGGGAAAGTCCGAATCCCCCTCTTTCAGTAATCGGGTGGTCGTGACCAACAAGGCCTTGCTAGGTTGGTCGTGCAAGAGGGTGACGTCCATCCCACGATCGCGCATGACCAGACTGCTCAAGGCCACTTCCCACCCAGGCTCTCCAAACGTCAGGGGAGTGGCTAATCGCACTTGAAAGGACGCCGCCGTGTTCTGGGGAAATTCGGGCGTCGTGTCGCTCGACAGGGTCACGTACATGTCCCTGAGTCCCCTCATCTCGACTGACCCCCGTGCCACGGCGTTCCGTCTTTTTATGCTATTTGTCTAGGGTCGTGGGTGAGGGGAAGGTCAACGTGCATACACTACAACAACCGCACACCTCGGAATGAGGTCCTTCATGGTTTAATCTTTAAAAATGGACCGCACGCGATTACAAGGCCAACTACAATTACAGGGTTTCCAGCACAACACTTCTTCGGGGGTCCCACGTTGGTACACCCGGTTTTTCTCGTCCTCACAGTACTCACACAACACCAGGTCTAACAGGTCGTCACACCGTGCACGCCACAGATCGCGTTCTCGCAAGGCTTTTTCGTAAAGGGGCTCGAAGACCGAGGCGGGGGTGGCCACATCCACCTCTGCTTTGGGTTCGGGTTTCGGGGTGTAGTCTTCGCCCATCGTTCCCCTGACCCATCGCGTCACGTACTTCACAATGGATTTTTCCAAATGGTACTGGGTGCGGCCGATAGATTGCACGTTTTCCCACAATCCCTCTTTTTCTCGCAACTCTTTAATCGCTTGGCACTCGTCCATCTCTCTGACCTTGTCCTTCAACGTGTGCAGCAGATGTAACGACATGGGCTCGAACTGGGGAGGAGCCTCCTTTCGCGCAAGGGGTGCCAGGGCCGCCGGGTCTACCTTGGCCCACGCCTTCACGCCGTTCACAATCTCTTTCTCCAAGTCGTACCGAGCCTTATCGAAAGCATGCGCGACCTCCCATCGTCCTTTCCTCGCCCACCCTTCGTACGTTTCGTCTACACGAAGCATGTCCAAGACTGTGTCGTGCAACCCCCATTGCAGTGGGTCTGGCATCTCGGGATATCCGACCATGGCGAAGAACAAAACAAAAATGATCAACAATGGCAAACAACGCGCTCTTTATAAGGTCCGTGGTGCCTGCAATGCGCGCAAAGCCACTCAATCGCAGCCAGGCCCGTGACCCAGGCGGTACGAGGGCTCTTTTCTTGGCCATGGATAAAAGGCGACAGGCCATGGAGGAAACGTAGTTCACCATCAGTGGTTCTTTTTTGAAAAAGCAATTGACAATAAAAGGTTCTTTAAAAAAACGATTTGCAATGCGTGTGATTCACCTATAGGTCGGGATATTACTATTTTAGAGAGGGACACTTTGTGACCTCCTACATGATGCATCGAAACCAGCCCCCCTGGGTGGGGGTGGGATACCACTGACTCCAAGTGGAAATAACCTTCCAGGCCCTTGTTTTCCAGAGAGGGACCCTTCGTGACCTCCTACATGATGCACCGAAACCACCCCCCTGGGTGGGGGTGGGATACCACTGACTCCAAGTGGAAATAACCTTCCAGGCCCTTGTTTTCCAGAGAGGGACCCTTCGTGACCTCCTACATGATGCACCGAAACCACCCCCCTGGGTGGGGGTGGGATACCACTGACTCCGTGTGGAAATAACCTTCCAGGCCCTTGTTTTCCAGAGAGGGACCCTTCGTGACCTCCTACATGATGCACCGAAACCACCCCCCTGGGTGGGGGTGGGATACCACTGACTCCATGTGGAAATAACCTCGCAGGCCCCTATTTCTCAGAGAGGGAACCCTTCGTGACGTCTTACCTGACGTATCGAAATCACCCCCTGGCTGGGGTGGGATACCACTGACCAGATACCACTGACCCTACTGGAAAACGCATTCTCGCTACGCAACAACAATAGGCCTTTTTTCAGAGGCCTATTTTCCATTTGTAGCCGTAATCTCTCCGTAATCTAGCCTTTGTGCCACCCACGTGGGCGAGATGCCAAAGGAGTCGACCGACTGCGTCAACCACACGTGTGCGAGACACCAAATAAGGTCACAAAAAGGAGTCATCCGACTGTGTCACATCCACGCCATCGAAATATTACTTAAGCACTTGAGATGCGGGGTGCATTTAGTTTTTTTGCGGCGTGAAACGATGGTGTCACAGCTTGATTTGATCCCCAGCGTTAAAAAAAAGACTTTTCACAGCTCGATTTGATCCACCGGTAACGTGACAAGACCTCTCTGCAAGCTCTGTTTTTTGTGTACAATCGAAAGAGGATCTTTACAAACGATTTTCTCATTTCAAACGACCTTCGAAAAGAAACGCAAGCTCGAGGTAAGTTCTCTTCTTCTTCTTCGTTCCAACGTTTGTCGAACTCCAAAACCTTCCTTAAAATCACCATGACTCTTACCTAAGCGTTGCATAGGCTGGGTTTGAAGCGGTTTTCAAGCTAATATAATTTTTTTTTTTGGTTTCTTTGCAAAAACACTCGCTCGCAATGCGGGAAGCGTTGGCGGCCACAATTTTTTTTCCCTTTAAAAGCTTACGTTTGGTCATCCGAGGAAACAACCCCCATTCTTATTTTTGTTTGTTTGTTTTTTTTTTTCCAGAAGATTCAAACGAGTCGGTGGTGCGAACAAAGCACATTCAAAGACCGATACTTTTTCCGAGAAAACACTGACCGCTCTCGCGAATGTTTCCAGGAAAACGCAGAAATTGCTGAGTGGTTCAAATCCTTTGCTATCATGACCACGACTTACTAAACCTCGATAAAAAAAGAAAAGGCCTCCGAGCTCTGCCATATATATTTTTTTTCCTTTGCAATAATTCTCAAAACTGACTCGCTCAAACGACAGTTGAAGATTTATGTTAGCTTTCTTTTGACGTACCGTTTTACCGTTCGCAGTGCTCACGTTTTCGTTTGTAGTTCAATGATGGATTTCTCCGGCGACAACGAGCTTAAACCATCGTGATTATTTTTTCTTCTGTTATTTTTTTTTTTTCGTTGTAAGTCGATGTCCATCTTATGTGTGTGCTCTTCAAAAAATAAAATTCAGAGCGGTGTGCTCGCTCGACCAAATTGGCTCCGTTGCGAAAATAACATGTTTTGCTAGCCGAGAGAAGCGATTCCCTTTGTTTTCTCGTTTCGCTTTTTTTTCGCTTGTTTGCTTTTCCTTTGTTTTTTCTTTTTTCAGATCTCTAGTTTTAACGCGGACAGATCGCTACCCTAGAGGGTCACGTTCACAAATGCACCTGCCCCAGCGCCTACGGCTTCACGTACAAATGGGGGTTAATTCGCTTGTACCAAAGGTATTCTCTTTTTTCAGTTAAATCCCCACAGAGTCATGTTGTGCGCCCTCTGCGGCACGATCCACCTCTGCGTCATTTGCCATGCGAACGCATGCACCAGCTGATGAGTGTAAGTGTTTTTTCCCGTCATTTGCAGATTCCAGGTCACATTCTAACGTGCATCGTCGATCCTTGGACACACGTCGCGTGCATGTGCGAACCACCGTACGTCCTTTCATTTTCCTTTCATTCCTTTTTTTTTTCAGATCCCCGGGCACATTTTGACGTGCATCGTCGATCCGTGGGAACACACCGTGTGCATGTGTTACACGGACGACGGATGGTGGGGTCTGACCCAGTAAGTTTTTTTCAGATTCCCGGGCACGCACTCGTTTGCCGCTTCCCCCAACACCACACCACGTGCATGTGTTGGTATGGACGTGCCTATGCGTGAGTCTTTTTTTTTTCAGATCCCCGGTCACGCATTGATTTGTGAATTCGGTATCTTCGGTATCCACCGAACGTGCATGTGCCAGCATTAGTAAGTCTTTCCTCTGGTTCTTTTCAGATCCCCGGTCACGTATTGACGTGTAGGATCAAATCCATTTGGCCTCACCGATACAAGTGTACGTGCCGTCATTTCGGCCCTTTCGGTTTCGGCCGCACACCATCCAAAGTGCATGCGTTCGCATGATTTCCAAACGCCCCCGCCGCCGCCGCGTAAGTCTTTTTTTTTCTTCTTTTTTCCAGATAGATCTCACTTACGGTACCTTGGCTTTCAAAATCTCAGGTGTCACATGGTGCCCATTTTACCACAACTGCACATGTTTTTTCAGATTCCCGGGCATGCCTTGACGTGCTGCTACCCCGAACACCACACATGCATGTGCCAACATCAGTAAGTGCTAATCAAGCTTTTTTCCTTTTTTTCCCAGCGATTAGCAGTACCCATTCTCCATGAAGCCTTCCCGGTCGACAAAGCGTTTCACCTCCTCCTCCCCCTTCTCCACAGCCCACGATAATGGATTGACGCCTTCCCCCTCTTCTCTGCAGCCGATGATGACCCCCAAACGGAAGTTGCCGCACATCACCTCATCGTCCCTCATCGTATGCATGCTCTTCCCGTACTGTAACGTGATGGACCACACCCAGCATTTTCCACCACCCCTCAGAGACTTGGTTCCCCCTACAGCCAGTATCCCCAATTTGGTGACTTTCATGGCCAACATGCAAGCGGCTAACCACCCACACACCGGAGGCAGAAGGAGGCGAAGGAGGCGCAGACGTTGACTATTTGATTTTTTTCTATGTTGTCAAGGCCCCGTGGCCCAATGGATAAGGCATCCGACCGCGGATCGGAAGGTTCTAGGTTCGAATCCTAGTGGGGTCACTTTTTTTTTCATTGGTTGTGAACCGTGGCGGTTTTTTTGTTCCTGCTGTCGTCCTTGTTTTTTTCCGCCACTTTTTTTCGTGAAAAAAAATAATCAAGGAGCTGCTGTGTTATTAAAAACCCGTTTGCCATTCATTCTTGTGTCTTGCCTCATTTGCATATATGCTAATTTTTTAATGTATGCATAAACAGGTCACGTGACCAAAAGTGTCACCCAGGGTCGGATGGTACGTTCAAAATGGCGGTATAGGGAAATTCGTATCGAATTGAACGTAGCGGCAAATACAGTCTTTTTTTTTCCCTACTGATTCGATAGGTTGCCGTGGTCTGACGCATACTACTACTAGTGTAAATTAAAATGCTAAGATAAACCCATGAAAACCCACTGGGCGTTAGCCCTAGTAAAGGGTATCAGGGAACCACACGAGGCAAAGAAAAAATTCTTATGACCTCGGTGGGAATCGAACCCACGACCTCCGGATTAGGATCTACCGGAGGTCGTGGGTTCGATTCCCACCGAGGTTATAAGAATTTTTTCTTTGCCTCGTGTGGTTCCCTGATACCCTTTACTAGGGCTAACGCCCATTGGGTTTTCATGGGTTTATCTTAGCACTTTAATTTACACTTCAGAGTTAATTCTCTGTTCCACCACTTGTAAACAACAGAGGCTGCTTTTTTTGAAGGCCGTGTTTGAAATCATTACTTAACTTTACTTAAAACTATTTAAAACTGTGGCGACCCAATTTATCCTTGAACTCGCTCAAGGACGTCACCTGCCGTAATTCTAACGATAAACTGTACCTCAACCGAATTCCACTGTATGAACTGAAACTTCCCTTGATAATCAGTGAGGGGCTTTGGAATAGCCAGTGGGCATGCGTTTCCAGGAGGGGTTTATGCAATAGCATAAATTGCGTTCACAACTGCGAGGATCATCCCTCACTTGATTTCGTTTCCGTAGTTCATATATGATTTATTTCATAAACCGGCATTCACATTTATTTCTTTCACGGAAACATATGAACCCACAGTTGACCGGTTCCCAACTTCAGTGGCTTTACTGTAGCACCAGTATCACGAGGTTACGGGTTCAAACCCCATTGAAGTCCTGAATATTTTTCAGGCTTCTGTAAGCAATTGCATAAATTGTGTTCACAACTGCGTGGATCACTCCCTCACTTGATATCATTTTTGCAGTTCACATATGATTTATTTCATTCTCATAATTCACATAATGCAAAATGCCGCTCAAAAATACTGTTTCATTTGAAGGGAGAGGTAACGGAAGCCCTAACCGCTGCAAATGGCTACGTACATGGCAGAATATTTAACAACTCGATTAATAGCTGTGTATGAACTGACGCGACGTCACCATGTCACCAGGGGACGTTAACGAAAACGTGTCGCCTGTCAAATGCTGTCAAATCCTGCAAAGAAGAACAACGATCGAGCTGGATGAGGGATACACTGTCGTGCGAGTAAAATCCCCTAATTATGGCAGTGTATCACCGCGGCTCAGTCTAAATTCTTAATATAGCAGCTAGAAGTCTTCTTTATGTTCTCTATTGCTGTTAACCTAAATTAACTACTATCCACTTGGATACCCATTATTACAACAGGCCTAGGATTTTTCGCAGTCTCATTCCTGTAGTGTATACATCCCAAAACCGTTTCATTCGAGTTACTATGAAATAACCCACGGTAAAGTATTCAGTTTTTTCTTAGAAGGATATATACGTTTTCTCTATTTTCAGACTCCTTGTGAAAGTAACCCTTGTCTCTGCCGTAACTGTACATGTGTTCCTGATTTCGAATTGAACACCCATCACTGTGAGTGCAAACAAGGTATGTGAATGTTGAATGTGAATGCTAATAAAATTTTCATTGCATTGAGGCACTGCGATCAATCGCAAACAAAAGCCGGTGAACAGACATATTAGTAAGCAGCAATTTCTCGAAAATATTTGGGTTTTGGTTCAAGGTCGTAAATTTTGACCATTGATAGAATTTACGCCTTAATCGGTCAATATCTTATACAGTGGAACCTCGATTTAACGAAGTGCCAAGGGACTGGGGAAATTGGTTCGTTCAGTATCGAGGGTTCGTTATATCGAATACCTCGATTTAACGAATTTGCGGAAAAACAACCAAAATGTTCGTCATATCGAGGTATACATTACTTGCCAAAATTTTCGGACGTTTAATTTTCGGACACTTTTTATCTCATTTCGGGCAAATTTCGGAAACAAATTTCGGACACTTTGCTGAAACACGGCGTAAGTAAATTTACGCCTATAAAACATGAATATAGACTGGAACAACATCTGTGAAAATGATGATTTTACTGCACCCTCAAGGTTTTACAGATACAAATTAAGTATCCGAAAATTAAACCTCCAAGCCACCTTTAAAATTGACGACAGCAAGCAGTCTCTTCTTCCTCGTCTGAAAAACCTTATTGAAAAGAACTACGAGCTTCTTGACAAATCAGTTACAGATGAAGAAGGATCACTTGTTAGTGACAATGAAGAGATCTGTCAATTGTTGTCGTGATTGATGATGAAGCAGAACTAGAGAGGA
>OX419339.1:28290015-28320015 GCA_948470475.1 Galaxea fascicularis
ATCATTTATGATCAACCCTATAATCATCTTACCATACGTAAACTCATTTCAAGACACCAACCGGGATTTCGACCTCTTCATTCTACTGTCACTGCATTACTTGAAGCTACTGATAGCTGGGCTTACAACATTGACCAAGGTAATGTAAACGCAGTCGTTTTCTTGGATTTAAAGAAAGCCTTTGACACCGTCGATCACGATATTCTTTTGTCTAAACCTATGAAATATGGTGTCCATGGCACTTCATACGAGTGGTTTAGATCTTACTTGGACTGCTGCAAACAACGATGTTTTATAAATGGTTCTCTCTCTAGGGACCATTTTCTTACTTGTGGTATATCTCAAGGTACAATTCTGGGTCCACTCCTCTTTATAATATATATCAACGACTTACCTAACTAGTGTCTATCAAATTCTGAACCTTGATTGTATGCTGATGACACACATATAACCTTTGCTAGTAATAACATCCAAAATCTTAATGCTGTTTTGAATGAGGATCTTGCTAAAGTTGATAAATGGCTAACTGCTAACAAGCTTACTCTTAACGCATCTAAAACTGAGTTTATGTTGATCGGATCAAGGCAAAGGCTAAGCACTGTCCACAACCCTCCTTCACTTATGATTGACGATGCACCTATAACTCAAGTTACCTCTACGAAATCTCTGGGTGTTCACATTGACCAGACATTATCCTGGAATGTTCATGTTGAGAATTTATGTAAGAAAATCGCGTCTGGTATTGGAGCGTTGAAGAGAGTGAGGCCTTTCGTTCCACAAGAGACTCTCCGATCAATTTTCATGTCCTTAGTACAGCCTCACTTTGATTACTGCAATTCTGTGTGGGGATGTTGCGGCAAAACCCTGGCCAGTAAACTTCAAAAACTTCAAAATCGCGCTGCGCGCATACTCACTTACTCGAACTATGATGCCAACGCTGAAAACCTTATCCAAAAACTTGGATGGATAAAACCTGATTCTCAACGAACTATCAATAAGGCTGTGATGGTATATAAGTCGCTTAATGGTCTTACTCCAGATTATCTTAGTTCTAAATTTGTTGACCGTAGTAGCGTCTCCAGTTACTCCTTAAGGGACACAGAGGGCAAACTAGCTATTCCACAGCCACACACAAACTATATGAAAAATCAGAGGCACCCAACGAGCAAATTAAGCAAAACAACCTGTGAGGGATATTTCTATGCTCGTATAATGTTTAGAGACTGTTTAAAGAGTTGCTTTAATCAGCTAGAAAAATTTGATCCGTTCGGATTTCTTAGCTGAAAATTGAAGTGCCCGAAAATTTTAGAGAATAAAATCTTTATTTCAGAAATTGCTAGCTGAATGTTACCTTCGAAGTACTTGTCTGCGAACTATTTACTTACCCGAAAATGCTAGGCGATCTTTTTAAGAGCCAAATATTGCAAAAATATGCCTTCCGAAAATCTAAGGGACGATTTTCCCTGGATTTCCCTGGTTGCGAATCTTTTAGATGATGTTTTAGTTAGGAAATCAGTAGCTTTTTGCCAAAGCATTATCCGAAAGTCTTAGAACGGGTAGACTCTCCCGAACAGATATTTCATCGACGTTTTGCGTTGGGTGCCCCTGAAAAATGGCTTCAGCTACTCTGGAGCAGTTCTTTGGAATAGTTTACCAATCGAGTTGCGGCAGGCTGACTCCCTTAGAGCGTTCCGGGCTGGCTGCGAGGGTCTCTTTTCATCAACTTAAATTTAGAATTTTTTACACACGGCGCTCATGTAAAGCAGATTTTATTTTGTCATTTAATACTATAGTTATATTTATTTGATAATTAGAGTCATTTTAGAATAATGTAGTTTTAATCGTTGCATAATTTGCAGTACTTCTGTAAATAAGTAGGATTCTATAGTTGACTGATGAGTTTACCGTGTATAAGTAAAGTTATCCTATCCTATCCTATCCTATCCTATCCTATCCTACAATCCCTACCTGTACATAAACTCGACCTGACTCTCGGTCGTAAAGCTTTTCAAACAGGATTTTCCCACTTTGAGGATCCCTAGCTAAGCAATAAGCACGGTGACCCCCACTTTTGAATGCATGAATTCAAATGGCAGAAGGTTTAACTACAATATATCTCCATTTGAAAGAAAGTTTAAAATTCTGCCTTGAAATATTTTGATTCTAATGCTGTAAAGAACACGCCTATAAGTAGTCTTGGGTACGTGCGCACGCAGCGAATTCTTAGTTTTGTTACATTATGCTAACTCCTGTTTATCATGTAAGTTCAGGTTCTATCTTGTTGAACGTCTCTGAAAACTTAACCCAAGAAGTGCTCTTTTTAGAAATTCTAGTGCACTTTCTGCCAACTAAGGTTAAGTAATGAAAACCTCATTGGTCCCTAAGTCGTTAGAAAGGTCATCTCTGTGAATGATGTATATGAAATGAATCATATATGAACTGCGAACATGAAATCAACATTAGAGACCTTTAGCACCGGGTTTTTTATTGGAAACCGCAAACTGCAAAATGCGGTTTGCAGGTTGGCGTTTGCAGTCTCAGGTTTGCAGGGTTTCGAACTTTAGCAATGCGTTCGACTTACGCGTGAAACATAACGAATTGCTGCTACTTCGCTAACATGAGATCGTTCGATGTGGATGGCCATCTAAAAGGAGCCATACTCTGCCAAAGGCCAGAAGAGATGCAAGGTTAAACATTCATACGATATATTTCTCATGTATTCCATTACACTTTCGAACCACATATTTAGTGTCGCCCTCTTGTTTTTCGGCAAGCCGAAATGCTTGACTTTATCACCTTACATACATGAATTATTCGAAACTTTGAGTTCAAAAATCGAATTAGAATAAAGCAGGCGAGTATAAAAACCTTTCTGCATCCTTAACACGTGAGACTGTACAATTTTTAATGCATGGCAAAAAAACCTTGCCATAAATCACTTACCGCTAGAACCCTCCCCTGCGGTTCAAACGTGAACTGCAAACTGCAAACGTGACCGCAAGACCTTAGTCACGTGATATCTTGAGGTTTGCCGTTTGCCGTTAACCATGAAAAACCTCATGCTAAAGGTGCCTATTAATGAAGACTGGTCATCGCAGTTGTGTACGCAATTATATGCAATTGCGAAAGAAGCCTGAAAAAAAATTCAGGACTTTAGTCAACGGGGTTTGAACCCATGACCTCGCGATACCGGTGCGACGCTCTAACCACCTGAGCTATGAGGCCACTGCTGACGTTGGGAGCAGGTCAATTGTAGGTCCAGATGTTCCCATGGATGTGAAGAATGTGAATGATGTATATGAAATGAATCATATATGAACTGCGGATATGAAATCAAATGAAGACTCATCCTCGCAGTTGTGTACGCAATTATATTCAATTGCGAAAGAAGCCTTCAAAAAAAAAAAGGTCATCTCAGTTGTGCCAACTGAAACGAGTCGGGTAACCCCTACTTTTTATTGCTTTTTGTCAAAGTCCATAACTTGATTACCATTTGGACGAAGTTTGAGAAGTGTTTTAATACTCCTTCTATTTCAGTAGAATCACCTTAAGAGGAAAATGAGCCTTCCACCCTTGTCTCCTTCTTATTACGTCTAGTAATAGTCAACGCAAAACCCACCAAATCGCTCAAATTCGCCATTTTCAGCAGCAAAAGTGACAATACACAACAACTGAGATAGGTTTACGTTAATTTGAGCTTTAACACAGTCATTTCTCGATGTAAGTTAATGGAGGGGAGAGGAACGGACCGTGATATCTCCCTATTTTTTCACTCATTTTTCTCCCTCCTCCCTAATTATTTTGGATGTTTCTCCCTCCCGCCCTGATTTTTTGCCTTCCTCCCTGGTAGGTGCTTTATCGGGTTTATTGTGTGGCTTACACGAAGTGTGTATCCACATCAAGGCACGATCGGATTTATGAAATTTCTGGCGATTGAGTCGTTACGAATTAGCCTGAAATCAGTCAATATTTCTGCGGCACGAGAGCAGCAGGCCGTGGGCCTGGGTCCTTTAATGTAGTTGCATCATGGGTAATGGCGTGTGAGTATTTAAGTTTGGGTTTGCAGGAATATTACACAAATATTTCTGAAAAGATACTTTGTTATAGTGTATATAATTGTTTAGTTAGTCTTGCACAAGGCTCATGACAAGACCGTTATAAATAAATGCTGTATCATAAAGAACCAAACCTCTTTTTTCTGCTTGTATAGGAATGGTTTCTACTGAAAACTTAAGAACCTAATTAAGAACCTACTTTGGCTTAAATTGCCAATAACTACCCCCAAATATATGAACCTGTTTTGCCAAACTTGGAAAAATGTAGGTTCTTACACGCGGGTTTTTACTGTATTACACCTGCACAAACCTGAAGATCCTAAAGACGCATGTAGTGCACAGAAAAAAAAACTGGAAAGGCGAAACATTTCACACTCACCATGTGGCCACACAGACCATGATGAACTCACGACCTTCCGGAAATTTTGCCCAGAATACCTTCAAATGACCAAAATGTGAGACCCAGTGAAGCGAGAAATAGCGTAGTCTGTTTTGCGAAAATTCAAAATACTTTCAAAATACCGCAAACACCTATGCTAAGCTTATGGGTTCAAAATAATCTTGGGTACCCAGGGTCTACCCTGGTCTTGGGTCTTGATGTAATAATTATGTCAAACAATTATTGTTTAGCGTTGTCCAGATACGTACACTATTAAGGCTTTTGCGCGTGTGTCATGTTTTTCAAAACATCCTCCCTTCTCCCTTTTTATCTTGGTTCTCCCGTCTCCCTATTTTTTTTTTTTTTTGCGCTCTCTCTTCCTCCTCCCTATCTTTCAGTTTTAAACCGATTCTCCCTTTTCCATAAACTTTTCCTCTCCCCACTTAACAATATTTGGACTCTTCAATATTCCCATACCATTGTTTATATTTCGAACATATAAACAGACACACGCTTGCCATGGGCGCCCTGTGTTTTCCACACCCGTTTCAGAGCTCGCAGGAAAATCCATACCCGTTTTCAGACCCACCGTAGCGGTTACAAATCAATATTAATATTAACCACTACTCGGTTCGTTGGAATTCTGGGTTTTTAACGGTCAGTTTTATATCAAGTTTTGATGACACACACCACAATTGGGATGCCTGTGGGAAATCACACAATTCTGTCATAAACGCAATTAAGCTCCCTGTGGCAATTCTATTTATGATTCTCATGCGTTGTCTGATACATTAATGATCATTTTTCTTCCATTGAGCTTAAGTTAGCACACAGTACTCGAGAATAGGTTTACGACTAGCATTAAGCGAGGGTCTCAATGGGGTTAACCATGAGCCGTGAGACGTCTAAAAAGTTCACCATTAGGCGTTAAAATGGCAGTCTGCGTCCCGCCAGGCTTGTCTGACGAGACCAAACTAATACACATGCTTCGAAGCCCGGCAAATCCGGTCGCCCTATTGGACGAGTTAGTGGAAGGTCTGCATCCGGATTATTATGATTACAAAGAGAAGGGGAGGGGGGTAAGGGAGAGGGGACCACTCACTCGTCCAATATGGCGACCGGATTTGGGGGGCTTCAAACTCTCGCGCGTATACTATCGCGTACAAGCAGGCTACACACATGCAGATCCCAAAAAAAGCCCAAAATCTTTATCTTTAATTTTCAACAAGAGACGTCTTTTTGCTTTTCATGTAAATTAACCATGATGAACGTTAAAAAATAACCGGTAGCCGTGAAAAGGAAAATTATCCGGGAAAGCAACCACCCATCCCCCACCCCCATTGAGGCCCTCTAATCGAATTATATTTGACTAATCAGAATTTGTAATGCAGTGGCGTTCTATCCGTACCCTCTAGAGAATCCCGATCCTGTGAAATGGTAATAGGTCCATGATAACAGTCATGAATTCGTGGCCCAATCATATAATTTGTCGGGGGAACTTGAGTGCACTTAAGAAAATATGGTTGGCTATCAAACTGCAGCTGTTTGAGTGTGCTTGTTTGCACGCCGCTTTCAAGATTATTTTTCACTTTATAACAAGCTATCATACTATAACGGACAACACAATTCACGTCTTCTTATCCGAGCTGTTAACTCCAAAAGGGTGTTTGTCTGTGGGAGGGACATGACTTCGCTTGTACATGTGTTTCTGTTGTTTCTTTCGCCCCAGTTAATTGTATCGACATACGCTATGCAAGACAGCGCTCTTTATAGAAACATCATCGGAGAGAGTTTCTCAGTTGGCAAATTTGAGCAAAATCCCTTCAGTTACTTATGGGTGGAGAATCTCGCCTCGTCAATGGCCACAGATGTGATCGATTGCACTTTCCTGTGTGTTGGTGAACCAAAATGTTATTCCTTCAACATGGCGGTGTCTCCTGACTCAAATAGCCTCTACTTGTGCGAGTTATTGGCTACTGACAAGTACAGATCAAAGACAAAATTTCACGCCAACGCTACTTTTCACCATTACAGCCCCAAGGTAAGGGGAACAAAAATGTTTTAAAAATCCTGATCCAGCTCTTAATTCGTAAATGAAGTTGCGGCCTTCAATTCGATATTTGATACACTCTTTTTTTTTTTATATATATTTAAGAGTATATTTTATAAGAATATCGAGGCTGAAATTTGCCAAATTTTAAGATTATATTTTAAGAATAAACTCGAGGCTAAGATTTGGAAAAGAATATGAATTTATGCGATGCAAATTCGTAAATACAACACAGTTATGTTGTTAACTAAACCATGTAAAATTCTTTCTTTTTCTAAACGGCAAAGCTAACCAAAAAACAAAACAAATCGAGTACAAAAATAGCACTAGTACTAGTCGTATCTTCGATGCCAATAACATTTCTGGAAGAAGTTAGGTACGTTTTATCAGGCTGTAGTCTGCATGGCTCTAATCTAAGAATATACACAAGGATATTTTCAGCCTAAAATCGGCAGAAAAATAACATGATTTAGCCTGGGCCGAAAAAAAAACAATCTGATTCTTATATAAAAAAAAGAGTGTATTGATAGTTAACTGGGCTAGCGCTTTTTCTGTGTCATGGGTTGTTGCTTTTGCTGATGGCATTCAGGCGTAATGCAGTCTTATCTTTGGGATTGCCAGCAACCGTGTTTACCACGAAAGTTATGTTTCCGCTATCCCATTTTTTGTTGCTGCAAAATGAAAAAATCCACAATGCCGGTTGTTCCAGCCTGTTGTCCTTTTCGTGGTATCCATATTCAGCTCTCCCTATGCACCACCCGACAACTCAAACGTGTTTCTCTTCTTGGTGCACTGACACACAATTTTTCAGCCGTGTTTTAATTAAAGTAGTTTGGATAGATAGTTTAGAAACAACAAATATAATGTAAATACAGTAAAACCCCGCCATACGACCGCCCTGTTAATTCGACCAACTCGTCATTACGACCACTTTTTTGTGGCCCGAACCGCATAAGCTTACTTATTTTCTTATTTGAAAGCCCCGTTAAACAAATCGTGCAGACTTCTCTTCGAATCCTTTCGTTTGCTACATACAATAATGCTGGTAAACTGTAATGGAAAACTTGACCGCTGCCTTTTAAAATTGGCCGGAAACATAAAGAATAAAACCGAATTGCAATTACCAGATTTGGCCCGCATTTCTGCAGGTATCTGTCTGACTTCAACAATGAGGGATACTCTACCGCTGCCTTTTAAAATTGGCCGGAAACATAATGAAGAATAAAACCGAATTGCAATTACCAGATTTGGCCTGCATTTCTGCAGGTATCTGTCTGACTTCAACAATGAGGGATACTCTTATTTGCGTTGTTAATTATGTTCTAAGCATGTTTGCCGCATTTGTTTGCCGCAGCTAAGCATTTGTTTGCCGCAGCTGATAGTTTAAGTCACAAAATTTATAAATAACAATCAAGAATGATAAAATTAGTTCTAGTTCATTACCTGTAATACAAATGGCAGTAATTTATCTACGTACCCGAAGCGAATTAGTAGTTGTTTTAAACTAAGCTTGGCCTCGTTAGCCCGTTGGCCTAAACGGTAGAGCAGTTCTGGGCATAGCCCACTGTAGGCCTGTAGTTTTGATTGTACCAGTGAATTGAGTCTAAGATTCCCTGGAAAATGATCAAAAGTTGCTCAAAAGATGCCACAAATTGGAAAAGGTGCTCCCTAAATTAAAAAACGTATCTATTTTATTCTGCATAACATCATTAAAAAAAAACATGAAGAAAGTCTTTGATGCGAACTGCTTCCATTGTTTCCTTCCAGCTGCCATGACTCAGTAATTAAAAATGCTGAAAAATTGACGCGCTCTTCTTGGGCGATTTTTGAAATCAATTACTGCCGTTGACATGTTTCTGGGCGTACACGAATTCATACGGAGTCAGTTAGAAGTCTGCAGCACTTTTAGTATCAACCAAAAGAACTGGAAAATTCTGGTTCATTGATGTGTTTATACCTCATATGGCTCAGAAGTTGCTCCAGGAGGAAAAAGTTGCTCTAACTGGTGCAGCACAAAAAGGTGCTAAGACTCTAAAAGTTGCCGAAACGTTACCGAGCACAATCTGATACAGGCCTACACACAGGCTGCTGTAAGCTGTAAGCTTGTGTAGTTCTAATGTAGCTGTTGTGTTGTAGCCCAGTGTAATGCCAATGTAGTCCTGCTGCTTAGTTACCACCTAATGCACACACAAAAAACTAATAAAATAATGATAAAAACAAACGGGAGGCTGTATGACACTCAGCATGGTTTTGAAACAGGGCTTCGAGATGGCGAGTCATCAATACACCTCCAAGTGTTGGCATTTGAGGGGCGATGGGGCAGATAGGATAGGACAGGATAGGATAACTTTCTTAATATAGCGGCCAGAAATCTTCTTTATGTTCTCTATTGCTGTTAACCTAAAATAACTGCATGATGAACAGGCGAACCACATCAAGCCTTGCTTCCTCCACTTGGATACCCATTATTACTGAATAAGCCTAGGATTGTTCGCAGTCTTATTCCTTTAGTGTATACATCCCAAAACCGTTTCATTCGAGTTACTATGAAATAACCCACGGCAAAGTATTTTTTTCTTAGAAGGATATATACGTTTTCTCTATTTTCAGACTCCTTGTGAAAGTAACCCTTGTCTTTGCGGTAACTGTACATGTGTTCCTGATTACGAATTGAACACCCATCACTGTGAGTGCAAACAAGGTATGTGAATGTTGAATGTGAATGCTAATAAAATTTTCATTGCATTGAGACACTGCGATCAATCGCAAACAAAAGCCGGTGAACAGACATATTCAGTAGTAAGCAGCAATTTCTCGAAAACATTTGGGTTTTGGTTCAAGGTCGTAAATTTTGACCACTGATAGAATTTACGCCTTAATCGGTCAATATCTTATACAGTGGAACCTCGATTTAACGAAGTGCCAAGGGACTGGGGAAATTGGTTCGTTATATCGAATACCTCGATATAACGAGTATATGTTCGTCATATCGAGCTCGGACGTTCAATTTTCGGACACTTTTTATCTCATTTCGGACAAATTAATTTCGGACAAAACTTTCGGACACTTTGCTGAAACACGGCGTAAGTAAAAACATAAAATATGAATATAGACTGAAACAATATCTGTGAAAATGATGATTTTACTGCACCCTCAAGGTTTTACAGACACAAATAAAGTGTCCGAAAATAAAACCTCTGAGCCACCTTTGCTAGAGTGTTGTTGCCAACAGACCTAACATCATACCTAGACTGTTCAAGAGATAAAAGACTAATAGTAATATATGAAGGTGCAATACGATGCACAGCCTTAAAAGTAAATCTTGAGTCACGCAGTGACAGAATATTTACCTTTCCAAGTTCTATTTAAGAGGATCTTAAATGAGGATTTCATAAAAAAGAAAACTCTCTTTGTCCCACATGCTTACATACACCCGCGTAATGATTAAGGTGATTTTGCTGAACAAAAATTATTTCACCCTCTACGTCACATAGCTTGTAGACATTTAAGGGCAGATTAATATTGAGAGATGTTAAAGCACCATTTCAATCTTATAGGAAAGAAAACCTGCAGTACAATCAAGAGCTGCAATCCGCATTTCACAAGCGGTTTGTATGCCATCGACCCAGATGGAAAAGGAGGCGTGTCACCCTTCAAAGTTTTCTGTGACATGGCCGACAAAAATGGAGTTGGCGTGACAGTTGTCAGTCACGACAGTGAAAACAGGACGCAGGTCATCGGATACGAATTGCAAGGGCTATATGAGCGGAATGTCAGCTACACTTCAGTAGGAATGACAAGTGTTGCACAGTTAACACGATTCACTGATGCCTCTGCCCACTGCGAGCAGTTTATCAAGTATGAATGCAGGGGCTCGATGCTGTTACGGAATGGTAAGATGTTCGGTTGGTGGGTGTCACGTGACGGAGAGAAAATGAAGTACTGGGGAGGGAGCCATTATTCTTTCCCTTACAAGTGCGCATGTGGGTTAAACGGAACATGCGCAGCGAAGTCAAATGGATGCAACTGCGACAAAAACGACCACGTATGGCGCGAGGACAGTGGACTGCTGACAAACAAGTCTCACCTCCCCGTGATTCAGCTCAGGTTTGGGGATACTGGTCATAGTGGGGAGATTGGTTACCACACCCTTGGAAAGTTGAAGTGTTGGGGTATGGAGTGAGAATTCTGAACCATTGATTAGAACAATTGTTTACAATAAGCAGTTTTCATAGGGACTTGTTCCAACACTGTAGTATACACAAAATATACCAGAGGAGTAATAATTTAGGCTGATACGTTTAAATAAAAGTGGCTATGAGCCACTAAACCAATCAGCTAGTCAGTCAGTCAATCAATCAATCAATGAATCAATAACTATATTTAAGTGTCAGTGTAGTCTAGCCAAGGGTAGAACCAATTACCAATTGGCAACACTTAAGTAAAATAATTTTAAAATATAAAAATAAATCCTGTTAAACACCTTACCCAGTATTTTGATTAAAAACCCTTTAGCTATTTACAATGATTCTAAAATATATATGTAGACATAGGGAACGTTTATATTCAACGTAATTGTTTGGACTAAGAAAACTAAATGCGATAATTACATAAATATAATGATTCAGTTATTTGTAATAATGTGCACAAACAAAGTTTGGAGGTCAAAGTGCTACATTTATTTAGCCTGCAGGGCAACATGCGAGCGCGTTTGGTTGGGCAAACGATGAATCATTCTTCGATTTATGTTTTGCCACCGTGTTTCCCAAGACGACGGGTTTCTCTCTCCGCTTCTCCCGTCGTTCCAATTCACTACTTGCTGTACTTCGAAAATGACGGCCTGAAAACGCGAATTCGTTCACCAAAAAAGGCCTGTTCTACAGGCTAGTGTTACATATAACAAACATCTCGCATTCGTGTTCCTTGGTCGAAAGATTGACTGATTGAATTTGTCGTTTAAAGACCCTCTTTAAATGAGTACATGGACCGGTAGGTTTCTTAAGTCAGCCGAGAGTCAATTCCATAGATTTGGTCCTAAAAGAGGAGTTTTTCCCGTAGGTGTCTGTCAGTAAATCTAAGAATGTAGAAATCCGCGACACTAAAGTAGAGCTTTTAACTAAGAACAGAGTTTTTCCACTGCGAGGGCACAGATTAGTTTGCTTCACTTTGAACAACATAAATGTTGTTTTTTTTATCCAGCCCTGCTTGTCCTGGGATCGGGTCAGCATCGTCACAGTTGCACTGTACTGCTGGAGGTCGTACCTCAGTTTGCGTTGGGGCTGGTAGGTCAAATAAATCCCCAAGTCTCTCTCTTCTTCTGATGAATATTCTTCATCCATTGGTGGTGGGAAATCAGACATATGTGGCACTAATTAGTCACCAGCGCCAACGTCTAGAGGATGGCTGAAACTGTTGTTTGCAGGCTGGTCTGGTTCGAGGATACTCGGACTTAGATAGCCTGCTGCTAATGGTTCGTCCATGTCTGTTGGAAACAAAGTGAGCCAAGGACGCGAGAACTGGTCGCAACGTAATAGCAACGGATTGATGTCTTCTGGATCAAAAAGGGTCTGTTGTGGCTTTTCCTTAAGCTGCTCGGGTTGAAATTGTGTCTCACCAGGTGCCCACAGATGATCGGCAGTTAGGTTATCTTGAAGGTCTTCTGTTAGGGCTGAGATGTCTCGTTGTTGAGCTGTTTCTCCATTTTATTGCACATGGTCCTCTCCATCGAACCAAGGATATCCTTCGCCTTCGTGTCCGTAATCATCATAATAATCCCACTCATCAAAGAACTCTTGGTTATCAGGTTCGTTTGGAGGAGGCTCAAGGTGATTGGCATGTGCCAGACTAGGTTCTGATGTTCTATTACGATCAAAAGCAGCGACTCGGTTTGGACTCCATGGTGGCGGCAGTGCTCGAACGCGAGGTTGGCGGTGTACCAGTGGAATATCGGGCACTGTCATCAGGGGCAGGCAGTGCGTATCTCGGTGGTTGCTACTCGCGGTTGCGCCTTTGCGGGCAACTGTTTTGGTTGGCGACCATCTGTTGATCTTTCTCTATTGTTCCGCGTTTCTCTTGTACGTTGTGTGAGGCCATTGACGGGCGTCTACACGGTGGTCCAGGGCAGTCCAGTTTTCTGTTCATTTCCTGGATAAACTTCATCGTCTGTTCTTCTTTTCCGGGTTCAAAATATGCAGCAACCTTGTCCGGTTTGGCTTGTGAAGACATCAGGTTGTCAAGTTTCTTTGTTAGTGTTTCCATTTTTGTTTGCATGGTTTGTTGTAGACTGGTAATAGATGGATTACTACTGATACCTTGTGTGATTGCTTGTACTTGTTGATTGCGGTTGATGGCTTTAATCAAGCGTTCAATCTGATTACTTTCCTTGTTATTAGTCATTCGTTGTGATTATTTGAATCCACAGTTCTGGCTATTTCCTCCGCTTGTAAAAGCGTCTCCGGCATTTATTCCAAAACTTTGACTTTCAAGGATTGTGCCAACCCCTCAGTAAAATATGTTACTTTGTCTACTTCAGCCATATTCAGTCCACTGAACAGTTCGTGCATATCGTTGATATAATCCGACAACAATTCATTTGGGCCTTGACGTCGAGCTAAAGTCTTTGAGAGAATCATTTATGATCAACGCTATAATCATCTTACCATACGTAAACTCATTTCAAGACACCAACCGGGATTTCGACCTCTTCATTCTACTGTCACTGCATTACTTGAAGCTACTGATAGCTGGGCTTACAACATTGACCAAGGTAATGTAAACGCAGTCGTTTTCTTGGATTTAAAGAAAGTCTTTGACACCGTCGATCACGATATTCTTTTGTCTAAACCTATGAAATATGGTGTCCATGGCACTTCATACGATTGGTTTAGATCTTACTTGGACTGCCGCAAACAACGATGTTTTATAAATGGTTCTCTCTCTAGGGACCATTTTCTTACTTGTGGTATATCTCAAGGTACAATTCTGGGTCCACCCCTCTTTATAATATATATCAACGACTTACCTAACTAATGTCTATCAAATTCTGAACCTCGATTGTATGCTGATGACACACATATAACCTTTGCTAGTAATAACATCCAAAATCTTAATGCTGTTTTGAATGAGGATTTTGCTAAAGTTGATAAATGGCTAACTGCTAACAAGCTTACTCTTAATGCATCTAAAACTGAGTTTATGTTGATCGGATCAAGGCAAAGGCTAAGCACCTTTCACAACCCTCCTTCACTTATGATTGACGGTGCACCTACAACTCAAGTTACTTCTACAAAATCTCTGGGTGTTTACATCCTGGAATGTTCATGTTGAGAATTTATGTAAGAAAATCGCGTCTGGTATTGGAGCGTTGAAGAGAGTGAGGCCTTTCGTTCCACACGAGACTCTCCGATCAATCTTTATGTCCTTAGTACAGCCTCACTTTGATTACTGCAATTCTGTCAGTAAACTTCAAAAACCTTAAAAATCGCGCCGCGCGTATACTCACTTACTCGAACTATGATGCCAACGCTGAAAACCTTATCCAAAAACTTGATTCTCAACGAACTATCAATAAGGCTGTGATGGTATATAAGTCGCCTAATGGTCTTACTCCAAATTATCTTAGTTCCAAATTTGTTGACCGTAGTAGCGTCTCCAATTACTCCTTAAGTGGGGGGACACAGAGGGCAAACTAGCTATTCCACAGCCACACACAAACTATATGAAAAATAGCTTCAGCTACTCTGGAGCAGTTCTTTGGAATAGTCTACCAATCGAGTTGCGGCAGGCTGACTCCCTTACAGCGTTCCGGGCTGGCTGCGAGCGTCGATCTCTTTTCATCAACTTAAATTTAGACACGGCACTCATGTAAAGTAGTCTGCGAGCGCAGACGTATTTCTGGTTATCGCTTCTCTTCGTCCGAAAAGTAATACGTCTGCGCTCGCAGGCTAATGTAAAGCAGATTTTATTTTGTCATTTAGTACTATAGTTATATTTATTTAATATTTAGAGTAATTTTAGAATAATGTAGTTCTAGTCGTTGCATGATTTGAAGCGGTAATTCAAACATGAACGTTTCCGCTGGTCCAGCGAGGTTGTTAATGAGCTGTGTTCTAGCAGCAGGAGCGTCCAACAATATTCCTTTGGACTCCAAAATTAATTCTAGTTTTTTGGAGTGCTATGTGCGTTTTTCCGGCTCCTTAGGTTGTAAGGTTCTTTTCTTTTCCGGAATGAACTCGGCATCAATTTTGTTTCAAAAACTCTCTGACTTACTTGGGCGTTTTCTTTTTCACTTGCTCCAAGGAGTTACATTCCGTTCTGTGTTGTTTCTTCGTCACTGATAGTTCTGCCGTAATTATCCCGATTCTCCACCGGTGTGAAAACAAGTTTGATGGCTTCACAAACGGACAATCGGACGGAACGGGAATACTCTGGAAAACTCTTTGGAAAAGGCTTCTTCCTGGGGAACTCGCTGGCTGCGGGAAGTCCGGGATCTATTAAGGCACACGAATATCATTGAGACAGTAAATCCACACAGAACTTGGCTCCAACCAGAGTTAGTAGGGTTTAATACCAAGACTACACCAAGGGCATGATCCATACATAACCAAAGAAAAAAGTACAATAAACCTCTGTCTATGCGTAAACTACAATCTTAGGTGATGAAGTCACATCATCATTAAAAACTCATAACTAATTATTCCCGGATACAGTTGTAAAAACAACGATTGGTTACAACGGGATTTGCCGTTTACAACATTAATTACTTTCAAAAGTTATACAGGCGGATAACGGTTTCCAACAGGTTGAGTTACAGCTTGAGTGCTTATTACAGTTATGATCTTACAGAACAATTACTGACGCTTCAATGACTAACAACAGTTTGTGTTTACGTATTATTGGACTTGAAACAAATGACTTAATATTTCGTACGTTGGTTTTTATACTTTTATCAGCGAAAGCAAAATGAACTAAATAACAATAAATCCTCTCATCGTAAAACGGACAAATTCCCTTTGAGTTTTAGCTCTTTAAAGTGTCCCCTTCAAGAAAAAAGGTTGATTCGAGAAAACGGCGCTAAGAATGTCAATCGAACGGGTAATTCTTACTTCCGGCAAAAACTTAAAACCACCATTTCTCCGCCAATATTTAATTTTTTCAATAATTGTTTTTACATTAGAGATCCCATTTCGATCATTACTTTAACCGAAAAATCCAAATTTGAAATCTTGGAAAAATCCACACGTCGCTCACAACCTTTCTTCGTGGATTTTTTGCTTCGGGTAGCTTTCAGTGTATGGTTTAAGTCAGCCTACAATTTCACGATGTCGCCATTGTTGAGTGCAACTGAGTGCGATTATTCAAATTTGGAGTTTTAATTATCCATATGCGAGAGTTTGAGTAAATTTGACTGGCTTGTGGGTGCTAACTGATAATTTCCCAAAAGCAGTGAAGTTAAGAGACGCCTAAGTTACACCTTTCTAATGACGGGCACGGGGCCCCAGATGGACAACAGAAACAAACATATCACAAGTAGGGGTACATAAAAATGTTGTGCCGCGTAGACTATAAACACATACAAGTGGTGGAACAGAGAATTAACTCTGAAGTGTAAATTAAAGTGCTAATAGAAACCCATGAAAAACCCACCGGGCGTTATCCCTAGTAAAGGGTATCAGGGAACCACACGAGGCAAAGGAAAAATTTCTTATGACCTCTGTGGGATTAGATTCACCTTAATCGTCCCCACCACCTTAATCGTTCTCTGTCCGACCTCGTAGCTTAGTCGGTAGAGCAACGGTAGATCTAATACGGAGGTCGTGGGTTCGATTCCCACCGAGGTCATAAGAAATTCTTCCTTTGCCTCGTGTGGTTCCCTGATACCCTTTACTAGGGCTAACGCCCATGGGTTTCTATTAGCACTTTAATTTACACTTCAGAGTTAATTCTCTGTTCCACCACTTATATCACAAGTAGAATGATGAGGTGATGCAAATGGCGCCCTACGGACGGGTCTGTGTTTGTCATTCTCTAAATCTGTGCCCCGGACGTCTACCCGTCTCACAGACGCATTATTAGTGACAACAACGGTGGTAGTCTTTACACTAGAAGAAAATTAAACTAAGGAATATTTCAAGTCAAGTAAATTTCTGATGCTTCACGTAAATGTTTGTGACTTGACGTTTCACACACAAGTTATGTTTTTTGCTTGAAAGATAACTTAAGTTTATTTTCCCAGGCAGTTAATTAAGAATTACTGACATTCTTCGCCCGCCTCAAAGCTCAAGAAACCGCAAGTTGGCTAAGTCTTTTGTAAGGATGGTTTTCAAGTCACTTGAAACTTTCTTGAATCGTTTCAAATTTCCGACTTTAATGAGATGCAAAGTAGAGGGACTCGAGATTTTACTTAGCCCTTCACACACATATTTTGGTAATGTAAAACTTAGCATCTCCAAAGTCTTACTTAACAGCCTAGTGTAAAAACTACCATGGTATTTCATGACATATACAACGTTTTTACTAGTACACGTGAATTTATCGGTGACGGCAGTTACGCGTCCCCCAGAACTGTCAATAAAGGTATAACGTAGAGGCGTTCGTATGAGCCCAAGTACCCGGAGCCCGCGGAGCACCATTTAAAATGCCGGGCTTTTTAAAGGAAGGGTGCTGACTCTAAAAACGACTAAACCACATCTAACTCAATTTAATTCATAAGCTTTGTACATCCGTTAACGTATTTTATTAACTGCTAAGAATCAAGTGAAATCCTAATCGTAAATGCCTTTAACCTTTGTCGACTCGGTACTGCTCAACACTTTACAACTCATTTCAAATAGACCTTGCTCACGAAACCGGATTATTTCAACGATCAACAAAATCATTTACCAAATTCATTTTTGTGGTGGTCGATAAGGGATTATCTCTATGGAAGAATACAAGTAACAACGATTAACGGGTGTCAATCTCAAGCTATGCCAGTTACTGACGGAATAGATAGCGACCCACAGCTTCAAATGTACGCAGACGATACCACGATTTATGTCTCGGCCCCTACTTTTGATCTGGCGGCTTCCAAGTTAAACGAAGTCCTAGCAAGGTTATATACATGGTGTTGTGAGAATTGTCTCACTCCCCATCCTACCAAGACGGAATATATGTTGCTCAGTAGACGCGGGCAAATAACTGGGCCAAAACAAGCTATTAAGATGGGTGATTATGTTATCGAGGAGATGGATTCTACAGGATGCTTAGGTGTCCAGATAGATAACGCTCTTAAGTGGGATCATCATGTATCAGGACTAGCGAAGTCGTTTACGCAAAGATAAACTTACTTAAATCACTGTACTTCCTGCCTAGACCGGCAGGCGAGAACTGATTTCTATTTTGGGGTTATTTTGCCCTCTGTTACGTATGGCATGTTGGTTTGGGGCTCTTGCGGTAAAGCGTTTTTCTCAAACTTGGATCTAAACATGTCAGAGCGGCAAAAATAATATTTAACTTAGGTTGATGTACGCCAAGCAAGGAGGTTCTTGGCATAGCAAAATGGATTACCTTGGAGACTATGTATGAGAAACGATTATTAATTTTAGCGCATCAGGCTTATTATCATCCTTTACCATGTCCAATGAAATGTCTTTTAGTAAAGTATGTAAGTAGCTATGATTTCAGGAGGGAAATGACCTATAAGTTACTCAGGCCTAGGACTGATATGATCAAGAAATCATGCTCATACAAGTCAATTATTCGGTGGAATGCCCTGGAAAACGAAATGAGATCATTTTGTGACATTGACGCTTTTAAAAAGTCACTCAACTGTACTTTTAAGCCACACATATTGTAAATACGTAGAATTCTTATATTACTTTTATTGTGATTAATTAGTAAGTTTAATTTTATTGATTGTACACGACCTCATTAGCTTTGCTGAACGTTTAATCGTGTTATAATAAATGCTGCTACTGACCACGTCAGCAAGGCAGAGTTTGCCTTTTGTCTTTGTGAGTGTTTAGTAACTGTAAGAATATCGACTCGAAATGGACCAATCATAAATTTGGATGTTTCACGAGGTCCTCCAGCTGAAGTCGACTACTATAGGCCACTTCCGAGTTCATGTCTGCCTCCTCTTCAAAGCGAGTCTAAGTGCGAAGTTTTTGTGATGGTAATTAGTTCTACTTTACATATGAATGAAAACTAATTTTCATAACAAAAACTTCGCACTTAGACTCGCTTTGAAGAGGAGGCAGACATCAACTCGGAATGGCCTATTATCTCTTGACATTATTTTTTTGGAAATTTCTTTTAATTAATTAATTATTTTTTGCACAAAAAAGGTGACCCTGCCTCCCCCCTCCCCCCTCCCGGCCCCTCCCATTGCGTGGTCCCTGAAGTAGTGCATCGGGCCTGGTCACATGGAAATGTTTCACAGTTATCTTTGGCAGCGATCCTGTCACAAACAGTCACCTCACAAGGGAGTCACGAAGGTTGATATTACGACGATAGGCAGTTGGTTGTAGCGTAAGGGTTGGAAAAGAGTTGCAGTATCCGGGTCATTTCGTAAAAGGGCGAGGTTTCTTGTGGTGTTCTTTACCAGTCTGTTGGTGGGGTGGTATCTTAAAACACATCCACAGTTTCACGAGTTTGTAATGGAGCGGTTGGAACTCCCCCTCCTCGCTCCTTTGGGGTTTTTGCTGTCATAATGTTTGGGTATACTTAATTCTTAGAAACGATTATTTAAATGCCCGACTTAAATTCCTCTAAAGAACCGAGTTCGAGGTCCGCACTGTAAGTTACGGACCGAGTTTTTTCCCGTGCGCTTATGGCCCAAGCGAGAAGCGCGCGGGCCATAAATTAACCAGAAAAAACGAGGATCCGTAACTTACAGCACGGACCGAGAAAACGAGGTTAGTAACATTTTTATTATATCTCTGACGTTAATCGGGAGAGCGGGAAAGGAAACTTTCATGTTTTAGCGGGCCGTACAGAAGAATGCGCGGTCCGTAAAACTGACCAATCACAGCGCGTACTAACTGAGAGGTTTCATAAGAAATGGGACTCCAAGTCTTACCACAGCGCGTTGCCGTCGATTTTCGTACATATAAACAAACTTTACCCTAGACTTTGTTTAGAAGGTGTCTAGCCACCCACTGAAAGCAATTGTAGGTTAAATGTGGTTGTAGGTAGGTCAACTTTTCAGCCCACGTTCGAGTCTAAATTTGAGTAGATATGAAAGTGATATAAATGAAATTACGTAGATGCTGGCAGCTACGCGGCCAAGCGACGGTACATGAGACAGTGCAAATCTCAGATTTAGCCACAATCCCGGAAGTTTTGAATACGCTTTGTCTACATGTCCGCCAGCCGCTGATATCCAAAGGTTTTTCATGAAGTAAACTTACATAAAATGCATTTTGTTATCAGAGAATGTTATCAAGTTCACCACAAGCTTTTAGATGATATAGTATTTGAGTATTATCTGAAAAAACTTTAAGTATTTATCTAAGATAACTACTTTAAATTATAATAAATCATTTCATCAATATGATGGGGGACTCTCAGGGTTTTGGGAAACAAAGGGACATGGCCATTTACCTCTCGGGTATTATCTTGAGATCCTATGTAGGGAACAGTTGAACTGATGCTTGAAGTAACATTTAATCTAATAATTTTATTGTCAGACCCTGCTGCAGCAAAATGTTTGCTGTTTCTCTGGTCTCTCACAGTTATTTGCCACTTGGTTCAGTTGCAACTGTTTTGAGGCCTAGAGTCAATTGTCTTGTTCACAAAATTACTGGTGACAAGTTTGTTACAAATCTGCTAACGCCTTTTCTTTGTTAGACTTGGATGGGAACAGGGCATTATTTTGGGGGAACAATGGAGAAACCTAATTACATTATTTTAGAGAACAAGAACATAAACTTTCCCTGAGAGGCCCTCTATAATACCAAAAAGACATGATGTAATAGTAGTAAACACGCACCTTATGTGTTTAATCACAGGTACTAAGTAAATAGACTGAATGAAATGAATGAAAGGACAACAAAAGCCCAGAGTGGCTGGTAAAGACAATTTTCTTAGGGATGATAGAGTTTCCAAAAAATTTGCCCTATAGTAGACTATGAAAATCTCATGCATGGGCTGAGTCAATTCTATTTCAAACTGAAATAGTACAACTCATGAATAACACGCGATAGGCAAAACCGATACATGGATGCTAAAATCACTAAGCAAACCGCTTGTTGATACAGTAATATATTTAAAGAAACTCCAATGACCTGTAATAAAAACAATAAAGACAAGAGCAAATTTAGATATGTGATTTTTCATCCACACAATGTACACTTAACTGTTTTCTTTAAGTCATCTTCCGACGTTAGCGTATCAAACCCTTGTTCGCGTAACTGTTTCTTTATGTTATTGACATCTTTATGAGGTGCACTCTTCATTACCAAAAAACACAACCGGTAGCAACACTGAAAACAGCAAAACAGATAAAGGAGTAGCCCATTCTGTTTACTCGTGAAAGAGCGCAATGCGTTAAAACAGTTTGTGAGAGGTTGCAGGAGATTGGGGGAGGACCCGATACGAGATCGAATGATAACTTATGCTAATTATTATTGACAGTGATTGGAGCATATTCAATAACCGTGATACAACATTGTACAACAGGATTATTTAAATTGCCTGTTAATTTTAGCAGAGCTCCGCGCGCGCCAAAGGCGCGCGCGCTTAGCACTGTTGATGAGAAAATATGGTAACCCATCGACCCGAGAAATTTTGGTTATGACGTCATCCTAAGACCGTCCGTAGGTACTTCCGTACGTCCATCCCATTATGTACGCCAAAGTGAAATGTGACACTCCAGTTAACCCTTGCGTGCATGTAAGCGCGCTTCCATATGGACTGTTTTTGGACAGATCATTTGCCCCAGTACACACAGTTCTCAACCCGCGTTTTTGTGGCGGGAAGTTGCATGGCCAACTGCCGGCCAACTGCGTCGTAGAAAAACAAAGGGAAATTTTAAAGACAGTTAAAAAATAAAGTCAGTTTGTTTATTCGTTGGCGGAGGGAGAAAGAACAAGACAGGGCACGAGTAAACGAGTTTCAGTTTTAACTTACTGGTCTTCGAGAGAAAAGATCGTGTTGTTCAAGGTTTCAATCATGCAGGCGCTGTCTTCGGACAGTCGGACGTTGCTGTGTATTAAACTGGACGGTTTTGCCGCTAAAAATCCTTAATTGAAGAAGCTTCCTTCGTAGACATGAGAAGTAATACTTTTGTGTGAAATAACTACTTCTGATTAAGCTTTGAGTGCGGACTGATTGTTGACTGACTTAAACTGTCCGCAGGTTAGTACAGTATGAGGCCCAGTTCTCGGCCGGGCCCAGTTCTGGGCTACTTTTTGTTCAACGTTTATTTTTCGCGCCACAAATGAACCTGAATAAAAAGCAATTGTTTCCAAAGTTTTGAGTTTACAGCTACTATATACTGTGAGCACGTCGAGGTGACGCGAAGGTAGTTGAATTTGGTTTCCCCGAAACGTGTTTGTTTACGGCTACTCGAATTACATGGTTTAATTCAAGTTTATATTTTATCTGTATAGAAGGCCCAAGTGAGCCAATTCTTGGCATAAAGAACGTAGAGTGATAAAGCTATCTGTTACATGTAAACTTTTGCTGGCCTGTTTTATTGTTCGACCTAAATCCACTCCTCAATATTTCCTTGGTACTTTTGCGTATATTCTCGGCCACCCTGCTCGCCGTCAACACTAAAAAGACTCGCGTGACTGCACTTAAGAGTAAAACTAGGTGTGCAAAAAACTTCCTTTTCTAACATGAAACAGACCTCTTTATCAAACACAAGCCTTATAAGTGATTTGACAACAAAAAATGTTAATAAAGCGTTGTTTATTCTGAGCGATCGCGCGTACTCTTTTGTGGCCGAGAACTGGGCCGGCTGGTCGATAACTGGGCCCGCGAACGAAGCCTCCATGTTCGTTATTACTCGGGTAAAAACAGCGTTGAGCAGTTGATAGCTTTACATATGTAAACTGATTGCTGAAGCTAGTTGTGTGTGAAGTTTCAAGTCCTTACGGCTATCCCAAGGTAAGAAATACAAGTTTACGTTCTTTATGGCCGAGAACTGGGCCCCATACTGTACTCCTGTTTTGTCTTTTGTTATTTGTGCCAAGAAAATTGATTAGCGATTTGTCTCGGTTACTACAAGTTGTGTTCGTTATTTGTCTTATATTTCCAATTTCTACGAGAAACGCCGAAGAGAAAAATTCGCATCGTTCTAATTTGTTTTCTTACGTTTTGTTGTTTTCACGCGTTCATCTGAAATTGCCGTTTGGACTCAAAAATACCGCCGTGTTTTTTCCAAAGGTTTTCTATCCAATATTTCATTTTGGATCCTAAAACTTCAAGTTTTTTCCTGCTCTCGCTCATTTTAGGGCACAAAATTGGTAAAGAAAAGTCAAGCGTTATCCGGACGGTTTATATCCTTGGCTCCGCTTTGTTAGTTTACACCTTTCCAAAAGCCGGATTGACATTTGGAAAACTTTCGCAAAGAGCAAAAACTCCTTGCCAAAAGTAAACACGATTTTTAATGGCATTCGAAATGCCAGAAATATGTTGTCCCTAGCAGCAATTCTCGTAGTTCATTAAAAAATTGCAGACTTTAAAGGCTAACTGCAGTAAAAACTTTGTCTTTTATCGGTTTACGGCTGTTGTTGTTGCCAATCATGTAATTTGTGATAATCGGTATTGACATAAATTAATATTTTGCCGACACGGAACAGAGAACTGGGTGCGAGCGTAGTGCGCAAAGACTCATGGGTAGCATGTTTGTAAAAAGAGACCATTGAGCAACTTGTGTCATTCTACGGTCAGCCTTGCCACTAGCACTTTTCAATAAGGTTAATTTTATTGTGTAATTAGCGTCAAATGTATTGGTTTTCGTTTTTTCATTCAGTTTTTTATAGATCAACCTTAAAACCCCACAGGTGGCGCCACTGCATTTGGTCGGGGGTACACGGTCCCTCTTTTTTCCCTACGAGGGTTTTTCGGGGTTTACGTGTCCGGCTTTGGCGCATGTAGGACGTTACTTGATGTATCTCTTATCAACTTTGTTGTAAGCTTATTGTCACAATTAAACATATCTTGGGCCTGGCTGACCAACGCCCCCATGCCTCAACCTTTGAGTGTGTTCGGTTGTGTAGTGAAGGCAAAATTGTTATTATTAACGGTGATATCAAAAATAATACCACCTACTACTTGTAGTCAAGGTTTTTAGTTTGCAACATTTGTAATTGATCGAAGTCAAGAATAAAACCATTCTCAACCATTTGCATTTGATCTCCGGAGTTGATTCACGACTTATCGTGCCGCACTGCGGCAAAAGTGACTGAGTCACTTTTTTCAACGAAAATTTAAGTCAATTTCGCTACACGTTTTTCGATACTATTGTAAAAAGGACATCGACGGCAGTTTTGCATCGTCTTTACTCTTATAGATCACAAAAATAAAACCATAAAATAGTCAACGCATGACGAAAAAAGGACTTTTTGAACTTCTTTTTTGGGTGGTGTCGAAGAGTACCCACTTTGGGGTTTTGCCATTTTGTTTTGTTGTGGAATATTTCGGGTTAATGAGGTTAAAATGTCACCGATACATGTTAGAAAATGTACGTCTCAACCAAAGCACGTAACTGGTTGTGATGTTGGATTGAAAAGTGGGACACTGGGACTGTTAATCTAATTTAGTGATTCACATCATTTGAATTGAAATGTAATCAGATGTAATTAAACTGCGATGAAGCAAAAGTCTGTTAGTCGTTTATGCTCGTTCATGTAGTCCCTTGACCCACAAAGGCCGATGATATTTCGAAAATGTACGTTTGCACTTGATTGAATGGTGGCGGTGGGTTTGCAGCAATACAGTAAAAAATCTATAATCACAATACAGAAGTCCTTATAACTGGAGTCCTGGCTCGAGTCCTGGCACCGAATATTAGTTTATCTGTAAATGTCATACAAATATAACGAAAGAACTGTGGAGCTCCGCTTTTACGCTTGCCTAAATAAATTATATATTTTTTTATCAGTCTGGCAAAGGTGCCTGGTAAAGGCCGCATAATGATCACATTTACTACCCTGGGCAAAAATGTGATAAATGATATTTTGACCAAGAAAAAATGTGGAAAGGTGATGTTCTGATCAAATTTACTAAACTAAGCAAATTTAATACACCGCCAGTGGATTTGTCAGTTCTTGCCTGCCCGGTTATTAGGATGTTGTGCCCATTCCTGGCAAATTCATAGACCTCAGCTTGTTCATCGGTTAACTTGTAAGAAAACATAGCAACACTTTGCAGACAGATTCAACCGTAAAAATTAACTTTTCATAAAATGTGGCTTTATAGTACCAATGGAAAATTTTTTCGAAAAGCTCAAAACTATAAGGATGAATTTGCTGATAGCTTGAAAATGAAAATGAACGTATATGTAGCTCTGAGATGAACTGTTGATAGCTTGCCACGATATGGCCTTAAAAATAAGGCAAAAATACTGTGAAGTCACAGCAATAGTCTGCACGCAGGCGGTTGGATAGTCGAAAAAACCGGAGTTCTTAATGAGGTCGCCATCTTGGATTCGCGCGGCTAGGTCTGGGCCGGGTTGAGGGTCGACAAAGCGAGCGAGGGGAGGGGGGCGGGGAGAGGAGAGAGAAAAACCGCCTGCTCGAAAACCAGCCCCCATTGAGTAGCAGCCCACCGACCATGGCGCTTCCGCCCACGTGCTACGCATTGTTAATTGACCAATGTTAATTGACCAATGTGACAAGTTATCAATCACTTTGAAAGCGTGCAGTTCAAAACAAACTCACGTGTAGCTTGCAGGATTGGTCTCGATGGGAAATAATGCTGCACGCAGCTACTCCGAAAAAAGCCGTGGAAAAAGTTGTCAAGCCAACACAACCTGATACAAATGATAAATGTCTGTTTTGTCCGTTCCAGTTTTCTGTTAAATACGGAAACTTTGGCAATTTAGTGAGCTCTTTACAAAATCTCGTGGAACAAAGAGTACAACGACACGAAGACTTTGGCAGAACTCTGCGAAGAATTGGGATTTTCAGTTCCGAGGTGTTCCAGATTCTCGGAAAGGATTTGCAAGGCTTGAGGAAGAAATCTCAGAAGAACTCAACTCACAACTTCTACAACCAAATTAAAAGTGCTTTATAGAAAGAAGGCGACAAGGAAAACGAAGACGTGGCGGCACAAGTAGCGAAACAAGATGATCATAACATAAACATATCAAATCGTGACATGGAGGAGCCTGAACTGGAACTTTTGAGGCAAAGAGTAAAAGAAAAAATGCCGAAGCAACTTTAGAAGCGAAACGGTTTTCCGTGAAAATGTGCCCGAATGCCCTGAATGTGCCCGGCTTTAAAAAGCGGATAAGAATGATTGTTTGTGTGTGCTTGAAATCGACGGCAACTTGTCCCTCGCATAATTTTCGAGCAACAAAGTACAGGTATATGCCATCATACTAGTCAGGGAAAATTTTAGCAGAAGAGTTCGACCATCGGCGATTTGTTTCCACACTTATGGCAGTGCTCGGGAGAAAGAAATATATCACTGGCGGTCAGGGTGACATTGCTAGCATCAAATGCCAAGCTTCCGCCGTCTGAGTTTTCGAATAAAACTATAGCAAACCTTTTACCCGTCTTCAATTATCAACGCGGGGTTGTTGCGTGATTTGACACGCTTGGGGTTAGTCACGATAACTATTTTTTCATGTAGAACTCCGTTTAAAATCTCATTCACTTTTCTAGGGGTCTGAGTTTCTGCGGTCTGAAGCTTCGAGGTCTTAGATGTGAAGTTTTGAGGTCTGAGTTTTCGAGACACCCCAAAGCAACCTCTAAGCGCGGCATTGATTACAAAGATTACGGTCGCCATTAGACAGGAAGTAATGACAGAAAATGTTACACCCCAGGTTGTCCTTAACGCACAGTCTTTTTTCTCTGTTACCGTTCGCCTCGGATCCACTGATTTCATCTACAAAGTAATCGAGTCTTTTGTGGTTCAAACCCGAAGGAACACGTATGCCTATAACAAAAAGCGTGAAATGTGGTGAAAAACATATTTTCACCTGGAAAATTTGGCGGAATAACAATTAGCGAAACAATCGCTAATTGATGTCTCGTGGGTTTTGAAGAAGGACACAACCGGACTTCTCAGACGTGTGGTCGGAAACCAGCCGTTTTCAGTACGTTGATAAGAAATGCACGGTTGTAATTCTAGTAGGTCGTGGAGTAGCGGTGCTTACGACCGAAAAAGGCTATCAATGGAAGAGGACTCGGATACCAGAAGCTCTTTTCCGTCTCCCTTCAAGCAAGATGTAGCGAATGGTAGTGCATGTACTCCAGAAACAGACATTTTTTCGTTCAGAAAGCGTTTAGATATGGAAACAAACGCCCCCTTTCTTCAAAACGGTAAGGTTCAGCTACTTTTATTAAGCGATTGATGGTATTTGTTACTGTTATATACCTGTGTTATACGATTGGACGGGACTTAACTTAACTAGCTAAGGTAAGAGCTTGTATAGCTAAATGGACGACCACTATAAAAGAAGATTAACATTACATTTTATTTACAATACAGCAATTGTACATTGTCTTTTGATCAGGGTTGTGTTCTGAAATATTTAGCCGTATGACCCCCTTGACTCAACCGCCTTTCAATGTTTCTTACAATTAAAATGGTCTACTTCGGAAGAGTATGCCATTGGATTCAATGAGTCCAGCAGCGATTTATAATTATCAATGCCACCTTCACAGTCAGCCTCACTGTACTGTTCCGAGTGAGTTAGATATGTTTTTGTGTGGGATACCTGTGTGTTGTAAAGGACTAGCTAACTTTCGTAAACAGCACTCAAAGCTTTTCGGCTGATAACGAGTCGACCGAAGAATAGCCACTGACTACAACATTGCAGAGTCACGCGACCTCGTTTGGGTATCTCCCGGCATAGTAAATCGAACTCAATCGAACTCAATCGAACTCAATCCGTGGATTGAGTTCGATTAAGTTCGATTGAGTTCGATTGAAATTTAGTTCGATTTCGTTCGATTTACTATGCCGGGGTATCTTGAGTAAATAATTACGTTACTGTTGCAAACGATGGTATTGAAGCAGATTTTTGTACTGAGAAACGTTGGAGAAAATGTTTGGAAAGCCTATTTCAAAGCAATAACTGATAGCAAAATTAATGAAGCAGCTGCTTATCTGGTTGCTTCCAAAACAGGGAATTTTGGTGACGTGCAAGGCAACAGGAGTGTCAAGTGTCATTCCGAGAACTTTGAAAGCGAACATGTCACATTGCGTTGCCGAGAAAAGAACACGGACGCTGATAAATGATCAAAATATTTACCTTAGCTCTTGAAGGAAAAATCGCTACGGACTTGACGTTTTTTTTATCTCAAGAGAAGTAGTACAGTAGAATTTTGCGTTATACTTAAGCAAAGAACTATCGTATTTTTGGGTTTTATTTTCTTTAGCGTTTGCAATCTGCAAAGAAAAGGGAGTTTCTTATATTACACTGGTGCCAGTACCGCCTTGACGCGGTCAAACCTATCACTAAGTCTTCCTCGTTTTAGAAATAATGCAGCTACTTAACGTGACATATACGTATACTGAGAATACTAACATGCAGTACCTAATTCTATGAATTAGTGAACTGGTATTTGTGTTGAAAAAAAAAAAAGAAAATAGGTAGCCTACAGCTACATGTGTGGGATACCGACAGTCCTTATATTAACAGCAGTTGGTGGAGTAGGTGAAGGGCGGGCCTTGGTTTGGTTTGAAAGTTTAGACAACGGCGAATTTTGCAACAAACGCATTCTACAAACATAACAAAAAATTAGCCAAAAACTCATTCCGAGAATTATACAAAGGAAAAATTTAGCCGTAAATTAACGGCTAAATTTTTCACATATAATATACTGACTAAAGATTTCGCCGTTAATTAACGGCTAAATTTTTCACATATAATATACTGACCAAAGATTTCGCCGTAAATTAACGGCTAAATTATTTGTTTGAAATATATGTGAACCTCGATTTCGCCGTAAATTAACGGCTAAATTATTTGTTTGTAATAGAAGTGAACCTCGATTTAGCCGTAAATTAACGGCTAAATTATTTGTCTGTAATAGAAGTGAACCTAGATTTCGCCGTAAATTAACGGCTAAATTATTTGTTTGTAATAGAAGTGAACCTCGATTTCGCCGTAAATTAACGGCTAAATTATTTGTTTGTAAATAAGGTGAACATCGATTTCGCCGTAAATTAACGGCTAAATTATTTGTTTGTAATAGAAGTGAACCTCGATTTAGCCGTAAATTAACGGCTAAATTATTTGTTTGTAATAGAAGTGAACCTCGATTTCGCCGTAAATTAACGGCTAAATTATTTGTTTGTAATATATGTGAACATCGATTTCGCCGTTAATATCATGGGTGACAAATTACTCCTTAATTTTGGCGCGAAATTTCAGAGTTAATTTATAATTTCACATGTGAAATTACAAAATTGCCATGGCAACGTTTAGTGCCAAGATGACGCTCCAGGTTCAAAGATGTTATGGATGTACTTACGAGCTCTTAAAGTTTTAACTTTGTACATTTTCGCTTGAATTTCATCTAGCCCAGTTTGCTTTGGCCATATAATAAACTTTTAGCGACAATTTATACTTCAAAAACACGGAGACAAATACACAGATGACCGCGATCGGATTTTAGGCGCATTTTACACGGGCGCCGCTTTCAGTTCATTCATGACTATAGCGAATCATGTAACGAAGATTTGACAGTTGACTCAACTTTGAAACATTTTGTAAACAGCAAGAAGGATTTCAAAGGGCTTTTCGTCGAAAAACTCAAACAATTGTGAACTTTAGCCGAAAGTATGCTTTAAACATTTGAATGCGTGGAGTTCTCGATACAATAAACAAGTCAAAAACCCACGATTGTGAGCGTAATTTGTCACCCATGATATTAATAGGTAATCAAATGGTATACTCGTGAAATTAGGGAATAATTTCACTTGCGTTTTGTCCAAATTCTAATAATTTCCCTCGCCTAAAGGCTCGGGAAATTATTAGAATTTGGACAAAACGCGCGTGAAATTATTCCCTAATTTCACTCGTCACCATTTGATTACACATACAAATTAACGGCTAAATTATTTGTCTGTAATAGAAGTGGACCTCGATTTCGCCGTAAATTAACGGCTAAATTATTTGTCTGTAATAGACGTGGACCTCGATTTCGCCGCAAATCAACGGCTAAATTATTTGTCTGTAATAGAAGTGGACCTCGATTTCGCCGTAAATTAACGGCTAAATTATTTGTTTGTAAATAAGGTGAACCTCGATTTCGCCGTAAATTAACGGCTAAATTATTTGTTTGTAAATAAGGTGAACATCGATTTCGCCGTAAATTAACGGCTAAATTAGTTGTTTGTAAATAAGG
>OX419339.1:28325015-28335015 GCA_948470475.1 Galaxea fascicularis
GTATCAAAAACTGACACCTTTGCATATATGAAAGACCAGTAACGTTAATGGTCCCGCGGGAGTAGGTAACACATATATTGCAGACAAATAATTTAGCCGTTAATTTACGGCTAAATCTAGATTCACTTCTATTACAACCAAATAATTTAGCCGTTAATTTACGGCTAAATCTAGGTTCCCTTCTATTACAAACAAATAATTTAGCCGTTAATTTACGGCGAAATCGATGTTCACCTTTTTTACAAACAAATAATTTAGCCGTTAATTTACGGCGAAATCGAGGTTCACTTGTATTACAGACAAATAATTTAGCCGTTAATTTACGGCTAAATCTAGGTTCACATATATTACAAACAAATAATTTAGCCGTTAATTTACGGCGAAATCGATGTTCACTTCTATTACAAACAAATAATTTAGCCGTTAATTTACGGCGAAATCTAGGTTCACTTGTATTACAGACAAATAATTTAGCCGTTAATTTACGGCTAAATCTAGGTTCACATATATTACAAACAAATAATTTAGCCGTTAATTTACGGCTAAATCTAGATTCACTTCTATTACAAACAAATAATTTAGCCGTTAATTTACGGCTAAATCTAGATTCACTTCTATTACAAACAAATAATTTAGCCGTTAATTTACGGCTAAATCGATGTTCACATATATTACAAACAAATAATTTAGCCGTTAATTTACGGCGAAATCGATGCTCACATATATTACAAACAAATAATTTAGCCGTTAATTTACGGCGAAATCGATGTTCACTTCTATTACAGACAAATAATTTAGCCGCTAATTTACGGCTAAATCTAGATTCACTTCTATTACAAACAAATAATTTAGCCGTTAATTTACGGCTAAATCGATGTTCACATATATTACAAACAAATAATTTAGCCGTTAATTTACGGCGAAATCGATGCTCACATATATTACAAACAAATAATTTAGCCGTTAATTTACGGCGAAATCGATGTTCACTTCTATTACAGACAAATAATTTAGCCGCTAATTTACGGCGAAATCGATGTTCCCTTCTATTACAGACAAATAATTTAGCCGTTAATTTACGGCGAAATCTAGGTTCACATATATTACAAACAAATAATTTAGCCGTTAATTTACGGCGAAATCGAGGTCCACTCCTATTACAGACAAATAATTAAGCCGTTAATTTACGGCTAAAGTTTTGGTTCACTTCTATTACAGACAAATAATTTAGCCGTTAATTTACGGCTAAATTTTTGGTTTGTAAAAACAGTGTGAATTAAATTTAATCAAATTTAATTAATACTGAATGAGTTTATGGCTAAAAATTTCAAATGTTTGTAGAGAAAGTTTAATGCAAAATTTTCACTTATATATATACCCGTTTGGTTTTCGAAGACATGTTTTCAGCCGTTTAGTCCTAAATGGATGCGTTGCGCGTGCTGAAGAAATACGAACGTCTGCCGATTTTGACCCGATTGCTATGAATCTGCAATTTACTTTCGCTTTCTCGAAGGCTTCCTTTTATCTGTCGAACTTGCAAACATTGGCATAGACGCTACTTTTGTTCTTCAATTAATCCTTTGGTTTATCAGCTTGCGTGTTTTTTTCTCGGAATGACAATGTAACATGATCGGTTAGTAGTCGTGTAATTTGCGTGCGATAAGCAGGTTTAATAAATAATTAATTAATGTGTTTTTTTTATTTTCAAGGAGCGAACACGCGATTGGGTTTGATGATAGTAATAGTCAAGGACGAGTGCAGTGCATTTGTAGGTTAGAAGTCTTAGTATAAATCAAGCAAAGATAATCCGATAATCGGAAAAGCCTTGGAAGTCAACGACGATGGTTTTGTAATCTGCTACTGGAAGGTCCTGGAAAGGTTCCTTCAACAAGGAATGGGCGCCACATACACTTCCAGCTCGCAGAGGATCAAATGGGAACCAACTTTGGACCCCGAGCAGCTTCCAAAGAGCTGCATCATTTGTTTTGGGTTTTCACTGGATGAAAATTCTAACCTTCTTCCGGGAACAAAGGCTTATTTAAAAAAAGAGTACAAGGAAAACAAATCATCCGCACCGGAGGCAAAATGATGAATACTAAACTGGATTCTTGCTGCAATTGATCTAGTATTTTGATGGTGATCTTACACGTGCCAATGATAATTATCACCTTTCGGCAGAGTGGAACACTGAACTGGTTACCGAATAATATCGTTTATTTTACTTCAGTTGTGAATGCAGGGGAGTTAGAATAAATCGCACATCCTGCTTTCCAAATAAAAACAGCACCGCTTTCTTAAGGATTTAAGCAGAGCAGGAAACCAAGGTCCGAATTTGGGATCCTTAGTTTCGAAATAAAACAGCATCGCTTTCTCCAGGATTTCAAGGAATCAAAACCGAAGGGTCCGAAATTCGGATCCTTAGTTTCTTAATAAAATAGCGCCGCTTTCTTCAGGATTTCACAGACTTAAAAGCAAGGGTCCGAAATTCGGAGCCTTAGTTTCTTAATCAGTAAAGCAACATCGCTTTAATTCTTCAGGATTTCCGACGGACTTGAAACCAAGGGTCCGAAATTCGGAGCCTTAGTTTCTTAATGAAGCAATATCGCTTTCTTCAGGATTTCACGGACTTAAAAGCAAGGGTCCGAAATTCGGAGCATTAGTTTCTTAATACAATAGCGCCGCTTTCTTCAGGATTTCACAGACTTAAACCAACGCTCCGAAATTCGGAGCCTTAGTTTCCGATATTGAAACCCTTGGTTTTTGATAAACACTTCAAATCCTCCTTAAAAGAATAACGAGTTATAATGTTCATTTCTGAGGAACAAATTTAGCTATCCGCTGGAATAAAGAAATTTCCTATGCACTCAAAGCTCGTTTTTTCACTGTCCGTAAGATTCGAACACTTCAAGTGTCAAGAAAGACTTAAAAAATGGTTGTCCTCCAGATCATGAAAAAAAGTCCTATACTTTTATTCTCCAAATTCCACTGAAAACGATAAATAAAGCTCGTTTTTACATTATACAAAGTGCCCTCCGATTTATTTGAGCGAGATTTATTTTTTTGTGGAATACTCACACAGAAATTGCTCAAAAATTACATTTTCTGCGGAATTTTGAATTTTGGAAAAACTGAAAATAGTTTGGAAAGCGTTACATGTGGCCGGTGACCATTTTGAAGCCGAATGCTTCAAAAAAATGCCAGGATCCACTCGTGTCGACTTAAAAACAGGATCTATTCCAACTAAGTTTTGCTTCGTGAAAAAGAAAGAAACGAGAAAACCTCCAAAAAAGCATACGCTTGTTGAGCGAAAACAAAAATGCTACGCCAAGGATGGTCATTTGATGTCACCGAAACAAGATGATCATAACGTAAACATATCAAATCGTGACATGGAGGAGCCTGAACTGGAACTTTTGAGGCAAAGAGTAAAAGAAAAAATGCCGAAGCAACTTTAGAAGCGAAACGGTTTTCCGTGAAAATGTGCCCGAATGCCCTGAATGTGCCCGGCTTTAAAAAGCGGATAAGAATGATTGTTTGTGTGTGCTTGAAATCGACGGCAACTTGTCCCTCGCATAATTTTCGAGCAACAAAGTACAGGTATATGCCATCATACTAGTCAGGGAAAATTTTAGCAGAAGAGTTCGACCATCGGCGATTTGTTTCCACACTTATGGCAGTGCTCGGGAGAAAGAAATATATCACTGGCGGTCAGGGTGACATTGCTAGCATCAAATGCCAAGCTTCCGCCGTTTTCATTCAATATTTTCTCCATTGTCCGGATAAACAAGGTCCTTATCGAGAACTCTGTCAATATAACTCTGAACCCTGAGAGGAACATACAATCTTTTTCAGTGAAATAAATTTAGATTTCTGTAACAAATCTGTGCTGTGTATAAATGTAAACAGTCTGTACGTAACCTTGTGACAAAACGTCGCTTCGTTCCTTTCCTTCGCTCATTTACCGCACGAAAACCATCTCTTCAACACTGGAAAAGTCAGTTGGCCAGGGGTCTTTCCTCGTATAGAAGCTCCGTCAATATCATCCTCTGTAAGGGTAATTTTCGGCGGATTTCTTACAGACATGTTCAAAGTGCCCTATATTGTCTTGATTTTCCCACGAATGATCACCACCAAGCCTCGCCTTGATGTTACCAAAGAAATCTTGACGTCATCACGCATAAGGGCCATAGAGTACTAAAGTGATGACGTCATAAAAATGAAATTTCTGAAATTATGGGATTTGTCAGGATATTCTGAAAGAACAATGCCCAAGAGGCCTGCTTGCCAAAAATGAGCATTTGGGGGAAAATTGTCTCTGAGATCGTAGCCCAGTTATGCTTACAAAATTCCATACAAACCCTTCTAAATTTTTTTTGGGTCGACCCAAAAAAAATTTAGAAGGGTTGATGAAACCCCCAGGAACCACCTGCAAGCAGGCCATAATTATGGCTCTTGGTCACACTGAAGACACGACGTGCGGACTTGCTAAAGACAGCGATATCCGTTGAATCTGCTGAATATTTCGCAACGTTTCACAGCATCACGGGTGGAATATTTCCGGTCAAATCTAACGCATCGCACTCCCTCAGCGCAGCGGAGTGCATGTGGACAAAATGACCATCCCTCCCCCGAGTAAGTGCCCCTTTTGCTGAGCAGCCGGTCAACTAAGCCAGAGTATTTGAATCTCGTATACGGACACTGTGCTATGTATGTATCACGCATCATAGAGTCGCCGAATTGGTCAAATTTGAGCGGTGAAACGAGCGATTCCCCGTTTGTGTTGGTCGAATTTTCGAGCAAGTTGGCGAAAAAAGAAAGGAAATTTATCTACGCGGCTGCTGCTGGCGATTTGAAGTGGATACTCCGCTGTTTTGGGAATTTATTGGCCTTCGAGCGGTGACTGGTTCGATCTCGAGTCACCGGCCTTCCCTTTATTTAGAATGGACAGTGACCTGGGATTTGAAAAAGCGATGATATTGCATTTAGACGTCCCAGAAAGGGACAAGAAACAGTAGAGTGAAGGTAGGAAGGCTTTATTTGACTCATATAAATATTTCCACCGCTACTCGGTTCGTTGGAATTATAGGTTTTTAACGGTCAACTTTTGATGACACACACCACGATTGGGCTGCCTGTGCTTAAACAAACATTTGATAATAAAAAATTGCGACAGAAAATTTCTTACAAACATTCTAAGATCTAAAAAGCTAAAAAAGTTGCTTTTTAGATCTTAGAATGTTTTTAAGAAATGTTCTGTCGCAATTTTTTATTGTCAAATGTTTGTTATTTGGCTTGGAAAGTCGCGCAATTTATGATGGAGTGATCGCTTTGAACAGAGGCGAAGCATGTGTCAAGACAGTGAGTGTTTGTGTCCACTGTTTGTTGATTATTTTGTCTTCGTTAATTCATATTGCCTTCAGGAAGCGAAGTTGAGTTGACATAGAGTAATTTGCATATTAGCATTGAAATATGATATCCGAACTGTTTCGGTGAAAATGCGCAAAATTTTACCAATTTTTGCCTTCAAGATGTTTTTTTGCCATTCTTCGATGGGCAACCAAAGCCTTTATTACAAAATGTTTCCTTAAGAATTTTCGTTACAGTGCAACTACTCCAAGCAAGGCTACGTACCCAAGAATTTTTTTTACAAATTAGCCAATGGTGTTCGAGTGATGAAACAACAGAATAGTCGCAATTTGAATTTTGTTGTGCTTCGATAGTGGGTAAATTTGTCATCCATAATTAATTTTGTAAATGGTTTGAACCCAGGAGTCATGTCATAATTAAGTGAAGTACGATCGTCCGGGTGAGTGTAGTCCTGAGAAGGACTGTTTGTGGTGACATTGACTGACGTTTCGACAACCTGAGCGGAAGTCATCATCAGAGTCAAGTGAGTTGTGTAACGTCAGTGGATGGTATAAGTACTCTGGTCGTTGATGTGATTGGTCAACGAAGTCGTGATGTTATTGGTCCACTGTCAGTTAAGCCTAGTTGTCATTGGCTGTGAAGACTGTACACAGTGATTGGTGCGTTTCGATCCGTCTTTTGTTAGTCTAATGTGTGTACGTGTATTGTTAGTAAAATTAGTCGGTCTGTTGTTTGTCTGTAGTAAACAGTGATTGGTGCGTTTCGATCCGTCTTTTGTCAGACTAATGTCTGTACGCGTGTCGTTGTCGGTCAGTCTGTTGTTTGTCCGTTGTTTATGTCGTCGACAAGTCGTTTGTAAGGTGCGGGAAGTTGTAAGCAACGGTTTAGTGGTGTCTGTTCTAAGTAAGTAAACCAGCTTTCCAGTACGATCCGTTGGTAGTAATTAGTACTGTATGTAACGCATTCGGCAGAGTCCCAGTCGATTCTGTGGTTTGTCTGTAAATGGTGTTCAGCAATGTTATTGTTGAGGTCACCATTTCTTGTCGCTCGTTTGTGTTCAGTCAGTCTTACGTTCAAGTTTCTGCCGGTCTCACCGATATAGGTGGCCTGGCAGTCGCAGCATTTGATCTTGTAAACTGCTCCTTGTCTGTTCTTTGGTTCGTCTTTGTCCTTAACGTTCGTCAGTAGTTGCCGTAAAGTGGTGATGGGTTTGTGAGCAACACGGATGTTGTAGGGCTGTAGGATGCGTGCAATGGTTTCAGATGTGCCTTTGATGTAAGGTATCGTAGCTGTGGTGACAGGTGTCGCGTTCGTGTTCGTAACGTTAGGTTCTGCACGGTAGGTGTTGCGTCTAACGAAGTCGCGGTTGTAGTTGTTTTTACTGAAAACGTTGTCTAAGTACTCACGTTCGTTTGTTAAACTGTCGTGTGAGTCGCAAACTAGTCGCGCTCGTCTCGTTAGGGTACGTATTGTCGTTGCTTTGTGTGAAGTAGGGTTGTAAGAGCATTCGTCAAGTAGTCGGTCAGTATGTGCAGGTTTCCTGTAAACTGTAGTTCGTAGTTGTTCGTTGTCAAGGGTAACCAAGCAGTCTAGAAAAGGTATCTTACCATTCTCCTCGATCTCCTTGGTGAACTGGATGTGGTCGTTCTGTCTGTTGAGGTGTTCGTGAAACTCGTCGATTTCGTCTTTGTGTAGGGCTGTAAAAGTGTCGTCAACGTAGCGTAGCCAGAGTGGTATCGTTCGTTTGTAAGTTGCTAGGGCTTGTTCCTCGATGTTTTGCATTACGATTTCTGCAACAACAACGGAAACTGGTGAACCCATAGCCGTTCCATGTAACTGTTTGTAGTGTTTGCCGTTGTACTGGAAGTAGGTAGACGTAAGGCAGAGGTTCAGCAAGTCCATAAGGTCGTTCGTAGGTAGTGGCAGTTGTAAAGTCGAGTTGTTGATTGCGGTCTCAGTGCAGTCTAGGGCCAATTGAAGTGGAATACTGGTGAACAGTGATTTCACATCAAAAGACACTAGTTTGTGGTCTTCAGGTACTTGTACTGTCTTGATAGCGTCAATAAAGGTCTCCGTAGACTGTAGTTTGTGTCGGGATTCGTCAGTCAAGGGGTTCAGTATCGTAGTCAGGTATTTAGACAGTTGGTAAGTCGACGACCCACAGAACGAGACTATGGGACGCATAGGTACACCAGGTTTGTGGAGTTTCGGTAGTCCGTAAAGTTTAGGTGGCTGTGGTACCTGGCACCTCAGTCTGTTGTAACGTCGGATGTCAATAGTGTCGGCTTTCTTAAGCTGAAGTAGTTTGCTGTTAAGTTTTCGTTGAAGTGCTTGCGTCGGGTCTCGTTTAAGTTCTTCGTAAGTCTGTTTGTCGTTAACAAGTGCGTCCATTTTGTCGTGATAGTCTTTCTTGTCCATAACAACAGTCACTCGTCCTTTGTCAGCGGGAAGTATCACAATGTCCTCGTCGTTCTTAAGTGGTTTCAGGGCTTGTCGTTCGTCTTTAGTCAGGTTGTTTTCTGTAAGAGAGGCTGATTGTATGGTAGAAGCAATTCTGCTCCTGATGTTATCCTTGGTCGGTTCTAATAATTCTCTTTGGTGAGACAGAACCGCCTCAACACTCGATACGATGGCCTCGGTCGGTATGCGTTTGGGCGTCACGGAATGTTTCAGTCCGTAGGAGAGAACCTGTGTTTCAGTCTTGTCTAAGGGACGGGAAGAGATATTCCTGACCCAGTTGGCGTCTGTCTTGTGGCGTTTTTTGTCTTTAGAACGTTGTAGTCGCGTCAGTTTTTGTTGTGTCTTGGTGCGGCATTGTTCAGTTGTTTTGTTAGCTCGTCGGTCAGCAATGTTGCGTACAATGTCAAGTAAGTTAGTCGGTACAGTTTGTTTAAGTTTGTCAAGTCGTTGCTGTAGTTTGTTGTTGTAGTGGTTCAGTCTTCTGTGACAGTCGTTTATCCGCGCTCGGATCAATCGTCTGCAGGTGGCTTTGACGATCTGGATAGCCTCTTGTGTGTTCAACGGGGACTTAAGTCGAAGTCCGGCTGGAACAAGGCCAAGATCTTTGCAGCGGTGGTTGAACCAGAGTTGTTGTCGTATACGTCTGACGTTGCTTGCGTAACTGATGTAGTCGTTAGCAAGTCGTTCGCTCTGTCGTCCAAGTGAACGTAAAATCGTAAATGGTTTGAACCCATCTGTTTACTACAGACAAACAACAGACCGACTAATTTTACTAACAATACACGTACACACATTAGACTAACAAAAGACGGATCGAAACGCACCAATCACTGTGTACAGTCTTCACAGCCAATGACAACTAGGCTTAACTGACAGTGGACCAATAACATCACGACTTCGTTGACCAATCACATCAACGACCAGAGTACTTATACCATCCACTGACGTTACACAAATCACTTGACTCTGATGATGACTTCCGCTCAGGTTGTCGAAACGTCAGTCAATGTCACCACAAACAGTCCTTCTCAGGACTACACTCACCCGGACGATCCTACTTCACTTAATTATGATAATTAATTTTGCGAAAATCTATTGTTCTGATGTAAGATTCTCATTGGCTAGTTTGTCGAAAATTTTCCTGGGTGGCCTTGGTCGAAGTCGGTCGCACTGTAAAGATCGCGAAGAACTTTAAAGGCCGGTTTACACGGTGTGATTTGTCGGGCCGATTTGTCGGCCCGACAGTGTCGGGGCGAGAATCGTACGTCTATTTTGACGCCCGATTCTCCGCCGATTCGTGAAAATGAAAATCGGCCCGATTCCAAAAATCTGTTGCAGTGCAACCGATTTTTGGATGTCGGGCCGACACTATAAAAGAAGCCGCCGCGTCAATCAAAATATTTTGAAAGGGCGTACGAGAAAACGTCACTGAACAAGACGACGAAGGCAAGGGCGCGATCCTTTGATGAAAGAGTGATCTCCCTGTTAATCGCGGAATGGATCAGGTACCCGTGTCTTTACAACAAACTTGATTAAGTCTATCATTATCGAAACAAAAGAGATATTGCGAAGATGCGGATGGCTAAATCCTTAAATACGCTTAATAATACATTGCTCGCCCACCATTTTTGCTTTTGATGCCTTACTACGCGTGTTGAATAGGATGACCGCTTTACAGAAAGTCGAAGCTCCGAAAATTTTTCCTCTCGGGTTTCATGTCGGGCCTAGAATCGGGTGTCAAAACAGACGTGCGATTCTCGCCCTAACACTGTCGGTCAGACAAATCGTTCCGATGAATCGTAGCGTGTAAACCGGCCTTAAGACTCTTTGTCGACCGGCCTGCTTTTCGCGCGTTTGTTGTTGTTTTGGGGTCAACCGTTAATGGCGATTCATATGTGAGGGAGTGGCGAACGGCATATTACAGTCAAATATATCGGCAGGAATGTTGCAAGAAGGCTAGCTTTTGACGGGAAACAGTTACAGGCGTGTGGTCCGTTCATGTTTTTAGTGTCTGAAGGATTTGAAACCTCTAATTTGATCGGCGTCGTGGACGCGATCGAATGTCGAAGTAAGCCGCGTTACAGGAAGCGAGACATGGGATAAGAAAAAGTAAATAAGCCTTATTGCACTGCAAATCCACTTGTAAAACCAAGCAAAACGATGGTACTGCCTG
>OX419339.1:28342515-28352515 GCA_948470475.1 Galaxea fascicularis
CGTTGACGTTGTAGACATGTCTGTCAATCTCACAAACGATTTAATACAGTGATCTTGGAGGGTACCGACCACCTGCACGATTTCCAAATTCTCCAACAAACTTCGTCATCCAGAAGTTCAACCTCGTTCCCAGGGTCTCTCCTCTTCCCGTCTCTCGCTCCAGGGGACGGGAAGAGGAGAGACCCTGGGAACGAGGTTGACAAGGGAGACGTTTGCGCGATATCAACAGTTAATTCCTGAACTTCGTCCACCTTCTCGGAGTCAAAGCCCAGCGACTCGTTTGCCACTACTTTATTTGAGCGAGCACTTCAACAAAGGCCTCGAATATCTTTACGCTCCATTTTGTACTATTTCTTGTATTCTGGGGACCTCACAACCAAGCTGCTTCTTCGTCTACATTTTCCGGTCTTTGAAAACGAGATCCTTCTATGTTCACAATTATTAACGAATGAGTTTTGCATTCCCTAGACATTTCATCCTGTGCGCGGGAATTCCCTTCGAAGGGCAAATGAAAGCTTGCTTTTCATTCCATAAGCATATTCGCGTCTGTATTCGCGTCCGTACATTCGCGTCCGTAATGCATCGGATATAAACTGTATCGCCCTCGGCTCGACATTGTATATCCGATACAACACGATCGCTCATATTGTATTTAGTACATAAATATACTCATTACAAATACTATTATAAACGAAAAAGGAAAATTACTTCCGCGAATAAATCCTAACAAAGTGCGCGAAATTAAATCACGCGAATTTAAAAACTGAGCGAAAAAGAGGTCCGACACGAATTTTAATTAAATTGAATTGAATTTTAATACAAGTAAGGCACATGCGATCGTGTTACGCTGCAGTCACGCTGCGGTTGAAATCCTATCCGCAAGGATAAAGCCGCACACAGTAATGACTGTGGGCTTGTCACTAGCACAGACAAAGGCTGTGTTAAGCAGGACCGGTTCCAAATATGGTTCTGATCGAAAAATTTTGCCGGATAGGCGTTTTGTTCACACGGGACCTGCTAACCGTACCGTCAATCCGTTCCCAATCAGGTCCGATTTCTGGAACTCCAAAAAGGCAGGTCCAGTTTTGAAACTGTTTCGCGTCCCAAACGGATCTGTCACCGTGTAAACACCTGGATCGGTTCCTTTCGGTACTAGCGGCGCAATTTAAGCTTGGCCCCATTTTGAAAGCTTCATCTGCGCAGTAACTGCCAGAAACAGCTCCTTTGCTCACTTCGATCCAGTACGGGACCATAATATATCGGTCTCGTAGAAGTGGTCCATTCCAGGAACGATTCGGATCCACTTGGGACCGATCCCGTGTGAAAATAGCCTAGAAAGAGACTCTTTTTTTACTCTCGGCACTTCGTGCATCGTACGGAAAGCTTCGCTTTCCGGAGTCGTCACCCCTCGGGCGACGATGATTATCGCGGATATATAGGATTTCAACCGCAGCGTAACACGATCGCATGAATCAATCCTTTCACGCTGCCATTGTTCGGTGAATTTAACTAGAAGTACGGTCGAATAGGACTCCTCTGCTCCTTGTGGACTGAGTGGAGTCCAATTCGGTCTGTAATCATACGAGTGAAAACAAAATCGGACGACCGCGCAGCGGGAGTCCGATTTGTTTGTCACGAGTATGATTACAGACCGAATTGGACGACTCGAAGTCTTATTACCAATTAATCATAAAAATTATAATTTCCGAGAAAAGAAGAAGAGCCAAATTATAAAAGGAAGAGAAGTTTTTCACTAAAAGACTGACAAAGGAAGCGTAGTGAAACCAAGGTTGTGATTGGTTGATTTAAATTGCTACTTTGAATGTCCCAAGCGAGTCGTGTGAGAAATGAAATGAAATATATTTTGCATCTTCTAATGGGAACTCGGAATGCTTTAATGTGACTGCGCGATGCAGTTAAGAGTCATGTATGGTTGATATGCTTCAATGTGACTGCGCGATGCAGTTAGGAGTCATATATGGTCAAAATTGGACTATGTGACTGCGTGATGCAGTCGTAGTCTGTACATGTACCAACATTTCTCCCGTGCTCCGGCGCCACAAGAGTCTCCAGTAGCTCAGTGGTTAGAGCATCCGTATTAGATCTCGGAGAGTCGAGTTCCATTTGAAGATGCAAAATATCTTTCATTTACTTTGAATGTGATTGGCTTCTTGAACTGTCCGATAACAAAGTGTCCAATAATGCAGGCTGATAAAACTCTCCCGCTACACACGGATGATGTTAAGCTCGCCAATGATATGGGGGACTACTCTGTTCGTAAGATCACTGCAATAAGATCCAAGCTGGCGGCCAGCACTCAGGCCCCTCCAAGTGCTGTCCAAGAATCTGATTATTCTACTGCCTTGGAAATGACTGCGGACCTTTCTTTCTCCGAATTCGCATTACTTACTGAGGAGGATGTAAAGAATTTAGCGCTAACCTGTAAGAAATCATGTGACCTTGATCCACTTCCATCTTCTATACTATTTATACATCTGGACCATCTACTCCCTGCTATCACAAAGATGATTAATTTATTGCTAAAGACTGGTCGGGTTTGCTTATGAGTGGAGAAATGCCTTGGTGCATCCATTGCTTAAGAAACCTGGACTACAACTAGTAAACAAGGACTTCCGCCCAATAAGCAACTTACAGTTTACTTCTAAGCTTACAGAGAAAGCAGTTGGTATCCAGTTGCAGAACCGCATGTTGGAAAATGGCTTGTTCCTGGAAATGCAGAGTGCGTATCGTGAGCATCACTCTAATGAGATGGCGTTACTGAAAGTCAAGAATGATATTCTTATGAATATGGATAGGGTCATGTGACGCTCCTAGTTCTTTTAGACCCTAGCGCCGCCTTCGATACCGTGGACCATGATATTCTTATTCATAGACTTCAGTCATTGCTCTGCCTACGTGGGTCAGCTCTTCAATGGTTTCGATCCTATCTGAGAGGTCGATCGCAACAAGTTACAATAAATGGTGGTCTTTCCAGAAAGTTTGGCCTAGAATGTGGGGTGCCTCAGGTTTCATGCCTTGGTCCCTACTATTTACTATCTATGCTAGCAAACTTTTCAGTATAACTAAATCTCACCTGCCGTCTGCACACTCGTACGCAGATGATACTTAATTATATTTGTCATTTCGCCCATTAGAGGGTACATGTGAAGTTGAAGCGCTAGATGCTATGGATAACTGCATCGCGGATGTTCGTTCTTGGATGATTAATGATAAGTTGATGTTAAACGATGATAAGACTGAGTTTCTGGTGATCGAAACGAGCAAGTAGCTATCAAAAGTGTCTGTCAGTAGTATTAGGGTTGGCGACGTTGATGTAATCCCCGTACACTCGGCAAAAAATCTGGGTTCCTGGTTCGACTCGCACATGGATGGCAACAGATATAACAAAGACCTGTGGTAGCGCATTCTTTTATAGATCTGTATAATATCCGACACATACGAAAATACCTCACTAGGGAATGTACTGAGAAACTGATTCATTCATTTATAACCAGTAGGTTAGACTACAGCAACAGTCTCCTCTATGGAGTTCCTGACCATAATATGCAAAAACTCCAACGTGTCATGAACGCCAGTGCGCGATTGACCTTCTGCGCACTTAAACACTGTCATATTACGCCGCTCCTTCAGCAACTCCACTGGTTGCCTATTCGACTACGTGTCGAGTTCAAAATCATTTTGATCACCTTTAAAGTACTCCAGGGCTGAGCTCCTAAATATCTAATTGATTTAATTTTCGTCTTACCGCCATCCCGGTATGATTTACGACGAAATAACAAGGGAATTCCTCTGAGCACCCCAAAGCGTTTTACAAATGTTACCATGGGGGATCGATCCTTCATGGCGGCAGCGCCACGGCTTTGGAACAGTCTTCCCGTAGACATTAGATCTGTTTGCTCCACAAGTGATTTTAAACAGAAACTTAAGACTTTTATTCAGCAAGGCATTTTGTTAGTACAATTATTTTATATTTACATTTTTACAGTTTTTCTGTAAATTGCTTTTCTAATTGTAAATAGAGTAGTTTTCGTCTAATAGTAATTGTAACTAGGTTTTTTTATTTTTATTTTTATTTTTTAGATTTATTATAATGTCTGTCATGCGCATTTGATTACTTACAGAAAATGCGCAATATAAATATCAAATATTATTATTATTATTATTAAATATTATTGCCTGAGTCGCACGTCCTTGACATGTTAAATCATTTTGTTTTTAAACCAAAAAATCCCGCTTCGTCGGACACCACGCAAGTCGATCCAAATCTTTTGCTCTTCCTTTTATCGCTCAAAAATTTACCTTCCGGAGTGTCTTTTAAGGCTGGCTCTTGATCTTTACGCCTTTTTTAGCGAATGCAACGCCAATTAGAAGATAAAGTTGTTTTGCTCAAAATGAAGAAACCAACTGAATGTGAAAGCAAGTATTTTTGGCGCCCGACCAATCAGGAGCGAGTAATTGTTCCCCCTTCAGAGGCAAAATTAAGAAAAAATGCCCTCCTTATTGACCAATTAGCATTCAGTAATTTTGCCGTCTATGTTATTGTTGTATGTATTGGCAATCTGCTGACACATTTTATGCCAGAAGACCACAAAAAGACATAAATCAACCTGACCTTGATACACTCGTTCAATTTTCTTTTCTTAGAAATGATGGCTAATGGATCGATCATTCAGGAAAATGGATCTGAAGGTCATAGGAACGGCAGTTCATTTTCTTCACCAGAGTGCATAGCCTGGCTCACAGTATTAACAGCCGAGTCTGTATCTATAGTAACATTAAACATCCTTACGATAGTTGTTTTCATAAGAAACCGCAGTCTTCGCAAGCGCAGCATGTACCTGGTGATCAACCTGGCAGTTGCAGATACGCTCGTTGGTGGTATTTCTGAGCCAGCCTATTTGGTTCAGGTTGACAGATTGACGTGTAACATTATTTTGAGATATGAAATGACCTCCTCGTCAGGAATTCAAATTATCGAGGGCATACAATTATTGTTCCTTGCAGCTTCCCTTACAAATCTCGCTGCGATTTCGTTAGAACGTATGCACGCAACGTTTCGTCCATTCAAACATCGTGTTATTAAGAATTGGGTCCTCGGAGTAGTTATTATAGTGACGTGGGTTACAGCTGGTTTGTTTTCAACTGCCGTAGGATTAATATGGCGGAAACGTCTGAGTAATTTTTACGTATGGTGTTCGCTCAATTTTATTTGTCTGTTTACTTTTTTTGTTTGTTACATGTCCATTGTAATGAAAATTAATTGTGGAACGCATCTTCAGCACCATGGTGCAGCCAGTAGAGAGGGAAAACTGACCAAGACATTATTCATTTTGACTTTGGTTTCTTTACTGATGTGGCTGCCATTACTCCTGGCCAGTTTTCTTTATTACAATACCGATATAATACGTTCCCTTCCAGAATTAATAATAAGACGTGTGAATATTTCTGCCAACGCTTTATGCTTTGCCAACTCTCTGGTAAATCCTGTTTTGTACTTGGTCAGAATGCCAGAGTTCAGAAGAGCTCTGGGGACACTCTTTCGAAGACAGCATAGACATGTTCAGGTTCAAATACCTCTTCGTGTCATATCTCAGGCAACTGGCACCATCAACCCAGCTATAACAGAGGATTAAAAGGGCATTTTGTTTCAAACAAATTAAACTAGCGATCTCAATTTGAATTTTATGTCGTTCGAGGGGATAAATTGTGAGGATATATACGAGGAAGAAAGTGAATAAACATAAAACCTCTAAAGGAGCACGAAAGTGACTTACAAACCTTTGGCAGACCTGTTACTCATTGATATAACTTGACATCCCTCAGGTTTTGAAAATACCGTATAATGTACTGTAGCTATTGTTTTGTGAAATTATTGAAATTTATTAATTTTAAGTGTTTCCAAGGGTGGCAAAAAAGACGATAAGCTAGGAGGATAACAGTGAAATCTAAATGAAAAAGTTCAACTTTGGTGAAAGTTGGTGTGAGCGAGACGGCCGTTACTAAAATGTCGGTTGCATGGCCTTCCATGCAGAACCTCCCAAGTGGACTGCATGATTTACGAAATGTATTGGTTTTAAAATGATATGCAAGTTTAGATTAACATTAACTTCCCTCAAAAGGTGTGGTGAATGATAAAGAATCTCAGTTCATCACACATTTCTGTCTATCTGTAAAACTAGGATTGGTTGATGCTTAATTATACCGATTTGATCTCGTGGATTGCAGCATGTAAAGACATAAAGTTTCCGTTAAAAAGAACATCATGATAATACTGTTTATGCGTTTCATTTTCTTTTTGTTTCGCTTGTTTGCTTGTTTGTTTGTTTCACATCACAAATTCCGAGCTTAAGATATTCATTCCTGCCGACTGAATTTATTCCTATGAGTAGTATCCAACTAAAGTTTTTTTCAAAGGTAAACATAACCATATAGCGCTATAAAAGCGTTAAGATTGAAATGGTCGCACGACCAACTGTTGCAAAAGGACTATTAATGACTCTTCTGTGGCTACAATCATGGACAAAAGTTGTTGAGACACATGAAAATTAACAACGTTTTTACCCTAGGTGTAAATTCTCCTCTCGCCCCTTATTCAAGGTAACCTCCCCTCCCCCCTTTTTCAATGTTGGAAACAAATAAACATCCACGAAGCCTTTTGCAACAATGTTTGGGGGGGGGGGGATGACAAAATATGAAAAAGGTGTTTTCATTCAAAAACAAAATACTATTGTTAGTTCGAAAGCGTTAGTTTTGGGGATTTGTCTCAACACTTTTGTCCATGATTGTAGATTTAAAACAATTATCAATATTTTCACTCGCACACAATTGTTCTAAACGCATCACGTGACTGAATATACCCCAGCTAAAACTGGGGAATATCCAGTGATATTCCTCAAATGCGCATAAAAATTAACACAACAGTCCCTATTTAGCGCTAAAATGTGCTCGCGTATTTGTCCTTGGATATTATCGGTTCCTCGAAGCTCACGGTTTTCCTCTAGCTTTGCTATCGTAAAACTGTTCTCTTCTCGGAACAAATCATGTCCGCGGACAAATATCCGAGTATGTTTTGGCGCCATCTTTTAAAGATGTTCCCCAGTTTGCAAAATGTTATAAAGTGACTAAATTTTTCTTCGGTCCCTTGTGAGCTGTATTGCAGTTAGAATTTCCCACATGTTTTCCCAAGCCAACCTCCCTTTCTAAATTCAGTCAAACAAAGTCCTCCCAGCTTGAGGGCGTAAAGGCAGCGCTCCCTCAAAGCCGGCTCTGTGTACAAACCGAGGAGTCCACCAGCAAGCAGACCAGCAGAAACCCCCAAGGTGAGCAGACTCAATCCGAACTCTCGAGTGTTGTTGTCTGCGGTTTTTTCTCGCACCATGTGAGAGGAGTTGACGTAGATGGCTCCGTTGGCAAAACCGCTGAAGAAGCATAAGACCATTATGACACCAACGTTGTGCACGTAGCGATACCAGGACATAGTGACGAGCAAGATATTAAATACAACGCAGTTTACAGCCAAAATCCAGGGTTTGTTGATTTGCACTCGCTTAAGCTGGTTCGGACATGTGTAGGAGACCACCAGCAAATAGGAAAGACCGATCACGGTGCCAAGATGGTGGCACATGGTGTAGTAGTTGTTGTGATCGCGAGCTCGGAATGGGGCTGTCCAAAATGCCATGGTAGTGACGACAGAGTCGTTTGAGAGAAAAGCGGTAAAGCTTGCCCAGTAAAGGAAAATTATCAGAGGAAAAATCAACCACCCAAACACCCAGCGTCTAGACCAAGACAGCTTGCTTTCAAAAGTTTCATTGACTGCGGCCACGAGCTCGTATTTGATGCCATTGCGGGAAGGAGGCTCCATCCAGGGATCCCTTAGGGGGCTGCGATCCAAGGCAGTGTACACCACAGGGAAGAGCACTATACCTGGCAAGATGGCAGCGAGAGCGATCCGGGGCACGACACAAAACCACGTTGTGGTTGCTGTCAAGCAAAAAAAAAAATGATAACCGGCATGCATAACTCTCTTGGTAATGTATCGTATATTCTCCAGTGTTTAAAAAAATTGGTTATACATATATATCTGTGGATGTTAAGCCTTTGATAAGGTTCAGGAGGTGAGATTGGTACAGGGTTCCATCTAATTTGGGCAGAAGCAAACATAACCACAGGTACAGGTGCAAGTAGATGGACGGTTGAACGGATATTTGAGTAAGTGAGTTAATGAGGGATTGAATGAGTGAGTGAGTGTGTTAGTCAGTGGGTCGTCTGCTTATGGTCTTTCATCCTACCTGTATAGTAAAGCGCTCCTATCACGGACCCCACTCCAATTCCAGCCGCGAAGGCACTTGTAGTAGTATGACTGTAAAATGCAGTCTGGGATAAGAAGGTCATCTCGGCCACTGCTCCCGCCACTTCCGCGACGCTCATGCCAGCCAATCGAACCGAGGTGTCTGGGCTAACAACCAACATCACAAGACCACAGGCGAAAAGAAGGAATATAATGAGCAGTTTGCAGACATGAGGAATTTTCTGAATAATCCACGGAATAAGTGCTTTCACTAATACCTGCGAACAAAGGTGAACAGAGTCGGTTTTCTCTTCAATTTCAGTTAAAATAGGAAAGTCAAGAGGCATGTTTACTTAAAAGTTTAGGAAATAAACAACTAAGTTTCGAATGTTCATCCCCATCGGGAGGACAGAGAGAAGGCTCTATAAGAAAGAGCTTCAGTTCGGTATATTAGTGCGTTATTTTTTACAAACCAGTGTGAAAAAATAAAACGTATCGTTATTATATTTAATTTCCTTTATCTGGGTAAGTCTCCGTAAGTTTTTGCTCAGTTCCAGTAAAATATTTCTCAAGAGTGTTTTACATCGGTTAGTGGTTTGTTTTCGAACGAAGTGACCCATGTATTCAGTAGACTTGCGATTTTCTTAAAGTTCAATCCCCTTCATTGCAGTTATTAACGATGGTAGTGGTGTGATGTGGCCATGAGAAAGACGATATGCTAGCTGAATGAGTTGCCAGTAGTCGGATCCCCGTCTTGTGTGCATAGGATTCTGGAATCACCAGGGGGCAAAAGGAAATGTATGGCGAAAAGTTGTTTCGACGTCCAAATCAATGATTTTGGAGAGAGATCAACGCCGTGTTTTCCCCACTGTTTTATCAGAATTGGATTTGGGCAATGTTGATACGTGGAAAGTGTAAGTTTTTGTTTGAATAACCGTCAAATATATGATAAAATCTACCGATAAACTTCCTTGCTTGCGTAAGGTTTATTGTGAAATTGACCTCGCGTAATGGTCTCGAAATATTGCAAAATTAGGAATAAATCGGGAGGAAATGACTAAATAAAGCCTTTTCAGTTGTATTTATATGTGTACGGGCTGTTTTCTTATTAGTTATGTCTTCCATAAACAAATTATGGCTTCTGGAAATTTACCTCCTCAATGGAGAGAAGTCGTTGTCAGAGGTGATGGAAGTGTTTAAATTACCGAACTGTTGCTCTTTGGAGGGATGAAATAAGCGATATAAGAAACATGCGGGAATTCATAGGTTAAGCTCTAGTTTGATTGAGAAAAAGCGGCTACTCTTCTCTTCGAAATCTGCAGAGGAACATGTCAAGAACAGCAAGATCACACGAACTTGGGCAGAAACTGTGGATATATTTTCATCTGCACTTCCACTATGCTTTCTCTTTCTTGACTTTTTCTTATTGCTCTCTGTAGATCTGATCTTTGGAGCAGGTCTTTAAGGCTCAACCCCACAGTCGTACCCTCTCATGCACAATGTTGGTGTAGGGCATTCAAACGGTTCTATAACCTTGTACAAAATGATTTGAACAGACCTTCGTACTCGTTGTAAATTGAATTGATCACGATTAATAGCTCTAGCCCGCAAAAAAAAAACATCTTTATTATTCTTGGGTGAGTAGAATCTTAATATTTCAACGTGAGGCAGTATGTTTTGCTTTTCTGGGTA
>OX419339.1:28357515-28372515 GCA_948470475.1 Galaxea fascicularis
TATAATTAACCAAATTGGTTTGGTTTTACGAATCTTACTCTCATGTAATGTCTCTATTAGGTGGTCAAAACGGACCGAAACGGGTCAGTTTGATACAGTAAAACTCGCAAATGTTGGCAACATCAGTGTTATCCAGTTTCAATACTGTACCCATACGTCAGTCGCTTTAAATTAGTTCTTTCTCGGTGCACCCATCAATTTCCAGTTAAGCCCGCACCCTCAGTACCTGTTACAATATTAGCCAAAGTGTTTGAAAGATTCGAAAGAGGCCATTTTCAACACCGCAAAAGCCACCCACAGCTAATTAAAGAAGATCCAAAACTAGGTAGTGTGATTTTTGCTTGAATCCTGGGTCTTAAGTAAATGGCTTCGCGCTCGTGTCCTTTGAATAACTTGCTGTTGACAATACGATCGATTTTATATCGATACACGCTCTCTATACTTTTTAACAGTGATGCGTGACTAAAAACAAAAGTACTTGATTTAATTTTATGTGTTTTGGGCGAGAAAAAATAACGGGATCAACATTCCCTGCGTTTAAATCAAACCGATTCAGGATGTAGGATCCCTAACAAACCGTAAATAAATGATTAGACACCGTAAAAACAGTTTTGTTTGTTTAGCTGGTGTTGTTCATGATGTTACATTATGGTTAAAAAAGTATCAGAAATCAGGGTCATTACGAACAATACTGGCTCCCTTCTGATATAGTGCTTTTCTTTATAACGCACCATTTAATTTATGGCCTGAAAACCCACCTGTGGAACTCCAGTCGTGAGAACAGCGGTGAGAGCGGTAATGTGGCTTCCCGCTAACACATCTTTGGTAGCAGCTTGCATAACTTCGTGGAAAAAAATACTAAGAACGCCAAAAAAGAAAAAGCAAAATACGTTGCGGGTCTTCTCTTCGGGCACTTTGTCCATGTCAATGAGCGATTCCAAGCTAAAACTGTAACGGCCAGTTGAGAAAAATGAGTAAGCTACTTGGTTGTATTCAGTAGCCGTATGAAAAGAATATTCTAAAACCGTGAGTTGAGGATGGGGCATGCCTCTCTTGGTCTGCATGTAGCTAAGAGACCAAATCGTTATGGGAGATTTTTTAGATGGCGTCTTTTGACTACATTACCAGAATTATTACTGCCTCGTTGTTTTCACACAGATTGCAGACACCGAGTTTGCAAAATTCCGTTAATTAATAAATCAAACCTGAAGTGATGAAGCCAGTTTGCTACTGTTGTATTGAACTGTGGTAATCGAGAAAATGTCCTATAAGCGTGTCGCAAATCAGGATAAAGTACATAACTTTGAATGACTGGTTCTGTTTAATCATTGAGGCCCCAATTTTTCTAAGTTTATTTTATTTATTTAATTTTCTGAGTGTACGTAGCTGAAAGGCGATCTCGTCCGATTTCTGTATATAAAGTAATATAGTGAAAAATATATATCAATAGTGTCAAATGTCTCTCAATAAAAAACAGACGTTTCGGGAATATGACCCTTCTTCAGTGTGGACAAAAACCGTTAGAAAACGCAATCGCCTAAAAAACCGTTTTGAACGGAGCGAACGCCGGCAGGGGCAGTTGCTTTCCGCTCGGTTGAAAAACGCAAACAAATAACATCTGTACCCACGCTCGTAAACTGGCTCGCAGTCACGCAGTCGATGAATCAGGACAGGGCGCCCTGATCAGGACCGTGAGGTTGGACGACAGTTAACGTTGGACTGCGTGACTGCAGGATTGCGTGAACTGCAACCAATCCCCGGCGAAAGGTCCTTAGCCCTGCATTGCTTGGCTATGCATTGCTTGAGCTTCGTTGCATGATGGCGTCTTGGGTTTGTCGAAAACTGCGGTCAAGTGTGACATACCTTCCTCGCATAGCGTTCGGTTGTTCGATTTGCGAGCCAAAGAGGTCTCTTTTCGTTTTCGTACCATCGATAAGACAGAAGAGCTCCGACACCCAAAGAAGTTCGGCAGAAAATGCGAGAGAAGTGAACTGGAAATCACGACAAGATTTGGCGACTGCATTTCGAGGACTCGATTGGTACGGTCTGAGCGAAGGAGTTTGCACACACCTAACTATGATGGCACCTGCTTTGAGTGGCGACGGAAATGTTATGCTCATGATACCTCACGGTCTTCATTGGAGTCAGGTTTGTGGCAGAATATTAATGACGAAGCCTTACGTAGGTATATCGCAACTCTGTATTCAGGAGCGCGCAGTGGAATGAACTTGATATTCTAAATCGAATCGACAATAGTTGATCACGTAACTACCATAACCATCTAACGGGAACATATGAACCCAAAATTGACCAGCTCCCAACGTCAGTAGCTTCTTAGCATCGCACCGGAATCGCGAGGTCACGGGTTCAAGCCCGTTGAAGTCCTCAATTTTTTTCAGGCTTCTTTACGCAATTGCAAAAATTGCGATCACAACTGCAACGATCATTCTTCATTTGATAATCACCTCATTTTATAACCTTTCAGAGTACGTGGTCTGTCTATTGTTATTCAATTGCAATGTATGGATAAGTGGCTCTGTAGGCCTTGATGGCAATTAATGAATCGGCTGACTGTGAAACGACAATTCTCCGTTTGGTCTTCACTATGCTTCAGCAAAATCACTCAACAAAATAATTTGGAAGAGGAATGATGGGGCCATTCATTATTAAATTACTCCTGCCCAAAAATTGCTAATTATTCCACTGTTCCAGTACAAAGAAAAACATTCCATTTGGAAAATCAACATGTACTTATTCCATTAACACCTCTGCAATGTTGTTACCTAATATAGTAATGCGTTGTGCTATTGAAAGGATCCGGGATGTAAGAGCACGAGGAGTATGATGGCGGATTGGTTGTGCTAGCACCAAATAAACTACAATTCTGTGAACTCAGTGGCTCCTTTGTAACAACCACTTCACAACCTCCTCCCTTCCACAAAAAAGGGTGTTATTGTGTTATTCCAAAAACAAAATTTCCATGTATTCTTATTCCATTATGATCTCTTCATTCCTCAAATGAAGGGATTTCTGCACTTGAAAAGGGTCTCATTTCTTGGTATCTGTTGGATTGGTTGTTTATTGCATCAGACTTCCGGGGTTCTGAAGGGGCCCCGTTGCGTGTTGGGGGCCATGTGCTTTGTGAGGCCCGCCATCTTGTTTGTAGCTTGAATATATTGCGTATGGAATAAATCTTTGATTGAGGCCTAAATATTACAGTATCTAAGAGGGGTAGTCTTTCTCTCCATGCATTGCTGGTTTTCATTAATTTTGTCACACCATCAAAACCATTGCACAAATAAATTCAAGTATCAAAGCGGTAAAAGAACGGTCTTGCAAAGAGTCATGGCTGTGTGATGTTTTCATGCAGGAGATGTTCAAAGAAATGTTTTACTCAAATTTATAAAGTTTTGCATGGAGACGCCATGTTTTTGTCCCTCTGAGGTGCACAAATATGGCTGCTGGAAGCTAACAAAATTAATACAAATGTCGACCATCAAGTTTTGCTATAAAAGGCCTGCATGCAGTCATCCTCTGAAGGCTCATAAACATCTTTCTGAGTACTTATTCTCATACAAGGACTGTTCAGATTGCAAAATCTAGCAGATAAGTCACTTTTTTTAACCTACGTAACAGCATTCTCGGCCGCCATTTTCAATGATCGTGTCACGCAAAAGCTTAGAAATTCAACCTTGCTTTATCACAAGATGAAAAACCCTATCAAAATGAAAATTTCTGAAGAGATAAGTCTTTAGCTGTTCCAATAACTAACTGAACTAAAATCTTAAAAGGATTGATAATTCTTATTTTTTGATTTTGGTGATGTCACATATAAGAACCAAGAATACTGGACAATTACCGGTATTATACATCTATTATTTATTTATAGTATCAGTGTCATTTGGTAGGGTGTATTGGTTAGTTGTTCTCACCACATACAGTGTATCAGAATATCAGTGTACAGCTGTATCGTTTAAGACGTACTGACCCTATGTCAATAATAATTATTAAGTATCATTCAAGGAGAGATGGAGACACATCCAATCTAGCTACATGTATTCAATCTTCCATGTGGCAAGGTACTGGTATTAGGGAGTGGCTCTTTTTCTTAACAGTTAGTTCACTGATTGGATTTGTTCCACTGTCATTTCATTCCAAGCAATTTTGTTCTAAGTCAAAGTTGCTAATTTGTTCCCAAAAAAGTCATTCAGTTCATTCCATGAACCAATTAACCCATAAAAACACCAAGCAGTTTACAATTTCCATTTAAACTTACTGTTTGATTTTTGGTATCAACTTCAAACAAAGTGGTTTCAAAATTATTCAAGCTTGCTTCCTAAGATTCTCTTTACCTTCAGAAGGAGAGCAAGAAGTTTGACGGAAAGTTAAAAGGTACAGCTGTAGGAGCAGGATCTCTGAAACAGTAACTGTTTTGCGATATTTCATCAGCTTCATACTGATCCCAGTAACTAAAGTTTTTGGCCTGAAGGTTACGGTACTTTTGATGGTGATTTGGTTCAATTTTTTCTCAGATACAGATCTGGATTAGTCCACCAGTCTTAGTAGCTTCTCTGTGCAGCTACTTGAAATTAGAGGATTCATAAGTTCATACATTGTGCATGATTTCTATAGTTCGTTTTGAGACTATTGATCTGTTGTGGAACAAACCAACTTTTTTTGGAGTGTCTTGGAATGAAACACCTTGAAACGATCTGAAACAAATTGTACAGACAAAATTATGAGTATTGCCAGGATTATTGCAAATAGCAGAACTACCCTACTTTTTGCCATGAGTTATACCAAAGAAAGGTTTCAAGGCAAGTTCAATGCGATAAACATTTCAGTGGGGGTAGTTTTGACAATGCATGTTGTACAACTTTTTTTTTTTCATGTAGTTTGCAGCAAGAATGCCTAATTAGCAGCAGAGTTCATTTGGTCTCAGCCTGGTGTAGGTTCATGAATTTTAATACCAAGAGTTCACATGGTGGTATGGTAAATTGGGTGGGCCTTATTGTCACAGGTGACCCAGTATTTAGCAAGAAAAATCCATTTGTTATTGCACAGGCAACTCCCTCCTCTCTGATTGCTGTAAATGCTAAAGGTGAGCTGGTAGAAGGACAAGGTGAGATTCAAGTTGAGGCAACTGCCATTCATAAAGGTGTTCATGATGCCAGGCCAGATGCTGTGTGTGTTTTTCATCTGCATCCTCCATATACGACAGCTTTAGGTAAAATGTTTTGTTCAATTAGGAAATAATAATATTGATGGCGATGGTGATGACAGCATATGATGATGATGATGATGATGAATTTCTGACGGCAATACTTTGTCCATGCATTGTCATTATTCTAATGATATTGCATCAGTCAACCATGGAGGAACAGAACAAATAATTATGGTGGACAAAGTGGGGTTGAGGGTTGCATTGTACTCTCTGTTGTTGCCCAGTGATTCCTTAACCCCTCCTATCAATACATTGGTAGGGGTACAGGTCACTATTTTATCGATTGCTAACTAAGCCAAACCGTTTCACGCCGATCTAAAACAAATTTTGGACAGGGATTAGGGCTAGGAGACTTGTCGCTCGCTTGTTTATTTATTTGTAGCGCGGTGACCTGTACTTTGACCTGTCGAATGTGACCAGTAAAATAGACCTACCGCTGATATCGTGAGATTTCAAAGGGACCGTCTCTGGTTCTTGCAGATAGTAATGCGTGATTTTACGTGTCCCTTAGTGTGGACGCAAGCAGTAACCCTGGAATGCAACTTAATTTTTCAGGGATGCTGGAGGAAGAAGTATTTGGCATGTACCATCAAACTCACTGTCGTTTCTATAACGACTTTGCTTACGACACAAACTTTGAAGGAGCAGCCAAGTGTTACTCAGAAGGGGAGCGTTTGGCTAAGCTGATTGGAAACAAGGCTGTCCTGTTCATGGCAAATCATGGAGTGCTGTTTACTGGACCTACAGCAGCTACGGCTTTTGACAATGCCTACTTCATGGAGAGAGCTTGTAGAATGCAGGTATTATAATATTTACCTCTCTCTGGGATTATGACAACTTTTTTGTTCGAAACGAGTTTAACCCGCCACCCTGCTGATTTAAGGTCCTGGCAAACGAGGACACATTGTTGCTCATGATTGTTTCCGTGCTGCGCAAACTGGGAAACATTTGTTGCGGACACAAAATGTTTCTGAACAAAATCAGAAACATTTTTGTGTTCCGGACACAGAATTTGTGTCCGCAACAAATGTTGCGCGCGCGGGCAAACGGGGAAACATTTGTGTAGGCAACAATGTGTCCTCGTTTGCCACGGCCTTTACAATGGACGCCCAACAAAGTGATGCAAACTAAGTAAGGTTTTCATCGTGCATTGAAACTTGAGAACTTTCTTTCACAGGGATGGCACAAGGATTTTTCAGTCTGGGTCCTGGGACCCATATGTCTGGTCAAATTGCGGTCCCAATTATTTTTTTTGGGGGGGTCCCTAAATATTTTGTGATCCACCTGATTGATGTGACGAACAAGAGCCGATCGCTGGAAATTTTTGCATCACGTCGTAAACAAGTTCTTATTTCCACCTTTCGTCCAATCCCTACAAATCATCAACACGTCATCGCCTGAACCCCGAGTTTGCAACCATCGAAACTCTTTTAGCCATTTGTCGAAACAATGACCATGTCGTCCACCCTTTGAACGGTTTATTGCCATAATAGTCCTGGTAGTCAAACACTTTAGGCACCCGTTTCTGCATTGTTATGTTTTACTTTCTCTCAGCGTGTTACATGTAATATTGTCGTTGTCGCCTCTTCTTCCACCTTTAATTTCTTGGTCATTTTCCACGAGCCTTCAATTCTCCACTATTCTTCTCTGGTTCTCTTTGATCTAAAAGCTATTTAAAAAACACCAGGCACGCATAGTTGAGCAGTCGTTTTGTTCCGTGGACTTCATATTGATTTTTTGGGGGTCAAAAAAATATGCTCCTAGACACCAAAGTACGATAAAGGGGAGAAATCCATAACCGATAGTTGGCTATTTTTCCATGACGCGAGACAAAACGCGAAAAGTTCTCCCCAAATTTTCGAAGTTGCAGTTCGTTTTTAGTACCCGCCATTCGTAGCCACAGAGGTTTTAATTACAGATTTGGTAAGCATTCATAAGGTAATTTTATACAAAACCGAAACACTATTATTGGGTATTCTTTGCTTTAGCTTTGCCAAGTGACATTAAAGTTACGCCTCCCTTTATTGCCTCCATTTTCAGCTGATTGCAATGCAAACTGGGAAGAAACTGCGCAAGTTGTCAGATGATGTCAGTAAGTTGACTTACGAGCAGACGCAAGCCGAGCTGGATTACTATGCGAATGCTCATTTTGAGGGGATAAAGGCTGTGTTACTAGAAAAGGACCCTGGATTTTTGGATCGCTAGAATTTGACTTGGTAGATGACAATAATTACTCTAGTTTTGGGCACTAAGGTCCCGTTCAAACTAAGTGCCCGTTCCGCGGCACCGTTCCCGGGCACTAAAAAGGACGCTGTCTAGACACCTCAGTGCCCTGGCGCCCGTTTCTCGAAAGTTCCGTAAACTTTTCGGGCCCGAAAAGCGATTTCTAGAAGTGTCATCCGCTTACTCTAGCAAGCTTGTCTTTTACTATGATTTTAAGGCACGAAAGGGTAAATTTGTTGCAAACTTTCATGCTTGGAAACGGCTTCGTTTTTAAGATACGAATGAAATTATGTCATCCGAAATGCGCCCGAAAAGTTTCGGGAGTTTCGAGAAACGGGCCACTGGACCGAGGATGTTCACACTCGTGCAGAAGGCTCGGTGCCCAGTACTCCGCAATATTGCCGCCATTTTTGTGACTGCATCGTAGGGAAACACGGGAAAAAAACGCGGGAACACACGAAAACGTGTTCAGACACTACTACCCTTGGAGGTAGTGCCCGTGCCCGGGCACGGTGCTCAGATTTGTGCGCGGGCACCAACGAAAAGCTATGTTCAGACTAGTGCCCGTTCCCGAAAACCGGGCACCGAGGCACCTAGTCTGAACGGGGCCTAAGTTTCCCGGTAATAGTGTTGATGCAATGTTCCTTTGCTTTGGATTAGCGTTACTTCGTTCTGTGACTGGTTGGCAAAATGGGCGCCAGTTTCTCCACCGATAGGAATATTGCTCTAGGTATCGCTTTTTGATTCAGTTGCTGTCTACAATAAAACGCTCTCTTGGGTTCAGTGATCGTAATAAACACCACTACATGGTGAACATGCGCGCATGACCGTTATGTGTGTTTTCACGAAGTTCTCTGGTTACAATAAAAAGACTAACTGGTGCTTTCCAAGAATGCAGTCGCTGTTGCAAGTTAAGTAAAAATTTTACAGTATGTTTTCCAGTGTTACATTTTATACAGTGGTGCTAAAGCATGTGTAAAACATGGACACGGGGGTGGGGCTCGGAAAGGTTTCAACAAATTGAAGGGAACACGACAGGGCTTGTTCCAGCTTTGTAAAGCAACAGTACATTTAAAAAGCACGACAGTGGCTATCTTTTTGTGGAAATCCACAAGGCCCCACTCTAACGTGTGAGCGTTGCTCTTAGCTGAGAAAAATTTTGTACATAATAAGTGAGGAGACCATTTCTATAAAGGAATCAACGGTTAATGTATTTATTATCATTAAACGTCACCTGGAGAAAGCAATAAATCACTCCATGCATTTATCACACCATGTTAATTGTTTACGTTTAAGCATATTTTTTTTAAACACAGATTTAAAATTTAATAATAGATTTTTAGATTGCGTTTTCTTCGGGCCAAAAAGAAACACGTTCGGCGTCAATTGTCTTTTGTCCAAAACTAAAGACAGAGAAACCGATTAAGTTCGTTTTGTTTTTTGAGAAAACTAAGCGCGAAACAGGGAACTAAAATATCACCCAAAGAGTCAATTGGAATTCTGTTATCACAACCTTTCAATTTTGTTTGCCCACTCTATTTTTTTTCCGATTACTTCCCCAATACAGTAATCTTCCCAACTTCCAGACAATGGATCATTGCAGAATCAGTCCCTTGAAATCCAATCTCTGTCCATCTCTGTACATAAAACAAACAAGACAATTTGTGTAACAAGACGTACGCATCGTTTCCTTTAGTTAAAACTGTTTCTGTTTTGCGACGTTACAGTTGTCATCACCGTGGCGACTTTCCTTAGTAAAGAATTCGTTTGTATGGCATAGAAGGCAGATGGCGAATATTTACTCCCGGAGAAACAAACATCGCTTTTCCAATTTTTCAAAACGAAGTAAAGATCAGAGTTTCTTCCAGTGGTATACTGGTTACCTTGTGAGCAGGGGAATTATGGGGAATAAACGTAATGACGGTGAGGTTACAAAGGAACGTAATATTTGAGGGGGGAAGGGTGCTACGTCAGTGCGTTCACACTTGTATTGACCAGTTCCTTATCTTTCACTAAATCCTAACACCTATACTGAAACGAGAAATCTCTTGAGTACATTGTGATGGTTCAGCCGGTCTCGTGACTTCATTAACACGAGTTTTTAGTAGAAGCTCGCAATAATTGATTTGAGTTTTCTCGGGAAAAATAACGGTAATTACATTCCTTTACACATTGACTTCATTAATAATTTTATAACTGACGACGATGGCGACGGGTATTGTGATGGTCAGTGGCGGTATATTACTGAGAGGGGTCAGCACTGGAGCTTTCTGACTGTCGAGAAGGTGGCATCACCTCTATTTCTCCAAGAAATACCTCGGCAGTCCAAGGAACTGAAAAAGAAACACAGAAATACATGTCACGGTTCGAAACCTAAGAGTTGTTATGACGCAGGGTTATGGGTGGTTGCCAGGTTAAAGGGGAAGGGGTGGTAGAACGTTTGACTGTCTTACTATGGGTCGTGTTCTTTCAAGACTTCTTTCAGAACAGGAACACCTGCAATACACGGTATTCGTGTTCTTTTGGGATCTCAAGTATTCCGTTTTCGAAAGGAACGGACTAGTATTATGTTCACTTTGCTCTCGGAAGCAGAATGAAAAGAGTGTGGTTTGCGCTCGTAATACGCGATAGATCAAACACGAGGAAGACAATTTCATCCGATATCCAAAGACTGAGCAGGCGAAGCCGCGATTTTAAACAGCTCCGAGGTACGAAACAGTCTATCAAGTGTTCTAGCTTGTCAAGCCATTAATAATTCTTGGAGAAATTCAAAGCAACAGTTTGCCAAATATTGAGATACCGAGCAACACATATTCATTGGTGATTCGTTTGTATTTTTCTTTGTGAACTCTGAATGAATTTGGGGCAGTTGTGGGCAAATGAAGTACACCACCAAATAAACACCCAGACATGGATACAAACCTTACGAATAAATGTTACAGGAATAGACAGGAGAATTGGGGGCAGATCTGACAGTTTATTGCACGTTTGTTCCTTCGTTTCCACCAGCCAGCGGATCCAGGCGAAACGCTGTTCTTCGTATGGTGGGTATCGTATGCTGGAAATTAATAAAAAAGAAAGAAACGAAAAGAAATAAAATATCTCTTCCGAAGTTTCCTTGTTGAACAAATCAGTGAGTGGTTTACGTGTATGTTAACCTTTGACATCCCAATAATGATCACCATTCAACTTCTCCTTACCACATCACTATTCCTTCAATAATACAGGGCATGAGAATACAGGAAACAATCACCAGAGATCAGTTGAGTTAACCTTGTTTGAATTCTCCACGCATGTAACATACGAAATATTTGAAAATTGTTAGAATACACCTCTTTATATTGGCGATTGACGGTTAAGAGCGGTTTTCCATTGAGTGTTTAAAGTAATACATCATTTTGTTGATGATCAGTTTCGAGTGAATTGTGGGTAGATCCAGTCCTTTGTGGGGGCAAACGGCCATTTAAAGACGTGATTTGAAATTCTAATTTTGACCGTTTGCCCCCGCAAAGGACTGGATCTACCCACAATTCACTTGGAACCGATCATTAGCAAAATGGTGTATTTGCTTTTGCGTTGGGTTTGCTTTGTTTCGCGATGTGATTGGCTGACAAATCCCGCGCCACCTTCTCAGCCAATGAGAAGCAAAACCAAAAGCACGAAGGGAGTTGGGAACTGTGTTGCTGCGTCGGTGGGGACTGGTGCATGAAAGTTTGGTTTTATGAACGAAGTGACCATCGTTTCGGGCGTTAGCTCTCCGTCAGAGCGAATCGATGAATAATGAGTTCTGTGTGGTTTAGATACGGACGATGGAGCTACGCTATTGGTGAGAACATGGTAACGTGAAAAACAAGTATAAATTAATTGGGGGTCCGATTTGAAATATGAACTTTCGCTCTAGATTGTTGCGGCTTTCCGTGCCACTTTGATGTCGCAGGGAAAGGCCGCAGATCGCCATGTGATGTGTTGTTTGGAATGGTTAGGGAGATTAAAAACGTCGAGTGACTGGTTTGGATGCGTCTTTGGTGTGCCCGGACTTGGTCGCCTAGTCGTCTTTCTGTTTTGCCAATTTATAATGTATAATGTGAATGCACCAGAAGTTACGACGTGCATATCAGACAACCAACCGTGACGTCCGTCCACTAGCCCGAAACGAAATCCCTTTAATCGTTTTAGGTAAAGAAGGGAAAAAATTGTTCCTAATTTGAAAGGCCTTTACATGTGAGTAAGAATGGCATTTCTCATTCCCGAGATATTTAAGTATTTGTTTAAATTGACGACGGCACAAGCGGTTTAAGTAATAATATAAATCACAAAATCAAGAATTTCTCTAGAAATTTTTGAATGATGCCATTTCAAACTTGGCACCAGTAATATACGTCATGTAAGACTGAAAAAGTGGCATGTCCCATTACATCCCACTCACACACACTCCAATAAAATCAGCAGGGGTTAACGTTACCTGTTAAATGACTCCATGCTTTGTTTCTTTACAAGGCACCCTTTCTTGTGCGAGAACGCATCAACGCATATAGGAGGATAACAGTGAAATCTAAATGAAAAAGTTCAACTTTGGTGAAAGTTGGTGTGAGCGAGACGGCCGTTACTAAAATGTCGGTTGCATGGCCTTCCATGCAGAACCTCCCAAGTGGACTGCATGATTTACGAAATGTATTGGTTTTAAAATGATATGCAAGTTTAGATTAACATTAACTTCCCTCAAAAGGTGTGGTGAATGATAAAGAATCTCAGTTCATCACACATTTCTGTCTATCTGTAAAACTAGGATTGGTTGATGCTTAATTATACCGATTTGATCTCGTGGATTGCAGCATGTAAAGACATAAAGTTTCCGTTAAAAAGAACATCATGATAATACTGTTTATGCGTTTCATTTTCTTTTTGTTTCGCTTGTTTGCTTGTTTGTTTGTTTCACATCACAAATTCCGAGCTTAAGATATTCATTCCTGCCGACTGAATTTATTCCTATGAGTAGTATCCAACTAAAGTTTTTTTCAAAGGTAAACATAACCATATAGCGCTATAAAAGCGTTAAGATTGAAATGGTCGCACGACCAACTGTTGCAAAAGGACTATTAATGACTCTTCTGTGGCTACAATCATGGACAAAAGTTGTTGAGACACATGAAAATTAACAACGTTTTTACCCTAGGTGTAAATTCTCCTCTCGCCCCTTATTCAAGGTAACCTCCCCTCCCCCCTTTTTCAATGTTGGAAACAAATAAACATCCACGAAGCCTTTTGCAACAATGTTTGGGGGGGGGGGGATGACAAAATATGAAAAAGGTGTTTTCATTCAAAAACAAAATACTATTGTTAGTTCGAAAGCGTTAGTTTTGGGGATTTGTCTCAACACTTTTGTCCATGATTGTAGATTTAAAACAATTATCAATATTTTCACTCGCACACAATTGTTCTAAACGCATCACGTGACTGAATATACCCCAGCTAAAACTGGGGAATATCCAGTGATATTCCTCAAATGCGCATAAAAATTAACACAACAGTCCCTATTTAGCGCTAAAATGTGCTCGCGTATTTGTCCTTGGATATTATCGGTTCCTCGAAGCTCACGGTTTTCCTCTAGCTTTGCTATCGTAAAACTGTTCTCTTCTCGGAACAAATCATGTCCGCGGACAAATATCCGAGTATGTTTTGGCGCCATCTTTTAAAGATGTTCCCCAGTTTGCAAAATGTTATAAAGTGACTAAATTTTTCTTCGGTCCCTTGTGAGCTGTATTGCAGTTAGAATTTCCCACATGTTTTCCCAAGCCAACCTCCCTTTCTAAATTCAGTCAAACAAAGTCCTCCCAGCTTGAGGGCGTAAAGGCAGCGCTCCCTCAAAGCCGGCTCTGTGTACAAACCGAGGAGTCCACCAGCAAGCAGACCAGCAGAAACCCCCAAGGTGAGCAGACTCAATCCGAACTCTCGAGTGTTGTTGTCTGCGGTTTTTTCTCGCACCATGTGAGAGGAGTTGACGTAGATGGCTCCGTTGGCAAAACCGCTGAAGAAGCATAAGACCATTATGACACCAACGTTGTGCACGTAGCGATACCAGGACATAGTGACGAGCAAGATATTAAATACAACGCAGTTTACAGCCAAAATCCAGGGTTTGTTGATTTGCACTCGCTTAAGCTGGTTCGGACATGTGTAGGAGACCACCAGCAAATAGGAAAGACCGATCACGGTGCCAAGATGGTGGCACATGGTGTAGTAGTTGTTGTGATCGCGAGCTCGGAATGGGGCTGTCCAAAATGCCATGGTAGTGACGACAGAGTCGTTTGAGAGAAAAGCGGTAAAGCTTGCCCAGTAAAGGAAAATTATCAGAGGAAAAATCAACCACCCAAACACCCAGCGTCTAGACCAAGACAGCTTGCTTTCAAAAGTTTCATTGACTGCGGCCACGAGCTCGTATTTGATGCCATTGCGGGAAGGAGGCTCCATCCAGGGATCCCTTAGGGGGCTGCGATCCAAGGCAGTGTACACCACAGGGAAGAGCACTATACCTGGCAAGATGGCAGCGAGAGCGATCCGGGGCACGACACAAAACCACGTTGTGGTTGCTGTCAAGCAAAAAAAAAAAATGATAACCGGCATGCATAACTCTCTTGGTAATGTATCGTATATTCTCCAGTGTTTAAAAAAATTGGTTATACATATATATCTGTGGATGTTAAGCCTTTGATAAGGTTCAGGAGGTGAGATTGGTACAGGGTTCCATCTAATTTGGGCAGAAGCAAACATAACCACAGGTACAGGTGCAAGTAGATGGACGGTTGAACGGATATTTGAGTAAGTGAGTTAATGAGGGATTGAATGAGTGAGTGAGTGTGTTAGTCAGTGGGTCGTCTGCTTATGGTCTTTCATCCTACCTGTATAGTAAAGCGCTCCTATCACGGACCCCACTCCAATTCCAGCCGCGAAGGCACTTGTAGTAGTATGACTGTAAAATGCAGTCTGGGATAAGAAGGTCATCTCGGCCACTGCTCCCGCCACTTCCGCGACGCTCATGCCAGCCAATCGAACCGAGGTGTCTGGGCTAACAACCAACATCACAAGACCACAGGCGAAAAGAAGGAATATAATGAGCAGTTTGCAGACATGAGGAATTTTCTGAATAATCCACGGAATAAGTGCTTTCACTAATACCTGCGAACAAAGGTGAACAGAGTCGGTTTTCTCTTCAATTTCAGTTAAAATAGGAAAGTCAAGAGGCATGTTTACTTAAAAGTTTAGGAAATAAACAACTAAGTTTCGAATGTTCATCCCCATCGGGAGGACAGAGAGAAGGCTCTATAAGAAAGAGCTTCAGTTCGGTATATTAGTGCGTTATTTTTTACAAACCAGTGTGAAAAAATAAAACGTATCGTTATTATATTTAATTTCCTTTATCTGGGTAAGTCTCCGTAAGTTTTTGCTCAGTTCCAGTAAAATATTTCTCAAGAGTGTTTTACATCGGTTAGTGGTTTGTTTTCGAACGAAGTGACCCATGTATTCAGTAGACTTGCGATTTTCTTAAAGTTCAATCC
>OX419339.1:28380015-28462515 GCA_948470475.1 Galaxea fascicularis
ATAAAAAACAGACGTTTCGGGAATATGACCCTTCTTCAGTGTGGACAAAAACCGTTAGAAAACGCAATCGCCTAAAAAACCGTTTTGAACGGAGCGAACGCCGGCAGGGGCAGTTGCTTTCCGCTCGGTTGAAAAACGCAAACAAATAACATCTGTACCCACGCTCGTAAACTGGCTCGCAGTCACGCAGTCGATGAATCAGGACAGGGCGCCCTGATCAGGACCGTGAGGTTGGACGACAGTTAACGTTGGACTGCGTGACTGCAGGATTGCGTGAACTGCAACCAATCCCCGGCGAAAGGTCCTTAGCCCTGCATTGCTTGGCTATGCATTGCTTGAGCTTCGTTGCATGATGGCGTCTTGGGTTTGTCGAAAACTGCGGTCAAGTGTGACATACCTTCCTCGCATAGCGTTCGGTTGTTCGATTTGCGAGCCAAAGAGGTCTCTTTTCGTTTTCGTACCATCGATAAGACAGAAGAGCTCCGACACCCAAAGAAGTTCGGCAGAAAATGCGAGAGAAGTGAACTGGAAATCACGACAAGATTTGGCGACTGCATTTCGAGGACTCGATTGGTACGGTCTGAGCGAAGGAGTTTGCACACACCTAACTATGATGGGACCTGCTTTGAGTGGCGACGGAAATGTTATGCTCATGATACCTCACGGTCTTCATTGGAGTCAGGTTTGTGGCAGAATATTAATGACGAAGCCTTACGTAGGTATATCGCAACTCTGTATTCAGGAGCGCGCAGTGGAATGAACTTGATATTCTAAATCGAATCGACAATAGTTGATCACGTAACTACCATAACCATCTAACGGGAACATATGAACCCAAAATTGACCAGCTCCCAACGTCAGTAGCTTCTTAGCATCGCACCGGAATCGCGAGGTCACGGGTTCAAGCCCGTTGAAGTCCTCAATTTTTTTCAGGCTTCTTTACGCAATTGCAAAAATTGCGATCACAACTGCAACGATCATTCTTCATTTGATAATCACCTCATTTTATAACCTTTCAGAGTACGTGGTCTGTCTATTGTTATTCAATTGCAATGTATGGATAAGTGGCTCTGTAGGCCTTGATGGCAATTAATGAATCGGCTGACTGTGAAACGACAATTCTCCGTTTGGTCTTCACTATGCTTCAGCAAAATCACTCAACAAAATAATTTGGAAGAGGAATGATGGGGCCATTCATTATTAAATTACTCCTGCCCAAAAATTGCTAATTATTCCACTGTTCCAGTACAAAGAAAAACATTCCATTTGGAAAATCAACATGTACTTATTCCATTAACACCTCTGCAATGTTGTTACCTAATATAGTAATGCGTTGTGCTATTGAAAGGATCCGGGATGTAAGAGCACGAGGAGTATGATGGCGGATTGGTTGTGCTAGCACCAAATAAACTACAATTCTGTGAACTCAGTGGCTCCTTTGTAACAACCACTTCACAACCTCCTCCCTTCCACAAAAAAGGGTGTTATTGTGTTATTCCAAAAACAAAATTTCCATGTATTCTTATTCCATTATGATCTCTTCATTCCTCAAATGAAGGGATTTCTGCACTTGAAAAGGGTCTCATTTCTTGGTATCTGTTGGATTGGTTGTTTATTGCATCAGACTTCCGGGGTTCTGAAGGGGCCCCGTTGCGTGTTGGGGGCCATGTGCTTTGTGAGGCCCGCCATCTTGTTTGTAGCTTGAATATATTGCGTATGGAATAAATCTTTGATTGAGGCCTAAATATTACAGTATCTAAGAGGGGTAGTCTTTCTCTCCATGCATTGCTGGTTTTCATTAATTTTGTCACACCATCAAAACCATTGCACAAATAAATTCAAGTATCAAAGCGGTAAAAGAACGGTCTTGCAAAGAGTCATGGCTGTGTGATGTTTTCATGCAGGAGATGTTCAAAGAAATGTTTTACTCAAATTTATAAAGTTTTGCATGGAGACGCCATGTTTTTGTCCCTCTGAGGTGCACAAATATGGCTGCTGGAAGCTAACAAAATTAATACAAATGTCGACCATCAAGTTTTGCTATAAAAGGCCTGCATGCAGTCATCCTCTGAAGGCTCATAAACATCTTTCTGAGTACTTATTCTCATACAAGGACTGTTCAGATTGCAAAATCTAGCAGATAAGTCACTTTTTTTAACCTACGTAACAGCATTCTCGGCCGCCATTTTCAATGATCGTGTCACGCAAAAGCTTAGAAATTCAACCTTGCTTTATCACAAGATGAAAAACCCTATCAAAATGAAAATTTCTGAAGAGATAAGTCTTTAGCTGTTCCAATAACTAACTGAACTAAAATCTTAAAAGGATTGATAATTCTTATTTTTTGATTTTGGTGATGTCACATATAAGAACCAAGAATACTGGACAATTACCGGTATTATACATCTATTATTTATTTATAGTATCAGTGTCATTTGGTAGGGTGTATTGGTTAGTTGTTCTCACCACATACAGTGTATCAGAATATCAGTGTACAGCTGTATCGTTTAAGACGTACTGACCCTATGTCAATAATAATTATTAAGTATCATTCAAGGAGAGATGGAGACACATCCAATCTAGCTACATGTATTCAATCTTCCATGTGGCAAGGTACTGGTATTAGGGAGTGGCTCTTTTTCTTAACAGTTAGTTCACTGATTGGATTTGTTCCACTGTCATTTCATTCCAAGCAATTTTGTTCTAAGTCAAAGTTGCTAATTTGTTCCCAAAAAAGTCATTCAGTTCATTCCATGAACCAATTAACCCATAAAAACACCAAGCAGTTTACAATTTCCATTTAAACTTACTGTTTGATTTTTGGTATCAACTTCAAACAAAGTGGTTTCAAAATTATTCAAGCTTGCTTCCTAAGATTCTCTTTACCTTCAGAAGGAGAGCAAGAAGTTTGACGGAAAGTTAAAAGGTACAGCTGTAGGAGCAGGATCTCTGAAACAGTAACTGTTTTGCGATATTTCATCAGCTTCATACTGATCCCAGTAACTAAAGTTTTTGGCCTGAAGGTTACGGTACTTTTGATGGTGATTTGGTTCAATTTTTTCTCAGATACAGATCTGGATTAGTCCACCAGTCTTAGTAGCTTCTCTGTGCAGCTACTTGAAATTAGAGGATTCATAAGTTCATACATTGTGCATGATTTCTATAGTTCGTTTTGAGACTATTGATCTGTTGTGGAACAAACCAACTTTTTTTGGAGTGTCTTGGAATGAAACACCTTGAAACGATCTGAAACAAATTGTACAGACAAAATTATGAGTATTGCCAGGATTATTGCAAATAGCAGAACTACCCTACTTTTTGCCATGAGTTATACCAAAGAAAGGTTTCAAGGCAAGTTCAATGCGATAAACATTTCAGTGGGGGTAGTTTTGACAATGCATGTTGTACAACTTTTTTTTTTTCATGTAGTTTGCAGCAAGAATGCCTAATTAGCAGCAGAGTTCATTTGGTCTCAGCCTGGTGTAGGTTCATGAATTTTAATACCAAGAGTTCACATGGTGGTATGGTAAATTGGGTGGGCCTTATTGTCACAGGTGACCCAGTATTTAGCAAGAAAAATCCATTTGTTATTGCACAGGCAACTCCCTCCTCTCTGATTGCTGTAAATGCTAAAGGTGAGCTGGTAGAAGGACAAGGTGAGATTCAAGTTGAGGCAACTGCCATTCATAAAGGTGTTCATGATGCCAGGCCAGATGCTGTGTGTGTTTTTCATCTGCATCCTCCATATACGACAGCTTTAGGTAAAATGTTTTGTTCAATTAGGAAATAATAATATTGATGGCGATGGTGATGACAGCATATGATGATGATGATGATGATGAATTTCTGACGGCAATACTTTGTCCATGCATTGTCATTATTCTAATGATATTGCATCAGTCAACCATGGAGGAACAGAACAAATAATTATGGTGGACAAAGTGGGGTTGAGGGTTGCATTGTACTCTCTGTTGTTGCCCAGTGATTCCTTAACCCCTCCTATCAATACATTGGTAGGGGTACAGGTCACTATTTTATCGATTGCTAACTAAGCCAAACCGTTTCACGCCGATCTAAAACAAATTTTGGACAGGGATTAGGGCTAGGAGACTTGTCGCTCGCTTGTTTATTTATTTGTAGCGCGGTGACCTGTACTTTGACCTGTCGAATGTGACCAGTAAAATAGACCTACCGCTGATATCGTGAGATTTCAAAGGGACCGTCTCTGGTTCTTGCAGATAGTAATGCGTGATTTTACGTGTCCCTTAGTGTGGACGCAAGCAGTAACCCTGGAATGCAACTTAATTTTTCAGGGATGCTGGAGGAAGAAGTATTTGGCATGTACCATCAAACTCACTGTCGTTTCTATAACGACTTTGCTTACGACACAAACTTTGAAGGAGCAGCCAAGTGTTACTCAGAAGGGGAGCGTTTGGCTAAGCTGATTGGAAACAAGGCTGTCCTGTTCATGGCAAATCATGGAGTGCTGTTTACTGGACCTACAGCAGCTACGGCTTTTGACAATGCCTACTTCATGGAGAGAGCTTGTAGAATGCAGGTATTATAATATTTACCTCTCTCTGGGATTATGACAACTTTTTTGTTCGAAACGAGTTTAACCCGCCACCCTGCTGATTTAAGGTCCTGGCAAACGAGGACACATTGTTGCTCATGATTGTTTCCGTGCTGCGCAAACTGGGAAACATTTGTTGCGGACACAAAATGTTTCTGAACAAAATCAGAAACATTTTTGTGTTCCGGACACAGAATTTGTGTCCGCAACAAATGTTGCGCGCGCGGGCAAACGGGGAAACATTTGTGTAGGCAACAATGTGTCCTCGTTTGCCACGGCCTTTACAATGGACGCCCAACAAAGTGATGCAAACTAAGTAAGGTTTTCATCGTGCATTGAAACTTGAGAACTTTCTTTCACAGGGATGGCACAAGGATTTTTCAGTCTGGGTCCTGGGACCCATATGTCTGGTCAAATTGCGGTCCCAATTATTTTTTTTGGGGGGGTCCCTAAATATTTTGTGATCCACCTGATTGATGTGACGAACAAGAGCCGATCGCTGGAAATTTTTGCATCACGTCGTAAACAAGTTCTTATTTCCACCTTTCGTCCAATCCCTACAAATCATCAACACGTCATCGCCTGAACCCCGAGTTTGCAACCATCGAAACTCTTTTAGCCATTTGTCGAAACAATGACCATGTCGTCCACCCTTTGAACGGTTTATTGCCATAATAGTCCTGGTAGTCAAACACTTTAGGCACCCGTTTCTGCATTGTTATGTTTTACTTTCTCTCAGCGTGTTACATGTAATATTGTCGTTGTCGCCTCTTCTTCCACCTTTAATTTCTTGGTCATTTTCCACGAGCCTTCAATTCTCCACTATTCTTCTCTGGTTCTCTTTGATCTAAAAGCTATTTAAAAAACACCAGGCACGCATAGTTGAGCAGTCGTTTTGTTCCGTGGACTTCATATTGATTTTTTGGGGGTCAAAAAAATATGCTCCTAGACACCAAAGTACGATAAAGGGGAGAAATCCATAACCGATAGTTGGCTATTTTTCCATGACGCGAGACAAAACGCGAAAAGTTCTCCCCAAATTTTCGAAGTTGCAGTTCGTTTTTAGTACCCGCCATTCGTAGCCACAGAGGTTTTAATTACAGATTTGGTAAGCATTCATAAGGTAATTTTATACAAAACCGAAACACTATTATTGGGTATTCTTTGCTTTAGCTTTGCCAAGTGACATTAAAGTTACGCCTCCCTTTATTGCCTCCATTTTCAGCTGATTGCAATGCAAACTGGGAAGAAACTGCGCAAGTTGTCAGATGATGTCAGTAAGTTGACTTACGAGCAGACGCAAGCCGAGCTGGATTACTATGCGAATGCTCATTTTGAGGGGATAAAGGCTGTGTTACTAGAAAAGGACCCTGGATTTTTGGATCGCTAGAATTTGACTTGGTAGATGACAATAATTACTCTAGTTTTGGGCACTAAGGTCCCGTTCAAACTAAGTGCCCGTTCCGCGGCACCGTTCCCGGGCACTAAAAAGGACGCTGTCTAGACACCTCAGTGCCCTGGCGCCCGTTTCTCGAAAGTTCCGTAAACTTTTCGGGCCCGAAAAGCGATTTCTAGAAGTGTCATCCGCTTACTCTAGCAAGCTTGTCTTTTACTATGATTTTAAGGCACGAAAGGGTAAATTTGTTGCAAACTTTCATGCTTGGAAACGGCTTCGTTTTTAAGATACGAATGAAATTATGTCATCCGAAATGCGCCCGAAAAGTTTCGGGAGTTTCGAGAAACGGGCCACTGGACCGAGGATGTTCACACTCGTGCAGAAGGCTCGGTGCCCAGTACTCCGCAATATTGCCGCCATTTTTGTGACTGCATCGTAGGGAAACACGGGAAAAAAACGCGGGAACACACGAAAACGTGTTCAGACACTACTACCCTTGGAGGTAGTGCCCGTGCCCGGGCACGGTGCTCAGATTTGTGCGCGGGCACCAACGAAAAGCTATGTTCAGACTAGTGCCCGTTCCCGAAAACCGGGCACCGAGGCACCTAGTCTGAACGGGGCCTAAGTTTCCCGGTAATAGTGTTGATGCAATGTTCCTTTGCTTTGGATTAGCGTTACTTCGTTCTGTGACTGGTTGGCAAAATGGGCGCCAGTTTCTCCACCGATAGGAATATTGCTCTAGGTATCGCTTTTTGATTCAGTTGCTGTCTACAATAAAACGCTCTCTTGGGTTCAGTGATCGTAATAAACACCACTACATGGTGAACATGCGCGCATGACCGTTGTGTGTTTTCACGAAGTTCTCTGGTTACAATAAAAAGACTAACTGGTGCTTTCCAAGAATGCAGTCGCTGTTGCAAGTTAAGTAAAAATTTTACAGTATGTTTTCCAGTGTTACATTTTATACAGTGGTGCTAAAGCATGTGTAAAACATGGACACGGGGGTGGGGCTCGGAAAGGTTTCAACAAATTGAAGGGAACACGACAGGGCTTGTTCCAGCTTTGTAAAGCAACAGTACATTTAAAAAGCACGACAGTGGCTATCTTTTTGTGGAAATCCACAAGGCCCCACTCTAACGTGTGAGCGTTGCTCTTAGCTGAGAAAAATTTTGTACATAATAAGTGAGGAGACCATTTCTATAAAGGAATCAACGGTTAATGTATTTATTATCATTAAACGTCACCTGGAGAAAGCAATAAATCACTCCATGCATTTATCACACCATGTTAATTGTTTACGTTTAAGCATATTTTTTTTAAACACAGATTTAAAATTTAATAATAGATTTTTAGATTGCGTTTTCTTCGGGCCAAAAAGAAACACGTTCGGCGTCAATTGTCTTTTGTCCAAAACTAAAGACAGAGAAACCGATTAAGTTCGTTTTGTTTTTTGAGAAAACTAAGCGCGAAACAGGGAACTAAAATATCACCCAAAGAGTCAATTGGAATTCTGTTATCACAACCTTTCAATTTTGTTTGCCCACTCTATTTTTTTTCCGATTACTTCCCCAATACAGTAATCTTCCCAACTTCCAGACAATGGATCATTGCAGAATCAGTCCCTTGAAATCCAATCTCTGTCCATCTCTGTACATAAAACAAACAAGACAATTTGTGTAACAAGACGTACGCATCGTTTCCTTTAGTTAAAACTGTTTCTGTTTTGCGACGTTACAGTTGTCATCACCGTGGCGACTTTCCTTAGTAAAGAATTCGTTTGTATGGCATAGAAGGCAGATGGCGAATATTTACTCCCGGAGAAACAAACATCGCTTTTCCAATTTTTCAAAACGAAGTAAAGATCAGAGTTTCTTCCAGTGGTATACTGGTTACCTTGTGAGCAGGGGAATTATGGGGAATAAACGTAATGACGGTGAGGTTACAAAGGAACGTAATATTTGAGGGGGGAAGGGTGCTACGTCAGTGCGTTCACACTTGTATTGACCAGTTCCTTATCTTTCACTAAATCCTAACACCTATACTGAAACGAGAAATCTCTTGAGTACATTGTGATGGTTCAGCCGGTCTCGTGACTTCATTAACACGAGTTTTTAGTAGAAGCTCGCAATAATTGATTTGAGTTTTCTCGGGAAAAATAACGGTAATTACATTCCTTTACACATTGACTTCATTAATAATTTTATAACTGACGACGATGGCGACGGGTATTGTGATGGTCAGTGGCGGTATATTACTGAGAGGGGTCAGCACTGGAGCTTTCTGACTGTCGAGAAGGTGGCATCACCTCTATTTCTCCAAGAAATACCTCGGCAGTCCAAGGAACTGAAAAAGAAACACAGAAATACATGTCACGGTTCGAAACCTAAGAGTTGTTATGACGCAGGGTTATGGGTGGTTGCCAGGTTAAAGGGGAAGGGGTGGTAGAACGTTTGACTGTCTTACTATGGGTCGTGTTCTTTCAAGACTTCTTTCAGAACAGGAACACCTGCAATACACGGTATTCGTGTTCTTTTGGGATCTCAAGTATTCCGTTTTCGAAAGGAACGGACTAGTATTATGTTCACTTTGCTCTCGGAAGCAGAATGAAAAGAGTGTGGTTTGCGCTCGTAATACGCGATAGATCAAACACGAGGAAGACAATTTCATCCGATATCCAAAGACTGAGCAGGCGAAGCCGCGATTTTAAACAGCTCCGAGGTACGAAACAGTCTATCAAGTGTTCTAGCTTGTCAAGCCATTAATAATTCTTGGAGAAATTCAAAGCAACAGTTTGCCAAATATTGAGATACCGAGCAACACATATTCATTGGTGATTCGTTTGTATTTTTCTTTGTGAACTCTGAATGAATTTGGGGCAGTTGTGGGCAAATGAAGTACACCACCAAATAAACACCCAGACATGGATACAAACCTTACGAATAAATGTTACAGGAATAGACAGGAGAATTGGGGGCAGATCTGACAGTTTATTGCACGTTTGTTCCTTCGTTTCCACCAGCCAGCGGATCCAGGCGAAACGCTGTTCTTCGTATGGTGGGTATCGTATGCTGGAAATTAATAAAAAAGAAAGAAACGAAAAGAAATAAAATATCTCTTCCGAAGTTTCCTTGTTGAACAAATCAGTGAGTGGTTTACGTGTATGTTAACCTTTGACATCCCAATAATGATCACCATTCAACTTCTCCTTACCACATCACTATTCCTTCAATAATACAGGGCATGAGAATACAGGAAACAATCACCAGAGATCAGTTGAGTTAACCTTGTTTGAATTCTCCACGCATGTAACATACGAAATATTTGAAAATTGTTAGAATACACCTCTTTATATTGGCGATTGACGGTTAAGAGCGGTTTTCCATTGAGTGTTTAAAGTAATACATCATTTTGTTGATGATCAGTTTCGAGTGAATTGTGGGTAGATCCAGTCCTTTGTGGGGGCAAACGGCCATTTAAAGACGTGATTTGAAATTCTAATTTTGACCGTTTGCCCCCGCAAAGGACTGGATCTACCCACAATTCACTTGGAACCGATCATTAGCAAAATGGTGTATTTGCTTTTGCGTTGGGTTTGCTTTGTTTCGCGATGTGATTGGCTGACAAATCCCGCGCCACCTTCTCAGCCAATGAGAAGCAAAACCAAAAGCACGAAGGGAGTTGGGAACTGTGTTGCTGCGTCGGTGGGGACTGGTGCATGAAAGTTTGGTTTTATGAACGAAGTGACCATCGTTTCGGGCGTTAGCTCTCCGTCAGAGCGAATCGATGAATAATGAGTTCTGTGTGGTTTAGATACGGACGATGGAGCTACGCTATTGGTGAGAACATGGTAACGTGAAAAACAAGTATAAATTAATTGGGGGTCCGATTTGAAATATGAACTTTCGCTCTAGATTGTTGCGGCTTTCCGTGCCACTTTGATGTCGCAGGGAAAGGCCGCAGATCGCCATGTGATGTGTTGTTTGGAATGGTTAGGGAGATTAAAAACGTCGAGTGACTGGTTTGGATGCGTCTTTGGTGTGCCCGGACTTGGTCGCCTAGTCGTCTTTCTGTTTTGCCAATTTATAATGTATAATGTGAATGCACCAGAAGTTACGACGTGCATATCAGACAACCAACCGTGACGTCCGTCCACTAGCCCGAAACGAAATCCCTTTAATCGTTTTAGGTAAAGAAGGGAAAAAATTGTTCCTAATTTGAAAGGCCTTTACATGTGAGTAAGAATGGCATTTCTCATTCCCGAGATATTTAAGTATTTGTTTAAATTGACGACGGCACAAGCGGTTTAAGTAATAATATAAATCACAAAATCAAGAATTTCTCTAGAAATTTTTGAATGATGCCATTTCAAACTTGGCACCAGTAATATACGTCATGTAAGACTGAAAAAGTGGCATGTCCTATTACATCCCACTCACACACACTCCAATAAAATCAGCAGGGGTTAACGTTACCTGTTAAATGACTCCATGCTTTGTTTCTTTACAAGGCACCCTTTCTTGTGCGAGAACGCATCAAACGAGTACTTCCCGTGATACGAGCCCATTCCACTCCCGCCAACACCGCCAAACGGGAGCGTGGTAACTAACGAAATGAAAAAAAAAAATGTCAGCTCCAATCAACATCTGAGGCACAAAAATTTAGTTTTATCGACGGAGTTGATAAATGTAAATTGACCATCGTACAGGGATTCTAAAAGCTGACGTTTCGAGCGTCAGCCCTTCCTCAGAGCGAATCGAGGAACTATGGGTTGTGTGTAGTTAAAATAGTGGAGATGGGGCTACGCTATTGGTGGTAACATGGAAACGTGAAAAATAGGATACATTAATTGAATGAAAAGCGTTCGTTAATACCGTGGGGATTGAGGGTGCCGATTTGGAAGATGAATTTTTGTTCTACATTCTTGCGACTTTCCGTCGTACCTTGATGTAATGGAAGGCCGCAGATAGCCATGTGTTCTTTGGAGAGGTTATGGAGACTAAAATGAAGAGCGACTGGCTTAGATGCATCCTTGTCATTCTTCTTAACATCGCCAAGGTGTTTCCGAAATCAACTCCGTTGATAAAACCAAATGTTTGTGTACAACATCTGAGACAGTCAGTCCCCCGCTCATAACAACTTCCAGGATAAAATGGAAAGTGCGGGGGGTTAGCGGGGGGGGGGGGGGGAAGGCGTGTTAACGTTAGAGGGGTGTTCGAGGGAACCCGTGCAAGTTGCGGCGTAATCTTGCACTTTGGAATTAATAACAAAACTTAAAGGAAGAAGGCAAAACGGTGAAGCCGAGGAATATGATGCCCACGAGGCTGACGAATAAAATGACTCACCTCCTGCGTGTACTACAGTGTCATTAGCAAGGAATCCTCCTGAAGATGTGCTGTCCACGAACCGATCAATCTTGGATTTATCGTTGGAGAAGATGTACAAAGCTAACGGCTTGTCTCTGCATAGACAAAAAATCACGGCATTAGTCCACAAGAATTTTCATGTCGTCGCGTAATCTTCGTACTGCATTTTTTTTAATTAATAGGGACCTTAAATCTTGAGTACGAATTTCTAATTTCAAACCAGTCACCTCCCCTGAAACTTCGCTCTTGTTACTTACCAGCAGATCAGGAGATTGTAGAAACAAGACTAATGTCACTAGTGATCATCTAAAGCACGCGAACAGGATTTGAAAAGTCGTACTCGTACTTGTACTCGAATCTAAAGGTCCCTAATCTCTAATTAAGTACGCGCGTTGTATGTTCTGCGGGCTGTTTTTCCCCATACGGTCCGCTAAATTTGAAAGTGAACGCTTGACTTAAAGTAGTTTTCTTTCCCGCGCGCCCGATCAACCTCAGAGATATAATAATATCTCACTAACCTCGTTTTCTTGGTTCGAAGTGTAAGTTAAAAACTTGGTCCGTAACTTACAAGTACGGACCAAGAAAAACAGGTTAGTAAGATGTTTTTTTTTCAGCACAAGTGGCTATTCTGTAGGTTAATTCGCTACAGGAATTAGCCCAGCACAATCGAAACAAGACTCTAATTCAACCCATTGTATTTATTCAAAGGCATCATCCTGACGAATCTTTCATCTCTGTTGGTTTTCGCATTTCTGGCTTACTTCGAGTAGGACTACATAGTTCTAACGGTGTTTTGTGACTTCTTAGGAATCTAGGACCACATTGCTTGAAGAAAACCCTTAGTCATGTCCAAAAATGCGCATCAAAGTTTAATTTTGGTACTTCACACGGCGAGAATTATTTACAATTTCCACATATTTCATATAATTATGATGCAACTGCTTGTGAAAAGTTGTGAATTTGGGCAAGGAACACTTTGTGACTTTGCAATGTGTGTCCTAAGGACGATGAATCTCATTACAATACAATTTAGGAGACATCGTTCCACACTTGTGAGATTAAGTGCTACAAGGGAGTTCACGGTTAACTGTACCTGTCATTAATAAACTCGATCGCCTCCTCTATATCATCTACGTCCACTATTGGCAGTAAAGGACCAAACACCTTCAAGAAAAGCAAACGTATTAGGTTAAGGGTGCTACCCTCGGAGCGAAATTGAAATATCCGTCGTGTACCACTTTTTGACTGGACTGCGGTCATTTGACAAATTAATGATACAGCGAGTGTAAGGTGGCCTGACAAGTGAATGTTTTAGAAACAAAGTTGACAGTCAGGTTTGCTAATGCATGATTACTGTCTCTTGGACCTTTAATCTTACGAAACGTTACTATATCCTCATTATATTTTTATAAATAAAACACCCCTTTGAAGGGGGCTTAAAACCCCCTATCGGGTAGGACGGGGATTTCCGGTGGAGATGGGGATGCTCTACCCGATATCCTGTCCATAATTTCACTTAAAATACCCCAGTTTTAATTCCTGTTTCAAGACTTAGCCTCCCAAATCAATCCATTTTCAGGCCCTTCTTTCAAACTGACCTGTACAAATTGCATAATTGCCAGGAACTGGCAAACTTCGGGATAAAAAGACGAGATACTCATAACCTTCCGTGGTTCCTTAAAATACCACACCCAGTTTCAGACTGACCCGAATGCTCACAATACTCGCATTGTTTTCCTCCACACCGAAGTTTTCAAAGGTTCACGTTTTGTCAACGGCAATTTACTTGGTATCCAAGCACATTTTAAGCCTACAGAAACTTTCCAATATACGCATTTCTCCTAATGCCACCCTCTTGGCGTTAAGAAGGGATTCCTTGAAGGAAAAACATTGTGTCTTCGTAGAACAAACTCAGTCAAAGAAAGCTTTGAAACTGCACTCAAGCGGCATTTTCAACCTCGTTTACTCGACCGAGGTTTTCCTCGAGAGCGCATCAAAACTATTATGCCTGACGTTAATTGAGGCTTTACAACCTAAACCTAAAACATCAAACATAGTTTTGCCACTGCTTACTACAAATACTCCGGCCACACCGAGTCTTAAAACGATTCTTACGAAACACTGCACCGAATTTCAAACAACCCTAAGCCCGCTCAAAAATGTCCTAACACTCTTAATTAACGGAAGGACAAATCACTCAAAGACTTTCTAGTCGGAGCCAAAATCCCTTCCTAACAGCAAAAACAGGAGGTATGTGAGGTGAGGAGGGCGACACCATTACAATCACATAAAAAACGATACTAGCAGAATTCTCAGTTGAACCCGTAACCCGTAACCCGCAACACCTGTCACGGGTTACTAGTAAGTAAGTTGCCGTTACGGCTCTAAAAGCACCTCGCCTATAGGGCCCAAGCTACATGGCCCTCGGGCCGTCTACTTCAATGTTACAGCTGAAAATACTTGAAGGGCGTACCCCCCTCCCTTCCCTCCCGGGGGAGATAAAACACAGGCGAGAGTTGGGTACGCGTGGATGTTTTTACGTTACCTCATTCTCCATCAGCGGGTCCGTGGGTTTTACTCCAGTTAATACAGTCGGTGCAATGTACTTCTCCCTCTCATCTGTCTCACCTCCGATGACGCATTTCCCACTACGCATTAACCCCTTCAAACGACTGAAAAACAAAATAATCAACTCAGAAAACAAATTATAAACCACCCGGGGGTATAAGGTTTTGATTCCTTTGTTCGAGAACGTTGCTTGAAGTTCATTTTGCGCATGACAAGTCTTCGGTGGGGAAGATTGCGAGTTGTCTCTAATTTCAGTGATGGTGATTGCGGGGAAGGCGAAATACACGAGCGCGGGCGAAATCGCGTGGAGACGCGACACAAGGGAGGAGCCGAATCGCAGTCTGTCGGTGGGGTCAAATTTATGTATTTAACAGTTCGCTTCAGATATACAAATTTATTTGTTGCACCTATCCCAGACAACATTATCAAAAGCAAGTTCCTTCTCTTTTGTGTCTTTTGTAAGTCTTTCGTAGAATCTTGACGAAATTTGATTTTTTCATTTACCGGGTGGTCATTTTCGTGATCAGAAATTGGTTGCACACTTCGATTTTACACACTGGTCAGCGGATGTCCAAATGTGCAAAGGGAATCGAAGGAGCGATCGACTGAATGAGTAAAACCAGCCTCAGATCAGTAACTCTGAAATTTGCCATGAATATGCTAATTTTCAGAGTTGAAAAGTGATGCAGACATTCAGTATCTCCTGTATACAAATCAGCAAAAATCAGATCAATCCGTTTAAAATTTTTAAGAAAGGGCAGCTTACTTGAAGTGTTTTGTGTTAATAATTCTTCCATAATCTGGTGACTCTTTGGGGTCCTGGCCAACAAGATATTGTAAAGATTACAACTATTAGTAAAAGTATTGAAAAGATCATAAGTAGTGTTTCTTTTATCCGCGTCAAATAGGAAAGGGGAGGGGAGGGGGGTTGTAATGTAATGGGCTTCTTGTTTCATCTGCAATAGGCCATTTCCGAGTTCATGTCTGCCTTCTTCAAAGCGAGTCTAAGTGCAAAGTTTTTGTGATAGTAATTAGTTCTACTTTACATATGAATGAAAACTAATTTTCATAACAAAAACTTCGCACTTAGACTCACTTTGAAGAGGAGGCAGACATGAACTCGGAAATGGCCTATTCTTGACAAACGCAACTCACAATCTATCAGAGATTAGATAGCGAGTAGCATAGCCAATCAGAGACTGGCATTTGTGATAGAACGCTAGTAGATTTATATTATAATAATATTATATCAGAACTGGAAAACATGCATGTAGCTATCAAGATATTGGGGAGCAGGGTTGGCGCGGTGGTGAGAGCGCTCGCCTTCCACCAATGTGTCCTGGGTTCGATTCCCGGACTTGGCGTCATATGTGGGCTGAGTTTGTTGGTTCTCTACTCTGCTCCGAGAGGTTTTTCTCCGGGTACTCCGGTTTTCCCCTCTCTCCACTTGACTTGATTTAGTTTGATTTGAGAATTGTAAAGAATTTAGAATTGTGAAGATTTTAAGATTAGTTTAGATTTTATTGTAAGGAGCATTTGATCATATTCACATGCTAATTTGCACCTAATAAGTAAACAATTATTATTATTATTATTATTATTCAAGGCGTGCTCAAGAAAAAGATTAAAAGAGTAGATACAAAAGCAGGTTCCTAAAACGACTAAACAACTCTAGTGTTTAGTATTGTCATAAATCTGTGTTGATATTGGAATGGAAATGGTGTGGTGGTGATATGTTGTTAATAATTATTTGAACTTCAGGATGCAGTGTTTAATTTGAGAGACTTCAGCGTACATGTACAACTGTAATCATCTTCAGTTTCAAGGATTTTGAGCAGTACATTCCTTAATTGATTTAAATTGGGTTTTATTCCGCACTTGTATAGACAGAGGGTGAACATTCCACATTTCGAAAGGAGATCTTGAAAACAATCAATTTTTTGTGGCTACGCGCTCCTAGAGGAGGCGAAGCCACTATGCTATCGTGTTGAGTGAGTGAGTGTGTGAGTGAGTGTAACAATGGAATACGAATGACCTCTGCCGATTTTGACCCGATTGCTTCCGGACTTACATGTTGCACGAATAGGCTCTGGAAGCGACGTGCCCGTAGTTCATATATTTAGGATTTACTATGTTTGATGGCTCAAGAAGGCGATGTTTCAACTTCACAGCCTGCCATGCAAGAAGGCTCATAGGAGATTAATATCGGATTTACTGTATTCAAGGACCAAAGGCGCCGATGTTCACACCGAATCGCATTCATCGCACGGTTCATAAAACAATCGGATAATTCGTCGCACAATCTTCACAAAATAAACCGTAAAATATTGTGTAACTAAAAAACCTCTGCATCTAGGCGTCATTTCGATTCAAAGTGATTTACCTTTGAAAAGACCCTCAAAACCTATTTTGGTCTCCGTGATAAACATCTCTTGCACTTGCAGAGATGATGTTACTATGCAAATTTGCGCTTGGCACTCACTGTACAGAAATCTACACGCTTAACGTTCATCTTTTTAACAAGTTCTTGCACCATTTTGAATGCGAGTCTTGCTCAGTTATTTTAATTTTAGGCTGAAAATGTTTCCAGGAGAGGAGTTTCAAATGTCTCAACAAGCCGTTTCGCAAGTTCACTTCTTTGAGAATGACCATTGCATGACACGCAAGTTAGACTCAAGCCGGCGACACGTATTAATAGCCGTTCGAACTGAATGATATTTAAGTATCTTAAAGAAACTAAGTTAGGTCTGAAACTGTTGTCCTTCCGGCTTGCTTTTCGGAAACGTTTTTCTATCCGAAATGCCGTCGTTCGGCATTCCGTTCGGCCTCTTTGCCCTTGAAATAAAAATTGCAAACAAGATCAGATACTAACTGAGCGACAATTCAAATAACATCTCTGATCAGAAAAGTGGGCCTTGCGTGACTCTCAGAACATGTAAAGAGTAAAGGCTGGTGATTTGTTTCCTCAACAACTGACCTACGTTTCGCACGTGTATGGGAAGATTCTAAAGCAGTAGCCACATGCAGTCATCGACTGTCTATTTTTGTCTTTTGCAAGCGCGTAGAAATTTTCACGCTTACTTTAGCGAGCTCAGACGGCTATTTCCACTTATTGAAACCCCTGCCAGGCTTCAAAGTACATTATGTGCGTTCACACTAGACATTTCAAGTGCACTTGAATTGTGTTTGAAGTAATAGTTTTTGAAAAAGAAATAAATTAGAGAATCTTAACAAAAGGGCGCTCAGGATTGTTCTGGACGAGAAGTCTCTGCACTACCAGGAGCTACTGAGCAAATTTAATTCTAGTGATCTGTATAGTATTAGGTGCCAAGAGATGATGAAAACAGTTTTAGCAGTTTGAAACGATGCCGAAGTACATACGTGGTCTTTTTCAAATGAGAAATACTAAACGCAACCTACGAGGATCAAGGAAACTTGTTATCCCATACGTTAATACAACCACTTATGGTCTTCACTCCTTCAGATACACCTCTGCAAACATGTGGAACAAACTAACAGAGGAACTGAGGTCATTAACGTCCTTGAACGAGTTCAGAGCTAAAATATGCCAAATTTCTTCAGAACATCAATGCAAATGTTACTTATGTAAATAGTGGTTTAATGTACTGTATATAATATACGATTTTATTCTTTTTATCTTTTTTTATATATATATTTTTTTCCTTTCTCAGAGAAATTAGCTATACAGCTGCTCTTGTAAATCCGAGGTGAAATAGAGGTGATATTACGTTATGTAAGTGCACTTGTGATGAGCTTGTGTGTGAACGGTTCTCGTTTCACTTGACTGGTCGTACTTAGTTGCCACGGAAACTTCAAAACATCAAAGTACCGAAGTTCACTCTCGAGTAAGGTTGAAACCTTCCTTGAAAGGGCACTTGAACTCAAGTACACTTGAAGTGCACTTGAGGGTCTAGTGTGAACCCACCTATTGCCTTCAAGTATTAAACTTCCTTAGTGTGTGACTATTTTTTTAAGAGATTCTGTATTTCTAGTAATACAGGCTGGAGTAAAAACACAGCAATCGATTTCGGTGCCTTAGACAAGCAGAATGCACAACTTACCTCTCCATAAAAATCAAATATAGTTTCTTTGAAACGTTTGATCAGCTCGTCTTGGATATCAGGGTGACAGAGTACATAGTCTGGTGCAACACATGTCTAACATGTGAAAGAATAATTGAAGTTGATTAATTCATTCAATGTCAAGTGTGGTACACAGTGCTACAATTTGATTTGGATAGATTTAATCCTGTTTATGCTGTAACCTCATCCACAGATATAATAGCTGGAATCAATGCACATGAACCATTGTTTGACTCATAAAGACTTAAACAGCTGTGTTCCTATATGACAGTCTTCTGACAAAATAAATGAAAACATTTTCCTATTTTAAAAAATAGCTTTGATAACCATGATTTTTTTTATCCTAAAAAAACTATGATAATAATTATGTGTCTGATAATAATTATACTCATAGAAAAAATGGGAGCTCCACACACCTGTCCAGCATTTGCAAACTTTCCCCAGGCGATCCTTTTTGCAGCTACTTCTAGATCGCTGTCCTTGTCAACATAACAGGGACTAAAAAAATAAGTTTTAAAAAGAAATGGTTATTTTTCACAGGTAAGAATAAAAAAAATATTGCAGTTGGGGTGTTTACCTAAAAAGTAGACCAGCTGACTGTGAAGCAAGCATGAACGATCTTTAGTGCTTTGTACAACAGCACTAAAAACTATCCTCCTACACTGTACCTAATGCCACCCCATCCCATTCCAACATACATGTATGCCTTATTATATCTCTCAGTTAATATGCGTGCTGTGATTGGTCACTTTAGCGGGCCGTACTATATTGTATGGCCCGCTAAATTTAAAAGATTCCGTTTCCGTGCGCTCAATTAACCTCAGAGATACTAACCTAACCTCATTTTCTTGGTCTATACCATAAGTTTTTGGTTTGACCAGCATGCTTCGCACTTGGGCCATAAGCGGACGGGAAAAAACTTGGGCCGTAACTTACTTATGGACCTCGAACTTGGTTATAGTCTCCCAGTACTCAACCTTAGTGGTGTTCCACTAACCCTGGCCAGTAAAAATTATTTTGGGTTGAGCTGCAGTAAATTTGAGAGCCACTCTTTACTAGCCACTGGGCTACTTGTACTAGAAGACGTTTTGGAGACAGTACTGATGAAGAGAAATTCCACCAGTTTTGAGTTAATTTGATTCCAAAAAAGATATGAACAAAAATATTATCTGAGACAAGCTTGGTAATTGCAGTATTGGTCTCAAGAGGTGATAAATGCTTGGCCATAGTACAGTTTACATGTAGACTCCTTTAGCCCATGGACTAGTTTGTTAAAAAGTTTGTTAAAACCTCATCTCATGGGAGAGCCTGTACAGCTGTAGCTTTCTAGATGGGGTCCTCGATTAGAGAAGAAACAATAGACATAACAATACACCTAGCTCTGATAACAGAAGTAGCTACAAGTCAAAATAGAGGTTTGGAAGAACTGCAGGATTACTCAACAGAACTTTAAACAGCCATAATTTGCCATTGTGCTATTTTCAGCCACAACATTGACATACATGGCCAAAGGTAGATACTGGTTAAGGCACTTTTATAGCCGTACATAACACCAATATTAACATAACACTTACTATTAACACCCAAGACAGGGGTTATGGGTTTAACTGAGAACTCTGCCTTGCATTCCATCTCATCACATTTCTTTGCATCCCAACTGATTCCTTCTTTTATTTTTTCTTCTAATCCCATCTGACCTTAACCAGTCCCCAATCTAATCCCACCCCTTTCCATCTCATATGTCATGTCATCTCATCCCAAATTATCTTATCTTCCATCATGACATGGGGAGAGGTGGGGAGAGGAGAGGTAGACATTTTCATCATCAAAATCCTGCCTCCATGGCAGCTGTAGGGGTTCAAAGTCGGCAAAAGTTTCACACATTTACTGTAATTCTAGCAATTTTACACTCAACAAAGATGGTGCCAGAAACCATGAAAAGGTCTAGTCACTTCACCACTACATGTATACATTAATGTTTTACACCCAAGTCCAACCAATACCTTTTGCCGCCAAGTTCAAGGGTAACCCTTGAAAGGTTCTCTGATGCTGCTTTCATGACCAGTTTACCCACGGCACTTCCTCCAGTGTAGAATATTTTCTCAAATTTGCATTTGTTTAACAAATACTGTGTTTCTTCCACTCCTCCATTGATCACTTCAAAGCAATCCTAGAAAAAATGTTGGAAAAACATTGCTTGTTAACACCAAATTTGGCTCCCTTGGTTTTATTTTTTCTTCTTCAGCCTCAGCTAATAGCATGCCTGGAAATGTCTCTTCTTTTTTGCCAACTTCCAATCGAGGCATACAATGTATTCTATAAATGTACACCGTATTCATAAATGGCGGCCACGCAGAACAGCCTGATTTTGCTTTCTGCAGGCATCACAATAATTATTTGCAACAACACCGAAAAATAAAAAAGTCAAGGGAGTACAAAGAATAAACTTAAATGCAACTGAAGGAGATCAGTGCACACAGGTATGTGCAATGCATACTATTAACACTACACCATTGTTCCAGTTAACTTTCAGAGTTATAGAGTCACGGAAAATTTTTAAGGGGTCATAAGACACGGGTCTTCCCTAATTTTCTTACTTAACAACTCTGTGTGTCGGGTCAGGGAGCCAGATTTCTCGGGTTTTTGACCCGAGACCCGCTGCTTATCTGGAACACTGTACACTCTACAATGACACACTACCTGGTCAAGATATTTAGGAATCAATTCTTCTACAAGTTCGGCTGTGGCAGAAGAAATTTCTGAAGGTTTGATGATGGCACAGTTTCCTGTTCAAATGGAAACAATATACATGTACGTTGTATTTACTCAAGTTTACAAAAAAAAATCAAATATAACTTGTAATATATCACACACAAGGAATATGAGATACAAACAGTGAGATGTGGGCAATAGTACCTTAAAATAAGGAACATGTCAAAAATTCATCATGATATAATATTTACACTTGAAGAAAAACTGTGATTTAGTTGAACCTACAAACTTCCATAACCTGGTCAGGTGCTCATAATGCAATGATCCAGAGATCAAATTTATGCTAAACATTTGAAAGCTAACATGAGCAAAGTGGCTCCCTGTTAACACCACCCCCCCCCCCCTCCCCCAACTCCAATACTACATGGTTGTGCCAAACCTAGCATAAATTTTCTTCCTTCCTTTTTGTCTGCTATGCATTGCACAGTGACTCCAAAATGATCCACATGAGAACAATACAAACATGCATGTACAAAAATGTAATGGGCTTAGTATTTAAAAACTTAAGACTTGCAGAATGTTCTGTAAAAAGTGTTAATTTTTGAGCCAATGAAAGAGTCTGAATAAATGGTTATAACTTATATTAGTAATGATTAGATAAAAAACAAAATCCAAAATTGATTTCACCCACAACACTGAACCAATACATTATGTTCATGCATACTCAGCTCAATCAAATCCACTTGAAAATGAGATAACAAGAAAATATTATCACAATTAAGAAAAGAATGTTTTTACTTAATATTATTTTTGAGGACCAAGCCTACCAGCAGCAATTGCTCCTATGAGGGGCATGATGGTGAGTTGCACTGGGTAATTCCATGCTCCTATTATCAAGGCCACACCCAGCGGTTCACTCACTACGAAACAGGTATCCATTTTATTGATTATAGGGACTTCTGGACACTCTGGTTTTACCCACTCTGATAAATTGTTCAGTGCTGATAGAAAAGGAAAATCATATTTAAATGGCATGGTAACTTAATATCTGTGTGCAATGTAGTGTAGGATTTAAGTCTTGTTTTGGGTTTCACTCTATAAAACATAGTGGTCATGAGAATTACACTGTAAGGACAGGATCACACAAGATGAACTTGCTTGATATTTTAACAACTTCTCCCCACCACTTCTATGTAGGAACTGTGTAGAGGCATTACAAATGAGAATCTAAATTTTGATCTTAGGGTTAAAGGAGTATTAATAAATACACTGTAACTGAATCTGTGCTACCTGGTAGCAGGGATGTAATATAGTACTATGCAGGTTCACTGATAAAACCAACAAACTCTTTTAAGCAGTACTGCGGTTCTTCTTTGAATTAATTACACCTGTCCAAGTCTCTTGAGTTCTGTTGAAATTTTTTTCGGGTGATAAACTATCTTTTGCCTCGTGAAATTCTATTTAATAAATTGTAAAAGGCAAGATAGAGTAAATAAAAAATAAAGATTGTTGTTGCATTGTACATCCAATCCCTTTGCAGTGACAACTACAATGTACCTTACAATAACCATTATTTGTACATGTAGCATCTAAAGGTGAACGTATACTCTATTGCCTCCCACTTCCCCCAAACCTGCTCCAAATTCACAGGAATCAAGGTAAAGTAGACTAAATTTGACTGTGGTCTGTTGTTTGAAATGCAAGATATAGGATGTGTACCATATGCTATATCATTCTTCACCATCAACACTTCAGCAAGTACAGCTTCTACTCTTGGCTAAAAATGAAAACAAAATACACATAAATTAGGAGAATTTGCATGTGGTCTTGTAGATCAACTACTGTACTTGTCTGTCACACTTATGCACTGTACATGTAGCCTATTTTTTTTCTAGCTATCTATACAGTGTGAATTATGCATATGAAAATGTATTACGTTCTAACTAAAAATTTCATAAGAAATTGAGGGGCTGGGTGCAACACTTATGGTAAGTGAGTTTTTGAGTGATTTTTTTACCTTGCTCAAAAATTACAGATTTCTTGTATACAGGTCCCAGACAGCGAAAAAATATAAAGCGAAATGTTTTTCCCCATCTTATGTCTAGTTTTCCAGTAAATACAGGCAACAAAACCAAACAAAGAAATTAGTCAGTTTCTTCTTGTCTTAAGTTTTAAACAAAATCTGAACAGAAGATGCTGAACTCATTGTTTAGTCCTTGTTTTCATAAAACTAAGCAAAAAACAGTGACAAAAAATATTGGAAAATTAATGTTTAGCACACAAAAGCAAGCCTATAATTTGATGTAAGAAATCCAACGATTCACTTTTAATCCTTAACAGTATATTAACAAGTGTAAAAAAGAATTTATTTTTTGGTACATGTACATATGAATACTTTTTAACCATGAAGAGTAAAAATTAATATGCAGATTATTGTAGCCATACAGCATGTACAAAACTATTTCTATAGAGGTGTTTGCATGCTTTGTAGTCTTATAAGGCAATTGATTCTCAATTCCTTTTGTCTTCTAACCCTAATTATTATCCATGATCCTGCGTCCTGTCCAAAGCCCTGATTAGGGAAGTTACCCCTTGGCCCTAAACAAAAAAATAATAATAATAATAAAAGTAGCAGTAAAGGACAACACCAAACCTTATGCAAGTCCTTGGCAACAGCCTGTACAATGCCATCTTCATTTTCTTCCATAAGCTTCAGTAGTTTTCGAAGTTGATCTCTTCTGAATTCCACATCTCTTGTCTTGCCAGATCTAAATGAATCTCTCACTTTCTTGCAGGCAGCCTATAAAACAAAGATACGTGTACGTATATATGTACATGTAAACAATTAATACTTGATAAAAAGTTCATGCTGGCATTGACACTTGACAGCACAATAATAAGAACATTATACTACAACTACAAACAGATTACAGCTTTAGCTTTTGCAGCAACTCAAGAGGTTCGCATAGCTATATATAGCAGCATGATGTGTCTGTCGACCTTGCTTATCATTTCCGTTATGAACGACACGTCGTGTGATTGCGTTCAGCTGTAACGAACCAGAAAGCACTACACGCATACGCGTTTCCATTTCACAAACTGAACTTTCATCTTATTGCCACGTCCTGTTCAAGGGTGAACGAAAATTGTAAGAAGGGAGCGTGTAGTCACTTGGACACGCGCCAGTCTATTTGCCACGAGGGAAACACTTAAGTTACATGTATTTCTTGGTGGTTCATGACCGAGGTGAACCGAGTCAAAAAAGCTCCGTGTCCGTACAGTGTAATTTGTAAAATAAAATCTGCAAGCTTAGAATATTAAAGGCTGGAATCGATGAAGCGCGGGTATTTGTAGAACATATTAAAGTGTACATGTACATGTCAAACCGGAGCAGCTGCAGAATGCAAGCCTACATTCGAAGCATTATGTAATCGTTGGCTCCTTTCGCTCGGCAGTGGATAAAAGGACGGAGAATTGGTTATGTTGAGTACTGAGTGTCCGTACATTTGCAGATTATGTGTGGCCCTGTATTCTGGACTAGCCTAAACCTACCGTTATGCGTTCTTCGTTGTCGGACATTTTCGCTTCCTTCTGGTCGGTGTCGGTGTAACAGATCCACTGGGTGAAGACCGGGTTTTATGTTTACGCTGCGATGCTGTACTTTAGAGTTTGATCAGGTATGGGCTGGTCAAGTATTCTCAGGTATTATGTGTCGATCGATCGTTCTCGCCGGGCGCGTGACTGAGTCGTCATGGCTCACCTTGCGCCCGCGATCGTCACGAGTTAACTAAAATAATTCAAAATGTCATGCGTGCAACAAATTGAAAATGGCCGCCGATAAAAGCCCCGCCGATGATCAGTTCGCGATGTTATCTTAACTTCCTTCCTTGTTTCCATGATTTTCCCATTATCTTTTTGAAAAAGTCATGGATAACGTGAGAGTAGGGTCACTGAACTCCCTTGCAGATTATGGGCTTGGTGAGAGCGATATTGAAGATTTTGAAGATTCGGATAATGAGTTACAGAGCGAAGATAGCAGTGTTAAACCGGTTCAACTGATTCCTGCCAAATCTTCGATTCCTGCTACTCAAACCAGAGTAAAAACAAGTAAGCGTTATATTCCATTAATTTTTCCGCTTTCTCGAATACATCTCAACACCACAACCTCCTCTTTATGTACCTTGTATTTTAGCTTGTATATCCTTACCTTGTTTACAGCTGCATATAAGTACATATGGAGATCGACCTATAAGCTTAAATCGTATTTTTTTACTTCAGAAAAAGGCTTTAAGAATCATATCAAGAAGCCCATTCGATGCTCATAGTGAACCAATATTTAGCAGTTCAAACTTAGTGATATTCATCGATTTCAAATTGGCAAGTTTGTTTTCTTTTAAGAAAGACCTCCTTCCTGATACAGTATGATCATGAATGAATTTCTTTTGCTGACTAATCAAGTTCATCGTTATAATAATAGAAACTCTAATGCCTTTTACTTATTTTCTTGCAGAACAAATATTAGACAGTTTGCATTACGCTTTCAAGGACTTAAACTGTTTAATTCCTTTAATACAGAGATTCATAATGCTGACAGTTTTTCTCAATTTATGCACTAGCCATTTGGTTCCCCTGCCCCTATGACCTGTGGAGATTTTACCAAGCAATAGTAGAGGAAATACCGTTACTTTGCCCCGACCCCAGGGAATTTACCTTAAATTTACCTGATCTTCTGTTCCCCCAGGGGTAGTAGTGGGGGAATTAACACTATTTTATGACATCATGCTCCACACGAACTTTGTGCTTTGTCTACATGAATTATGGCAGATCAGCCTTGGCATACAGTATGACGAACTTTTCCATCGGCTTTGTGCTCAGAAGATGAGCCACATTGTGGACAAGTTTATTGGTTGGTGTATTTTATATTTTAAATACAAAATATCGATTTTGAATGCTATTAACAAAGACCTAATATTGCTCATTTCGTTGTACAGTGTACCTCGCACTGGCCATTTTGTTGTGTTGAAAAGCTATCTGTTGGCCTTGAAATGCTGAAAGACGGGTATCCCTGGAGGGTGGGGTTCTTGTAATCGAAAATTTGCCTGACAGGGTGATGAGATTTATTGTAATTACCATTGATAGTACATTTGTGGTTTCCCCAGCTATGTCCCGGGGGGTGGGGGAACCAAATGACTACATGTAGTGCATTAATTCTAAATTGAAAACTTTTCTCCTGAACTGACTTCCCCTTATTTTATTTTTGTGTGTGTGTGTGTGTGTGTGTGTGTGTTCTTGGTTTTTAACCTGAATTTACTGATAAATTACTTAAGACACACCTACAATTTGTAATTTCATGGTTGTATTTTTTTCTTTTGAGGTGCCTGTAGCCTGAATAAGCCCTAATGGTTTCTATATGGGCATCCTCACCTTATGTTTTCTCTTTTTTCTTGGTTATTTAATATCTCTTGTAGTTTAATATATAATTTTATTGGTCTTGTAATTTTAATAACAAAGTGGCAAAAACTGAAACTGAAACTGAAGCGAAATACATGTACATGTACATGTATGTGCCAAAGCTCTAACAGAGTAAATACATGTAGCTGGGTTCATACTAGTGGAGTAAATACACCTTAAGTATGCCCAGAGCTCAAGTATACTTGAGCTCGTCCATGTTTACTTACCGTGATGAGCGTTCATCTTAGAATTCAAAGTATGCTTTCAAAGTAACCGTGTTGTCAATCAAGTTACGCGACAAATTTTCCATGTGTATAACGTTTTTGGTACTTTTATGTAGCAGTAGGAATTCTGTACTTTATCATGCAACCCAGAAACTTACGAATTGCTTGCCTTTTTATGGCTCACAATTTATTTTACTGCTACATCAAAGATATTTGCTTTCCGATCTGTATCACTTTTACGTTATAGAGGAAGAATTTAGGATTAGGAGGAGAAACAGACGAATGTTTCTCATGATGACCCAAATCAATTAGGTCAAGAATGCTTGAAGGAGACGTAGAGCTTGGGTTTGGCCTCATGTACAGCACTGGTTTCAACACCTAATAGCAAGCCCAGGGTTTAATTTTATGTGGAAGGAACATTTCAGAGTCACCAGAGAAACATTTGAATACTTACATGTATGTGACCTTGTTAGGGTAAACTTACAAAAACAGCACACAAGATTTAGAGTTCCCATTAACGTAGAGGAAAGGGTTGGCCTGGCACTCTGGCGGCTCGCAACAGGTAACAGCTTTAGGAGCTGCAGTTTACAGTTTGGATTTAGAAAGTCGACGGCAAAAGTCTTTTGTAGTGAATTTGAATTTCAGCGAAGTAGAAGCGAATTTTGTGTGTTTGCGTGTGTGCTCTGAATTTCCCACCGCACAATATGCTTGATTAACGTCCGTTTCTGGAACGTGTTCTGATAGTAGATAAGTAAGCTCGTAAGGATGGTCTGAACTAGACTTGAGAGTGTACTTTGGCTTCTTTGAAGGTAAGGCATTACCATGGCCACAAAGTAGGCTACTTAAGCTGAAATTAAAGCCGTTCACATCTGAAGTAGGGCTCAAGTGTACTTGAGGTATACTTACTCCGCTAGTATGAACCCACCTAATGTCTGTTTTGTTTGTCAAGGTGCTCGTCTGGTGTCATATGATGATGTGGCTGAGGAAGATGAAGGAGATGCTGAGAAAGAAAAGGTGCCATGTTTGTGAGGTTTAAAGGATGATGTCTGCTGGGACTGTCATTAAGGATTGAAAGCCTGGGATTTTCCCCTCAAATTCTGACTTACCAGTAGATCCTGGCTACTTTCATAGAAAAACAGTATTATTGAGTTTAATACAATGGCTGGATTCCTCAGTTACTTTTTGTGCATTCCCACCTTCTTCAAGAATTAGTGACAGTCCTAGGGTGCTTACCATTCACACAATTCATCCAGGTGGAAATTTTAGGTGTAAATATTCAGTGCTGCAGTTTGTCCGAATGCAAAGTGGATAAATCACAAAATGTACTTGAATCAGTTGGATAGCTCAAAAATAAGAAAAAGATTGCATTGATTAAGCTAATGGCCCATAATTTCTGAAACGTTCCACATGGAATGGTATGTACCATTTGATTTTCCAACCAGAATATTTCAGGTTTTCTGTGTAAAATGGTAAGGTCCCCTAGAGTCTGCTGTTGCTTCAGAAAGTAGACCATGCTTAACTTTATAATTTAGGTGGTGCATTTGTCAAATTTTAGTCTGCAGACTCAAGCATTGGATTTTAAAAGTGAAAGGCTTAATTACAGTGTAGGTACATAGCTTTGTAATCAAATTAAGGCAGTTTAAAGTGTACATGTACTTTCGTCTTTCCTGAAGGGAAGTGAAAGCATGGAAGATATACACAAGGAAAAGATGGATGAGGGTAAAGGTACTAACATTAATTTTGTAAGAATAACTTTAAAAAAGACAATATTCATTTCTGTTGATTAAACAGTTCAATAAGAATTGTTTCCTAAATTTTGGTAAAATTAAATCTATAAGTCACATTAGTTTTGGTCTACAGTCCATTCAATGAGCCATTAGTTACACTGGACATGTTACAGTGCAAATCCAAAAACCATGAACACTTTGATTTGATTTTGACATTTTCAATTGTGCAGCAACCAATCAGAAGCGACATGAAACCAAAAACTAATTATTACCATTACTGTTTCCCATTTAGTTTTCTCGCCCATGATTGGCTTTTTGCTGGAAACACAATAATATTCCATAAAATATATTTCTAGTGTTCACAGTTTTTGGATTTTTCACAGTAACTCTTACTGGTCCTTGAAGGTGCAGCTGAGAACAACAGTATTGCAGGCATGTATGTTGCAGTTAAAAATTAAATTCAGGTCAAAATTTTTTAACCTAGGTTGAAAATCAATTCATTCCCTTTGTCTCCTAGCACTAATTTTGAATAATTAGGCTTAGGAGACAAAGGTATTTGAGAATCAATCAGTTCTAGGTTGAGAATTTTTACCTGCAACATGTACACTGTACAATAACACATATTTATGTTCCATCACTAAGGCTTTGTTTCTCTTTTTGTTATTTTTTTTATAAATTATATTTGTCTTGTTTTTGTTACAGCATCAAGCAAAGAAGAGGGTGTTGAAGTTGAAGAGGCAATTGCAGTTAATCCTACAGATCAAATGGAGGCTGAGGTCAGTGAAACTGGCAACGTCTACAGCTGTAGTGCCTGCAAATATGTTGATGTAATGAATGAAAAGAAACAAAAATGATAATATGAAGCTACAGTACATGGGTGAAGTACAATTATTTTTGGTGTATACCATAGGTTTCCTTTTTATTTGTACTTAATTTAGCACTCCTCTATAGGGGCTTTTCAAGGCCAATGAAACAAATAATACAAATGAACGCAACAGAGTTAAGAATCCCAACTGGCGGCAGGCAGACTAGTTGGGTACAGTATTTACAAGGATGAACCATGCAGGCACGAACCCAGAACAACACCAGCTAGTGGCTAGAGCAGGATTTGAACCCGGGTCATGGCATTAAAATCCCGTGCCCTAAGCCACTCAGCCTTCCTGCCTCCTAAATTTCCTTCATTGGGATGCTGAAGTTATTGTTCTTTATGCCCCATTCTCCCTGAAATTCTAGAATTTATCATTTGCAGTTTAAATGAAGGTGTCCTTGCCAGAGTGTAGTAAGCTTATTTCTTTGAATTTCAACTGTTTTTTATTAAAGCTGTAAAAACATCACTGATAATGGTTGGGCGAACTGGCTGCTTAATAAAATATAGCGTGACCACTTAATACAGGTTGCCCGGAATACACGAAAACACGGAGGACCTGACTAAGTACAAATGTCAACTGATTTCTGCCTGAAAGTAATCACAGAATTCTATTACCAGGCAGGCTATATTAAATATTTTGGTGTCACATTTGAGAGATTTTCATTTACAAAGTGACTGTTTAATACAAGACAAGACAATAGAAACAGCTCTTTGGGACCAAGTAAAGGGTGACCACATAATTAATGCCTAATAGAGGTGACTGCTTAGAAGAGTTAAAAACAGCAGAAATAAAGGGAATTAATTTTCGAGACTTTAACAACTGACCACTTAATACACTGTCACTTAACACAGGTTTGACTGTGGGCATTTTCAACACTATTATCAGTCACATGACTGGTTTGCAGAAATGGAAAGGGTTTGTGGAAAGGGCATGGTGAAAAAATGAAAATGTAACTTTATTTTGACTTTAGATGATCATTGATTCCACTGAACAACCTGCTGCTGAAGAAAAAAGCTCTGAAGCAGGTAACATACCGGTAGAGTGTGACAAGGCCCTAATTTCTCTGCTGAAATTGTGTGGCTACTGAATTATACAGTAGATCATGACTTGTACTTTGATTGTTTGGAGGGCAAAAGCTGTAGAGACAACATGCACTGTGCAACTAGCCAGTGTATAGGGATTAATTACGGGTTGAGATCATTAGTTGTTGATTTCAGTTAAGTTAAGGACAGCAATGTCTGATGAGAGACTGTTAGCTTGAAGTGAGAGTTGAACTGAACGTAGATGATTACTACTTAATGTATATGCAGTTTTAGTTTCTTTTATTGTGACTTGTACATGTTTGCTATTGCACAGTGGTCCCATGCATGGTATGGTTGCAAAAAAATGCTGTGGTTTAAATGTTTCTGACTTGTACAATATGCATGTTTGCCACTGTACTTGTTACATTATGTTGTTAAAATGCTCTTTTAGTTGGAGACTCTGCTGAAGTGTCGACAAACATCATTCCACCAATAAGACTGCCACAGCTGCCTCCTGAACCCACTGGTCGCTGTTCTAACAAACTTCAGGTATTGTACATGTATGTTTCATGTGTGTTCTAGTAACCTGTGTGTTTTACTGTTGTGTATCATGATGGAAGCAGTGTTGTCAAAAAGATTTTAAGTAGAAGGACAATCTAGGAAAGTGGACAGCACTGAGGGGGGTAACAACACCATTTTTCCCCTACAGTGTACATTAATTTTTCTCTTTTTACCAGTGAATCATAGCCAGCGAAACTATGAAAGTAGCTGCCCACATCATCAGAACATATGAATCAAAATTTATTAATTATACTGAATGTTATATATCATCAATTGAGCTGACATAACCATGGTGTAGAACAGTCTTGTGGTCTTTGAAGTCTGAAAACAAACAGGAGTAATTTGGGGAAGAAAAAACAAATAATGCCAGCCCACCAAACTCTTAACCAACAGGGAAATATTGGTCAGAAGACAATTCTGATTCAAAATAGCCATGCAGTGGGCAACAGGACAAAAAAATAATTTATTGTTCTTTGTGTCTTTTTTTCTGTTTTTGTTATAACCAGTATTGTTGTCATTGGTATTGTATATTAATTTTTAATTATGTGTTATTGTTATTATTATAATTATTATCATCCAAATCCAGTCTTGATTTTAAGCCTGGTTTCCATATGATCTTAACGGTCTGTGATCAGTCTGTATCATGTCGCAGACATATGGAAGCATTAATTTTGTCCCCAGCATCTGCAGCTGTCAGTGGCAAAGGGTATGAGTGTTCAGGAAAGGAGAACTAGATTCAACTCTTTTGATCACTCAGACCATGTGCTGCAGACACCAGGGACAAATGTTTCCACATGTCTGTGACATGAGGCAGACTGATAACCAACAGTGTTGCCAATTGTGCCGCAGACCTATCACAGACTGTTAATATCATATGGAAACCACTCTGCCCATCTGGTCGTCATGACTTCAGATAGACAGAACCTTGCACAGAATGATCAGTGTACTCAGCAATGCCGATTTCTGCAGAACCCCAATGCCAGTATGACCATGTTTCCCAGTGTTCCACAACTTTTGAGTGATCACTGTTAGGCTACAATTCTTTGAAATCACCCCAATTTAACTGTGGAGGCAGCTTGAGTGAAAACTAGTGACTAAAACTAGTTTAATTAACCCCTACTACAGTTCAAATTTTGGTCTCTTTACCATCAGGAAAAAATACTGAAACTCTTGGAAAAGAAGCACAGAGAAAATCTTGACTTAAATACAAGTATACAGAAAAGAAAAGACTTCAGAAACCCAAGGTAGATACCCCACTCTCTATAGTTTCACTGTTTTCTATTTTTACTTTTGTTTATTCTTAATGATTTCACTACCTTGCACCTCCCCCCCCCCCTCATCCTACAGTGTACAGATGTAGGTATACATGTACTTTCAAGAACACTTGAGCTAGATACACAATTGTTTTCAACACAATTTTTCAAGAGTGATGAAGTTTGAAACTGTACAATGTATTTTATATCTGAGCACCCCATCAAAATTATTTATGTATGACTGGGCTATTCAGTAATACTTTACATGTATAATTGCCTGTATTTTAAAATAATAGACTGGATTTCATCTGTTTTCAGTATTTATAAGAAGCTTTTGTCATACCTTAATCTTGATGAGACCGGGAGTAATTATCCAAAGGTAAAAAATCTTTTTTTTTTTTTGCAGTCAAGGTTAATTCTTTGCTGTTGGTTGTAATGGTGATGATCGACAATAATAATGACTTTACTCAATTTTCTTTCCAGAGCTTGTTTGATCCATCCAGTTTTACAGAGGACTCTTACTATGAAAATTTGTGTATGTACTACCTTCTTTATACCCAATTTAGGGGTGATGAATGGTAAAATCCGAGACCCGCCAAGATGCTGAGACCCTTGTTTGAAAATCCGAAACCAAGACCAAACATGCAAGAGTTCGAAACTGAAATAAATTCACCACAAAGGAGACTTCGGGACTCTTCACAAAGGCTGCCAAGATTTCGAGATCAGATGAAAAGTTTACGAGACCCAAATTTTAAAGATACCATTTGCCACCCCTCCATCATTAATTTTATCATGCAATAAACCTTGTACATGAAATACTAATAGTAAATTTTGGAAGACTGTGAAATGATATCTAATAGAGATCAAGGCGCAGATGTTTGGAAGCCAAATAACTTAATCCAGAATTTGTGTAAACTGGGATAGAGAGATAAAGTCCCAGTGAATTTTGTTATCTTGTATTAGTGTTAATTGGCTTTGAACAACCAGGCCCAGAACACCTTACAACAGGCTGTTCACAGAAGAAAGTAAAAGCACAGGACTTAGCATGATAAGGACTGCATGTTGGAGTGTCTCAAAAACTCAGTTCTTAGACCTCTGAAAAATTCAGACCCCTGCGTGTCTTCAAATCTTAGACCCTCGGAAAACTCGGACCCCTGAGTGTCTCTAAAACTCTACCAGACCAACGAAAAACGTAGACCCCTGGATGTCTCAAAAACTCTCACAGACCACCGAAAAAAAAGTATCTGGACGTCTCAAACTCTATCAGACCCCTGAAAACCCTGGATGCCTCGAAAACTCTATCAGACCCACGAATAACTTTGGTGTCTATAAAGTTATTTTTGGAGACACTCCTGTAAGTTAGGCTTTTGTATAGGATGCTTTATAGGTGCCAGAACTGTTGGATCATACCAGTCAGTATGGTTCTGAGATATGGAAAGCACTTACAGTGGATGCGCATTTTGTGTCAGCTTGTTTGTCAACAATAACTTTTGACCGAAATTTTTGTGCTGACTTTTTTTTTCTAGCTAAAGCTCAGAAAGAAGCATATGAGAAAAAGGAGAAAGAGAAAGCCAAGCAAGCCAGAACACATGTAAGCGATTTGGTGATTAACCCCCTCACTCTCAACATAATGATACGTGGGAAAGGAGAATCCATGTTGAATCTTCCGACTCGTGTTGAGTAGCATTAAACTGAGAGTTGTTTTCAGAAGTGATCGATATTAAATTATCTTTTATTGTTTTCTGAAGGTGGAATTTGTATCTGGGACCAAGAAGCCTGTTCATGGTAAGTCAAACAGGTTCCTCGATTCCTGCCCGGGACTCTGATTACTTTTCAGTTGTCCTTTTGCCCGTTGCCAAGCAACTAGCGTATCATCATTCTCACAGGCATATGACACTATTACTATCATTAATGATCATTAGGTTCCAAGGTATGGAGTAAAGCGAAGGACTTCAAAACACATTCCTTCCCCATAACTCTTGCTATTAAATTTTAGCATTACTGCTATTAGCTGAGGTCAAGCATGATAGCGGAAGTTGTCGGGGATTTTATTATGCGTACCCTTAGCGTTTTTGAACGCGAGAGCGCGTACAAGAAGCTAAACATGGTTCATCAACTTGGAAACAACTTTATTTGTAACCCAGCGACCTCAAAGTTGCAGCAGAGTCAATTTAAGTTTACAACAAAACCCTTCTGTTAAAGAATTTTTGAAAAGCTTCAGCGAAGCAAACGTGAACTTCTCGCAACTGCATAACTAGTGACTGCACAATGACGTCAGCTACACATGAATGAAAAATATTGTCTTTGGGATTTGGGACGTAACAACAGAGGCCAGCAGCTTTTGGCCACTTTCGAAGTATCAAACTTCAGCTTGTTAGCGAGGCGCAGTGGATAAAACCAAAAGAAATGTGAAAAAAATTAACGATAGCAGATAACTTTCATTTTCCTCTGGTTTCGTCCTCTGGGCCTCACTATCAAGCTGAATTTTTATATTTCGAAGCGTGTTTGGAGCCAATCAATATTGAGATAGCGAAACTAATGAATAAAAATTTATTTTGTTCACCAGCGAATAACGAGTCCAGTAACAAGTGATTATCTAAAGCACTAAAACTAGATTTGAAAATTGGAAAATATAAGTTTCTCCGCATTGCAGATGAAGGAAATGGTCACCACTTGTTTCTTTGCAGGTGGAGAGGAACCGAAAAAACGAAAAAGCAAATGGGACGTGAGCGTCGTGCCTGCACCGGCCGTGAAAACCGCGACACCACCTACAAAGGTTGGAGTCCAGGGATCTGGTGTTGCCTCTGCTAGCGACTCCGTAACCGCCGCCAAGAAGCCAAAGATTTTGGCATGACAGCTCACGATGTTGTGTCCTCGGTGACAAGACTTAAATATTCGAAACCGTTTACCTTAAGAACTATTCATCTAAAGATATGCGCCCAATACAATATTTTGAGCGTTCTTTGGAAAAATAAATGTATATATACAATAAAGAAACGGTGTAAATGTACATCTCTCCCCATTTCCTTTTTCTTTTTGCGATCGTAAAGCTGCAGAATGCTGTGCAATCACTGCATACCATTCAATTGTGATTTAATCCCTGAAACTCAATCTGAAATCTTTCCAGGAAGGGGTGATGGAATACTACTAGCTGGCTTTTGATTGATTTGTTGTGTTCATATTGATTATCATGGCATATTTTATACTGCAATTATTAGGGGGAGCGGGGGGAAGGGGTGGGGGGGTGGGGGTATTTAAGGTGATCTTTCTTGAATGGGGTCTTAGACCATCCTTATGGCTCAGTTACCCTTGCTGTGGCTTTAATTCATTTTAATGTATCTAGGTATTGCCATTAAACTGTAATAAATTAAGTTTGAGGAGATTTTGGAGAACTGCGCTCCTTATACATTTTAGACGTGCCTCAAAAACTGCTCATGTAAAGCTACACTGCTAATACAACATTTTCTGCGTCCTTTACACCTCGCCTCGCCTCCATTATTTGGGATTCAAAAAGCTTTTAATTCCGAGGTTTGGACCTTTGTGAAATTGAAACCTGTCGTTCGATTGTGACTTTTAAATCCCTACAGGAATCTTTTCCAGGATTGAGAAAATTTTGAATAACTACACACCTAAATATTTGAGACATGGTTTTCTTTTGGGTAGTTTCTTAGTTTTTTCAGGTAGTTTCTTCAAACTCCAACCCATGGCAAACGCCCTTTCACACGTCCCTTTGGTCCAACTGGTCTGCGGGCTCGACAATGTACATGTGATTCAACGTGATAATGCAATTATTAATGATGGTAATGGTGTAATGTGCCCGTGAGAAAGATGATAAGGTTGTAAAGTTTTGCACAATGATCTTGGAGTTCAGAAACAACAGAAGAAAACAAATGACAGGAAGGAGAAGGGCTGAAGAAGGTACACTTCATATGGTATGTCAGTTAATGAAAATGAGACCAGCCACAGTACGAGGTAGTCTGATCGATAAAATGTTTTATTCTTAGTTTAAGTTCAGATAAATATAACAAACAAAAGATGAAAAATGATCAAGAACTACTTTAAGTGAAAGGACGAAGGAAAATAGTTCAACAGGTTGATAATTTCCTCGCACCTAAGAGGTAGATTCTCGCTGATGCACGAAGAAACGATAATTTTCTATGTAGACGGTTCATTTGACTTTAGACGGATTCGAATATAACCTCTCGGCGACTTCGGTGATGTGCACTGCTACTTCGCCGTAATGAGCCAGAACAGAATCCAAATCCTCCTTTGTAAGCACAAGCATGTCCACGTGACTGACCGCGCGGACGGACACGTTATGGGGACTGGCGTAGACTAAGCAGATTTCTCCGTAGAAATCGCCTTTCTCTAAAGTTTCAATGACTTCTGGTGGATTTTCGTCAGTTACTATCTCCACCTATAGAACACACAAGAACTGATTGTACATGTACGTCTTTTTATGCCATGTCATGATCATAGAAAATATAGCCAATCAGAATACAGAAAGGTCACTGTACATCTGTCGGTATTCTACCGAACCTTCCCATCGTGCACCGCATTGATTGTGTGGGGCCATGTATTTTATACGACATGATATAAAATATTTATGCATGGCTTTCCCGTGATGTACCTTTGCATACACATTCGACTAATGGCTCGTATGTGTAAGAAGAAAATGCAAGTGATTTGTGGGGTGTTCTATGGTATACCACTCGAAAGCATTACATAACTAGTGTATATGAACTGTAAAATGATGTTTATTGGGATGCTGGATAAATATTACAACTTTTTCAGTAGGGAATAGGCTCCGTTAAGCCGCGGATACACGAGCGAGTTTTTCATTGCGATGGTGAGGCGATATTTTCCGGAAATTGTCGCGTCGCCGACGCCGGTGGTGGCTACAGTACGCGAGTTACGAAGTCCGTGATTTTGTAGCGAAAAATTCAACTCATTGAATTTCTCGCGATTTTTTCCGCGATTTTTTAGCTGTCGCCATCATAGCACTTACGCGAAGGTGGCTACACATGTGAATTTCATCGCGCGCTGGCACGCGACAATTAAAGAAAAACGCGTCACCATCGTAAGCACAAAATCGCTCGTGTAGCCGCGGCTTTAGGAGAAAACGAACATTTCCATAATCTAATATCAGATTGTGTAGGCACTACATGAACACTGATCGATCCCAAGGTCGACATCTAATTGTGAGTTCCATAACTGAGCCTCGATTAATAAACCCTTATTAGAAGCTCAGCTTAAAATAGGCCGGAATACAAGAAAATAGCGGTGAAAAATAGAACAAAAAAAATCCTCACCAGTCCTTTGCGGATGATGAACATCTCTTGTCCGATGTCTCCCTTTCGCACGATGTATTCGTTAGCGTAGAAGTGCGCTGGCCTCACTTTTGTGCACAGAAGTCGAACGAATGGAAGTTCAGTTTCTTCGAAGAACGGAACCTTTGTTAATAAAAAAACCACAAAAATTAAAATGGTACCGGTAGTCAAAAGCGAAAAAAAGTCATCCGAGTTTCCGCTTTTTCTGCTAAAACTCTGAACTTACAGCCGAGGGAAGATTACAAACTCGAGGCGAGATGAGCAAGATCATACTGCGTCGCTTCAGTGCAGCTGCTGTACAAATTAAGATATAATTAAAAGAAAAAGGGAGGCCAAGAAGCCGAAAAAAAAGATAAATACATAAATATATAAACAGAAAATAATTAACTTAGTGTCGAACAAGTTTAGCGCTGAAAAGCTAATTGAGGACATTATGAAAAAAGAAGAAACATAACGGCAAATGAAAATACAAATTTAATAATTATAAAACAAATGTAGGATAAGACTTGAACTGAATGATAAGGAAGGACTTCCCTGCTAACAGAGGTCTCTCACGTACATTTCTGATTGCGAGAGACCTCTGCTAGCAGGGTAAGAAAGGACATTCAACCAGGGTATACCGGCTTATGAACGTGATCTTTTGCGTTCGATTCCAGTATACTTACGCGCCTTAATACACAGAAAAATCAAGTAGCTATGAGCCACTGAACGCGAAAAGTGAATTATATAAACCACTTGCAGGTATATGGTTTGCTGATTTCTTCGTTACGTATACTCCAAAAGAGAAGGTAGACATACACTTGTGTGTTACTTTCCGCATGATTTAGTCTTTGAAGGCTCAAATTTAAGCGTAACAGGCATATTCAAAATAAATTTTTGTCCCATTTATCACAGAGAAAATTTTCAAACCCAAGTTCCTCCACTTATGTATATCTTTTGTTAGTCGTTTGTGGAATCTTCGTAAAATTTGCATTTTCATTTGCCTTTTTCATGATTGTAATTTTGGTTGGAGTATTTTCGTCTGATAGGAACAGAGTTGCAAAACAACTGCGCAAGTTATGAAATTGCGCTGGAAAACTGGGGATGACCGCGTAAAACCATAGCAACATCATACGTATAATAGCGGAAATTTTAACACTTTAAAACTCGCGAGGTTTTCTTCATGGGACAAGAATTTTCCAACAGACTTAAGTTTGCAACTTTCGCTGAGCAGAGTCCAACAATAGTTGTACAAAATATCTTTAAAACGCATTAGTTTTAACGTTTAACTTGCAGAAAATTGGCCACGAAGTCCGCATTTTCGAGGCAAGAACCCCGACTTTTCGGTCTGTACTTAGGCCAAATAGCTACAATGTACTTGTCGATTAGTGGAAGTGGATGGCGGAACTCACCGAGTATATGATGTCTTTTACCATTCCCAGACATAATTCGCCATTCATACAAATGGGCATGTCGTAGAACAATGTGCCATGTTCAATGCCCCTGGGAATAGAATAGAAATAATTCAATGAAGTAACCATTCACTCATTAGAGCGATTTTCACTTGTAATTGCATTGTCTTTGCTTTGGTTGTGCATTTCTTTGCTCTGTGATTTGCCACCAAAACTTGCGCTGCTGTTTCAACCAATGAGAAGCAAACCCAAAACCAGTCGCGACTTCCACGCGCGCATTTTCCCGCGGGTTGCGCCGGTTACATGTAATTGCTTCGTATTCTGATTGTACACAAAAATTTGGTTTTATCAACGGTATTAATTAATAATAGAAATTGACCACCATACAGGGATTCTAAAAGTTGAGCGTTAGCCCTTCGCCAGGGTGAATTGCTGTACAAGTTAAAGTGAAGAAGTGAAGATTAGCCCGAAAGCCCCAAGAAAACCTTTGTTTAAAGAGTATTTCCTCAACAAAAGAAACTGGAGAAAATCATGGGCTATAAGAGGAAACGTTTGCTCACTAGTAAACGTCCCCGTTGCTCCTGTCGCTTTTACGCAGTTAGGATCTATGATTCCTTTTTTTTAAAAAAAAATCCACTTCTTTCTTGGACGTGTTTCCTTGTTGTTGACGTTTAGATGGAAGAATGTTTTTGTACTGACCTGTTTTTATTCCAGGTAAATTCATAGAAATTCATGACTCGATTTTGCAGGGTTTCAGGAATGTTTTGGTCCATCATATGCCCCTTAAAGCAAAAAAACATATCATGCCTAAGTCACTACGTGGAAAAAGAAAATAATTATTTAGCAGGAAAATGAGGATGTGTTTTAAAAAGAGTATAATTCTGTGAGACTTTGTATGAAAGATGAAGAGACCAGCTAACAAATTAAAGTAACAAAGTCAGTAGAGCGCTGTTCGGCCTTACCCTGTTCTCTATACGCCATAATAATAGACAAGTAAAGAAAACCTTAAGTTTCGTAATAAATTTAAAATGAAGTCAACCCTGCAGATACCTGAATCCTTCAACAGTGCCATTATTACATAATAATAATAATAATAATAATAATAATAATAATAATAATAATAATAACAATACTATAGAACGTACAAATGTGCAATTTGTACTCTTAATAAGGGTTGCAAAAATTGATTGGCTCTCGTAACTCTATATTCAATGACCATAGCTTATACACACCTATAGAACCACCTATAGCTCTTTGAGCCACTGCATGAAAACGGCAAGTCGTCACGTGACAAACCTGAATAGCGCCCAGTTTTTCCTCGTACTTTACTCGTCTGATCTCGGCGTTAGCCAATGTGGAGGCGATGTTACCGAGGATGAACCCAAATATAAGCTTTCCAAACACCATTACAAAGCTTGCTAGAGCTGTGAAAAATGAGGAAATGGGTCATTTTAATTCAACTGAGTTGAAATTCCTTGGGAGGTGTCATTCAATTTAATTACAACCTCACTACCAGTTATTTCTTCCTTTGAAACGTGTTCTTAAAAGGTAAATCGAAACAAATTAAACACGAACTAGATAGCATTCGCGTTAATATGTTAGCATGAAAAGTAAATAAAATCAATAAACAACAGTATCGCTACAACAGTATCGCTAGATCTAGAGACAATAAACAAATAAATAGATACACCAATAAATGAATGAACAACAGTATCACAGTGAGATTGAATATCGTCCATTTCTTACGTAAATTCTTTGTTTTGTAAACATTTATATTTCGACTACTTGCTCAAAGAATGAGGATTTCTAAGCTTGTGAGAGGGTTTTCCGTGATATACGTCAGTGTTGCTGAAAGGTCTTCAATGAACGCATTGAAAATGACAAGAAATCGATTAAGAGAACATAAGAGGGATGTTAAATTGGTCTTTTTTTTAAAAACCTGGTTTATACGTTTAATATGTCTTGAGTGACCATTTATAATGTGTACGCCTTGAACGCTTTTTACCATGATCGTGCTTGATGTTGAAAAATAACCGAAAATCCTCACCCATTTCATATGAATTGTTGCCATGGATATCCCCGTATCCCGTGGATGTCATCGTCGCCACTACCCAATACACCGCTGTACAGTAACGAGAGAGGGCGGGCGCGTCTAGTAGGCCTAGAATGACAACACAAGGAGCTTTTAGTACGTAAGTACACTTACAAAATTTTTTAGTCTGTCGACGAATATCAAAACGAGTGACATTTTAAATAACAGCACCGAGCAATTTTCTCTTTGCTGTTTCCGAAAAAGACTGCAGTTACAAATTTTTGTTACCGGAATGGAATGCACGCCTTCCACTATTAAAAGAGTTGTGTGAAAGTCGTACAGGTCCCAACTTCTTACTGCTTTTTTTCTTCCTCCGCCTCCGATTCGTTGCCCACTCCAGGGGCCCGTTTCTCGAAACCCCCGAAACGTTTCGGGTCTACATACTTCGGGTATCTTAAAAACGAAGACATTTCCAGGCATAAAATTCGTAACAAATTTGTCCTTTCCTATCTTGAAATCATGGTAAACGAGCGGCTTTTTAGAATAAGTGGATCGCAGTTTTAGAAATAATGGCTTTTCGGGCCCGAAATGTTTTCGGGAGTTTCGAGAAAAAGGTCCCAGGAGTTTGTAGAAACGAAACTTATTCCTCAGATTTGATTATGGTGTATTACGAGAGAATTCAAAATTACCTTGGTACACGACCCAATTTTCCTCTGTAGAGCACTCATTAAGAGGGCATGCCAGGAAATACCAAGCACAAGCAAAGACGTGAATTACAATCACCAACTGGAAGAAGAACTTGCTCATCCGCATTTTCAACACACTGAAAACAAAGATGCAACAGAGCTAAAAATCTGTTGGTTCAAAGCGCGGATAGCTCGATGTCCAGTAGATAAAATCTATCAGTTCTAATACACTTCATCCACTGGAGTAGAGCTGTCCGCTCTTTGAACGACTGGGACCTGCATCTGATGGAAAGAGAAATGAGTAAGTGTGTCTCCTCGCATGATGCCGCCCAGGACGCGAAAAGAGTTTGTGAAAACGTTTAAATGTAATAGACTGAAGAAGACGATTGCCCGGATGTATTCTGCAGTTTTGTATTTTGAGTTTCTTTGAAACGAAGCTTTATTAAACTTCGTAAGAGTATTTTCAAGGCATAGCATTAAATTAAAAAATATCACACATAAGGCAAGTCAACAGTTTATAGAGAAACCCTTTGAAAATCAGATCACTTTCAATCTGGCAACAGTGTGTTAAAAAATCGTCGAATTGGGCCAAGGGCGCAGCTAGGTAGGGGGAGAGGGAGTCCTGGGGGACCCGTGATTCCCCTTTGTAAACCTTTTTTTGAGCAACCTGCAATATTCAGGTGACAATCTGGTGAGTACCCCAGTGTGATCCCCCTTTGAAAAAATCCTGGATACGCCCATAAATTGGGCCACGACTAGGAAAAAAACAAGCAAAACAAAAGGAGAACTTGAATTAAACTTATACTTACTCTATGTTCAGCCTCTGCGCTAATTCTTCGAAGAACTGTTGCATGCGAACGAGACGAAGCAAGTGAAGAAGCCTCAAGTAAGACAACACAAACAGCTGCTTGTTCGTGGGCGCAGCTAGAGCGAAAAGGTCGATGGGAAAAGAAGCCAGAAGATCAAGAGGCATTTTGCCTTTGGCGTAGTGAATAAGTAACGTTTTGCCGTCGCATATCAGCTCACCAATGTTGTTGCGGTACGACATGTGGAAGCTGAGATAGATCTTGAAATGACAGAAAAGAACATTACAACTTTACTACATAAACAGTCTAAACAGGCCGAAAGCGTAACAGTCCAGTGTGCTTCATTCCTTGTAGCTTTAACAGCAAATATCTTTAAAGGTGGCACGTATTGGTAGGGAAAACAGAGAGCTTGAAGAGGTAGAACCACAGGTCAAACAACCTTCTTCGGAAGATAATGAAAAGATCTTAAAGTACTTTATAGTCAGATCTGAAGATACGCCATGTTTTCCCATTGAACATACCTACTGTAGATAATTTTAATCACTGAATCGTTAGAGGCTAAAACCCTCACCTCCACGTAAAATGAAAATTCACACAGGTAGTTAAACGCAAAGAGATACCATGGGTGATCTTGAAAGGCAGCCTAAAGCGAGAAAAGTAACAAACATGAACAAAAACTCAAAGTCCTGATCAAATGCAAGATTAAAAGTTCACCGAGACCATCTCATCCCGCTCGTGTAAATCCTGGGTCGTCAGCGTAACCGTACTTTACACTGAACTAGGCCTAGCTCCAGGCAATAAAATCAATTGTTATGCTTCAAAACCACCGTCCGCTTCGAATAGCTGTAGCTAACTGCGACCAGTGCTTATTTTACTTTGTACGTTTTAAGTCTCTAATGAACTTGAACTTGAACTTGAACTTTGAACATTTAATTCCACACTTGTCAAGAATGTTCAGGGAAAATGATGCGGGCAAAAAAGATTGACTCTCGCTCTATTCCAAGCTGGGAGATCAAAACCAGCTTTTAACATTGAGTTGGAAAGGTAATGGGCCTGACCTAGTCGCTTTTCTTGATTGCTAAGAGTTCATTGCGGACTCCGTAAACTCTGGCGGCCGATTATTTAAGCAAAGTCTAACTTAGACCGTGGTTTAAGGCAAGTAATGGATCTCTACTTTCTTACTATAAGTGGTTTATTTGAATGAAATAAATGTTTTTGTAGTCTGTGGCAAATGCCTGCTTGACTTTGATTATCGTGAAGAACGCCTATCTGCAACCTCGTTCCCAGGGCCTTTTCCCTGGCTTGGGGGCGGGTCAGGACCCGCCCCCAAGCGAGGTTGTTTTTTGCTAGCGATGGTGATGCGATTTTTTTCTGGAAATCGTCTCGTCGCCGGCGCACGGTGCTGGCTACACGGGTGACAAAGTCTGTGATTTTGTCACGTAAAGTTTAACTCATTTTTTTCCTGCGATTTTTAAAGTGTCGCCTCCGCAGCACTTGCGCGAGAGTGGCTACACGTGTGATTTTAATAGTGTGCTAGCGACGCGGCCATTTGAAGAAAAATCACAAGGAAAACATCGCTTGTGTAGCCGCGGCTTCATTTGGAGCTAACGAGTAAATACTGTGCATTCAGAGTAACTTTGCTTACCATGTAGGTTATGGTGAGCGTAGTGGCGAAAACAAACAGGCAGTTGATGTACTTGATGAGCCTCAGTTTGCTATCGGGCAAGATCACAAAGTGAACAAACAGGTGCGCCAAACGGGTTTTGAAAGCTGTCAAGCTGGTAAGGAGTCGCTGTCGAAACACTGGAATTGGCTCGATTGGTTCGCCGGTTTCAAGGATCTCGTTGTCAAGGTTGACGCCTTCTTCCTTTTCCTGCGAAAAGATGGGATCATCAATGTGTATTAGCGACCTTTAGCAGCGGCGACGGCAACGGCAACGAAAACGTCATTTCAAAATATTACTTCCTATTTTTCTAACTCTTTCGTGATTATTACAATTTGTTTAACATGGAAAAATGCTGAGGAACCGCTAAACTTACAAGCTCATTGTAAAATTTCCTAACTTCGCAGAGCTAAAACCTTTTAGAACAAACAGCTTATAAACTTGACTACATTGCTAACATTGAGACGTTCTAACACCCACTTGATCGAACATGAAGTAAAGAAATAAAAATTCTACACATTTGAACAATTCTCCCAGTAGCTGACGTAAAACTGAAATAAGGAGAATGAGAGTGTTGATATGTGGTGGGTAAGGGAAAAGTCTCAACTTGAGAAGGGAAATCATTGAAAATATGCCGAAAATCAAAACCTTTAGTTTGTTTTCCTCTTCGCGTTTCTTATCCTCCTCTTTCTTCTTGGCGAAAGCCTTAGCACGTTCTGCCACCATTCTCTGCCTCTCCTCGGCGGTTTCAAGGATTTTCTTGTGGATTTGAGGATAGTGAGTCAATACTTCGTCCAGGTCCTTTTTGGTCAGGACAAACACATCGCAATTGGTCTGCGCTCTGAAAAGAAACACAGTCCCTTCTTAAGTAATAGCGGAAAGATAAGCACGACAATTTAACCCTAGTCTCCCTACCACAACACAATCCCGTCATTCTTATTCAGAGCGTAGAGCTGGTTCAGAGCCTCCTTAATTTTCCGATAATTTAAGGTGGCTCTGAACCTGCTTTACAAATTAATTCAAAACTTTGCAGAAAGATAAATCTTGATATGCTGATTGCAATTTAATAATAAAAACGAGGTCACTGAACTTGTTTTTTAGCTTCGGGCAGATAAAGCTAAAATTTAGGGTGTTTCTCAGAGACTGTAGTGTTGCTATGGTAACGTACGTTAAAAAAAATGGTCACAACTAAAAATAATTGGGTATTTTTTGGATACCAATTTTAACCAAAAAAAATTGTGTTAGTATCAATCCATCAAAGAATTGGCGTTTAAAAAAAACGAAAACATTTTGAACCTCCTTAACTAGGATTGAGTAAATGCAGGCTATCCCTGCCAGATTCTTATCATGGCGTCTCTGTTTGCTTCATGTATTTCATTCCAACTTCTTTGGACTCATACAGCTATGAAAGATGGTTTAATTGGGATAACGATTTCAATCTGTGCTAAACCGACGCCTCACCGGTCAAATGCGCAAACCGTTAAAAACATATCTGCATGCGACCAAACCTGATTGAGGCTGTTCTAGGACAACTGAAGACAACACTGATCTCTCCAAAGAATCTTCCCTCTCCCATGGTGTCAAAAACAATCGGCTCTTCGTGTTCGGAAACCACCTCTACCGTACCTCCGTGGATGAAATACATCTGGAGGATGGAAAAGAAGGTTGATTAGAGCTAAGAAATGCACGTTGGTATGCATATTTTCTAACGATAATGCAGCTGTAAAATTTTGATTTTTAAAAGGTTTCCATGTGAGCAAACAGCCCAACGTGTTTTATAAAGCTTCTTGGTGGTACGACGAGACGTCCGCTGATAAAAATGCATAATATACCTTAGTGTACTTAATTATTTCCAAGCGGGGGGGGGGGGGGGCGTGCATAACCGATGCACCAGGGAGTAGTGACGTGATCCTGATTGCAAAAACTGTGTGAAATTGTCTCCTCGGGACTGGTCCCTATTGTGTCTGTAATGTTAGTGTGAGTGTTTCGGGCCTAATTGTTCATTTTCGTGTTGACTTAATTGTGTTGATTTCTGTTCCCACCTTAACTTTGTTTGATTTTTTGTTTTGTTTCTTTTTTTCACTGAAACTACATGGTTCAATGGAAGTAATATATTTTGTCGGAAATGAAATTTTGAAATTGCGTCGCCCCAACCTCCTGTCCAATGTCGCCTTTTCGTACCACGTACTCTTTCGAAAGGAAATAAACAGGCTTAACTTTCATGGACAGCATCTTCAAGAAACCAATCTCTGTGCCTTCAAACAGCGGTACCTGATTGGACAAGAACATATTTACATCAGTTCACGGATAAATGGAGGCAGTATTTTAGGGGACGGGAAGCTTTACTGATCGGGTCGGCCGTGGTACAAATAGCGTAAGGTTTGTTTGTTTTGTGCCTTTTTAATTTACGGTAAGAAACTCTGGAATCTTTCCAAGGGTGAATCACAAGGACGCATTAGTGACACATTTGCATTATTTTGTATTTGATTGTTAACAGACCCCTTAACAGGTGAGTCAATGTCCGACCGATTTAGTGATTATGTGAATTCGTGCTGTGCTAGCATGCACGCACCAAAGATTTTCAAATGGCAATTTTTGCGCTGCCATCAAGTCATTAGTTTTTTATGCTAGCTAAAGAAACCTTCTTTGAAAATTTTCTATAATACACTTAAGCACACGTTCTCGACTAAGAATTATTATAGTTAAATGTTTCGTCATTTTGTCATGTTTTATATAAGTAAATTGAAATTTGCGCCCACAGCAAGTTGCTATCATTTTACGATAATACACCATGATCAGTTCCAAGTGAATCGTGACTGGCTCCAGTCCTTTCTGGGGGCAAACGGTCAAAATCACAATTTCAAATTACGTCGATCTTGAAATAGCCGTTTGCCCCCACAAAGAACTGGATTTATTCACAATACCCTTGGAACTGAACATTAGCAAAATGGTGTATTTCAAAAAAGACCTCTTTACGATTCATCTTGCACACACTAAAACTGATGCCGCCTTACACTAGTAATCATTATTCAACCACGGTTTGGAGTTCTGCTCATGTGCTAGTTAAAAGGACTTTTCGTACATCCTCAAGATTGTGAACAATCAAATTCGTCAAGAATCAAGGTTGTCAAGGCAGACCTTTAGATTTGTGAACAAGTATGACACTGAGTAAGATTACAATTTTTCCACATTTCAAGGCTTCCCCCACCCCCTCCCCCTCCTCTGCTTCCAACCACGCAGAGCTCTGACTCCTCGTTATTGCTTGGCCAGCAGATAACGAGACCTTCACGATTGGAAGTCCCAAAGTGATGATCTTAAGTACACCAACAAGACTCTAAAAGTCTTTTTCGTACTTAATTTCGTATTCGTACTCAGGTCTCACTTTACAAAGCTAATTACACTTTAAGACAAACGTGAGTAAGAATAATTTTACCCTTTCGATCAAGTCTTTGTATAAACTGAGGGAGACGTCGGCCTGCAGAGACAGTGGTAACCCTTCAAACAGAGAGCTGGCATCCACGCCCTTGTTTCTGAGCCACAAATATTCATAGTAGCTGGAATGAAGAGGAGAGAAGCGTTTATAGATCGCATTCACAAACACGATTGCTTACGAATTCTTATAGTTCTCCGACGGAATTTTTGTAGTCGAATCAAAGGAATTTTTCTCATGGGCTGAAAGGAGAAAGAGGGCGAGATGGCAAGTACCTGGGTGTATCCAATCAATACTCAAATGATGGCTATCAGTAACCGATGACTTTCAATATATAATTACGCACTGCCAGGTTATATTGATCTGGTACTACTTCATAGCTGATTAACTCGATTTAATCACATTTCTGAATTTTGCTTTAAAAAAATGCAATTTAGGTGGCTAGAAATTTCCGGATGGTGACTACGAGTTGTCAACACTGAATTAACTTGCAATTGCATTTCAGGAATGCAGTTACTGATACCTCACAATGCGCGATGTCAGATTGTCCGATATGTCTTGTTCCTGAAAGAATTAAAGAAGAGGCCTTTACATAGGATAACTGTAAAAGCGTAAATGTAAAAGCAGTTCCTTGAATATGCAGTTGTTTTTTCCTCATTTAGATGAGCACTTTGTTGGGTCGGCTCAACTGAGACATCAGCATACAATGGCCAACTTCTTACGCTCTGGCCAAACGGGAAATGTTTGGTGACCAAACATCATCAAACATTGTTTGGTGACCAAACATTTTACCATTTGGCCACCTTGTTTGATGATGTTTGACGGTGTTTGATTGTGTTTGAACTCCATGAAACATTCGATCAAACAACTTCAAACATTTCTTTTGTTCTCATGTTTGTTTGATGATGTTTTTTCACCAAATATTTCCCGTTTGGCCAAGGCTTTACAACACTGCAGGTGCTTATTTGCAGCCAAATATGGTTAAGAAACGAAACACACTTTCAGAAAAATTACAGCTGGACGAATGCGTTAGTTCTAACCAAGAACCGTTATTGATTATGGCCCCTGTGGTAACACGAAGCACGATAGTTAACATGGAAAATATTCTAGAAGTTTGCTAGTCCGGGGATGTTTTAACGAATTCAAATTAAGCTGGTTTTTGTCAGTTCGCTTGATTTTCTTCTTTCAGGAAAATACATTACATTATTCCATACCCGAAGAAAGTTCTTGATAGCATCTAATCTTTCTTGGTAACGAGCCCGCTGTGAGTCAGCGTTAGCCAGACCTGCAGCAACACTGGCGATGATAAAGCCATAGAACACGATACCGATGATCATACAGAACAGCGCAAATGCCATCTGTCAATCAATCAATCAATCAACCAATTAAAACCAATAAACCAATCAATCAGGAGCCCATCAACCAAACCAACCATCCCACGCTGAATCAATAAATCAACCAGCCAACAAAACCTGTCATTTCTTAAATCAATCAATCAATCAATCAATCAATCAATCAATCAATCAATCAATCAATCAAGAAAGCCACAAACCAACTGGCCAACAAATCAAACAGCTATGCCAACTAATCGATTAGTAAAGTAATCCTTACATTTATCCATCCACCGACCGATCTCATCCTGCCACTGAGTTATCCTTCACTCACTCACTCACTCAATCAATCAATCAATCAATCAATCAATCAATCAATCAATCAATCAATCAATCAGTCATTCACTCAGTCACACAGCTTTACTCAGTCAGTCTGTCAGTCAGTCATCAATCAGTCATTCACTCAGTTACGCAGCCAGTCAGTCAGTGACACAGCTTGACTCCGTCAGTCTGTCAGTCAGTCACAGGCAACCAGTCATCCATCACTCATCATCATCATCATCAGAAGCTTTATTTAAACACGGTACAATTGATATTTACAGATAAAATATGCTCTTCCATCGTACCGTGGATTTACAGTAATAAAATAAAACTAGAATAAGGAGCGATAATTGTGAGTACATTGTCATTATAAATAGTAATAATTTGCCGGCAGGGATTCTTTAAAATTAGCTTGAGTGGGAAGGTTGTTCTAGAGCGTAGCATCACCGATAATGAAAACTACGTTTCCCTGCTTCAGAGACGAACCCCTCAATCAGTCAGTCAATTAAGTTAATCAGTCACTCACTCACTCAGTCAATCAGTCACTCACTCTGTCAGACAGCCAGTCATTCAGTCACACAGCTTGACTCAGTCACTCACTCAGACGGTCAGTCACTCAGTCAGACAGTTAGCCAGACAGTCAGAATGCCTGTCAATAATTCACTCACTCACTCACTCACTCACTCACTCACTCAGACAATTAGCCAGTCAGTCATAATCAACTTATTTTTGCTCAGAAATCGAGTCCATTTGTGTTTGTCTCGTGATTTTCCAAAGCCTGTTGTCTCAGTGTTATTATTGGAGTCTTTTGTTGTTATTGTAGTCCAAGCATAAGCCTCTAAGATGAGCTCAGTGATCTCTTGATAATACAACAAAACTTGTTTTTCTAATAAAAATCTGAGGTACCTCTGCAGTGGTGAAAGCATGAATATCTCCGTATCCAACCGAGGCCGAGGTAGCCGCTGCCCAGTAAAGACTGGTAAGGTACTGAAAGCCAACTGTTTCATTCCCTGGGAAGTAAAAGTGAGGCATTCCATATAGAGTGGTTTTAAATAGATCGTTTTCAGTCAAGTGACCAGCGGTCATGTTGGTTCAATGAAACAAAAGAAAGTATTTGCATAAAAATAGAGTTCAATTCCCAGTTGGTTAGCCTTGTGCACCAACATGGCCGCCGTTCCTTTGTTTTTGTGCACCAACATGGCCGCCGTGACGTCATGTGAAAACGATCTATTGAGCGTCTAAAGTAATTCGCGTTTGCTTTGGTTTTGCTTTGCTTCGCTCTGTGATTGGTTTACAAAACTCGCGCCACCTTCTCAGCCAATGAGAAGTAAAACCAAAACCAATCAGGAGTTGCACGCGCGCATTTAATCACATGCAATTACTTCAAATTCTGATTGGTTCACTGAGCTGTCTTCGTCTCTTGTGATTGGTCAGAGTAATTGCTTTGGTTTTGGTTTTACGACACTCAATTGGAAACCCCTTCATGTAAGCTTAAAATGAAACTACCCAGACTACCGTGCGGATCACATATTTGATCTTACCCCGAAGGCAAATGTTAATTGTTGTCAGTGGTGGCATGCCCCCCCCACCCGAGAAAATTTGAAATCAAGAGGATCAGAAACGCTCTTTGAAACATTTCCGTGGCATTCTTCCACAGAAAAGTCGATCTTGGGCAAGAGTAGAAGGTCACTTTTTTATTGCTGAGCGATACTGGTGACAAACAAAAGGCCAAAATCAAGGTGAGGCAATTGCCTCGTCTTGCCTCATGCTAGCTAAGGCTCTGGTAAGGAGCTTAATTACGAATCGACGACTTTTTCACGGCAGCGCCATTAGATTGTGTGACATGCCCACTGCGCATGCCTATCTGGGCAGTTGCCGGCGTGGCGCCAAAGTCGACGACGTTGATTTGAGCGATTTACCCGCGTCTCGGAAATAGCAGGACGTGAGATTAATTTCTCTTAGTTTTCCTCCGATAGTTCAGACGTTTTTGCCAAATAATTCAGGTACCTGCAGCTGTTCAGCAAGTTCATAAAATAAATAAAAATAAATAACTTTTGTTCACCCTCGGCAGCATTCATAGCTCACAAATACTAGTGGGTCCGAGAAAATACATGAAACAAACAATTCAAACATTAACAAGCATACTAAAACTGGTAAAAACGTTCTCTGGTTGAAAACTGATTTTAAAACATAAGCTTTCGGCCATCAGTCTATAGCCTTTAACGAATGAAAAATATAAGTAAGAGAATGGAAGTATACACGAAGTAGGGTGCGAAAAAGTTGAATACAAAAGAAGTGTGAAAAAGCTAAAAATAGAATAAAAACAAACATGTGGATGAGGTCTAATTACAATAAATATATCTTATTAACCAAGCGCGAGGGCCGTACTGGGAGAATATTGGCCCGAGGTCTTGACAGTACGGACCGAGCACAGCGAGGTCCGTACAAAAAAGACCGAGGGCCGATATTCTCCCAGTACGGTCCCGAGCAAGCTTGGTTAATAAGAGATTTATTACACGACTGGAGACAACGCGGGATCATTTGAGACAATACTCGGTCCAATACTTAGAGAATATCGGACTGGCAAAAGAGCAATCTTATTGGTCGAGTTTAGTTATTGGCTCTCTGACTGTCTAAGTCGTGTAATAAAATGGCATATTATATCATCACGAAACAAAACACAAAATCACTATGGCCTCGACCCTTCTATTCCGGGCGTCGAATCTCGCTAGCACCCACGAAGGAAAAACACGTGAAACCAACCACGTCATTGACGTGTTAAAGCTAATGGCCACCCATCTGCTATTATTTCTAACATTCTCAAAGTAAGCCACCCTCACCGACTGTTCCTCCACCAGAAGAATTGGTTTCTATGTTTTTTAAATGGCCCGAACAATCAGACACGTACCAGGGTTTCGCATGCCTCCCTCACATCAGTGGCCTGACAGAGCCTGTTATGAGATTACTCCGTAATAATGAAATCCGAGTTGCCAGCAAACCGGTTAAGACCCTTCAGCAAGAATTTCCGTCTCCAAAGCTCAGGCAACTCTTGGATCTCCAATGCATTGTTGTCTATAAAATCTCGTGCAACGACTGTCCTTGGAACTACGTAGGAGAAACTGGAAGATGCTTTCAAACCCGAAAAAAGGAACTTCAACGCAGTCTAAAAAGCTATACAAAGGGCTCAAACGTTGCCAATCACGCGTGGCAAAATAACTATTCCATTGACTTTGATAATGCTTGTGTGATTGACTACCATGTCCGAAAAACGCTAAAATCCTGGCATACTGTCCAAACGTTCGGCGCTGACAATAACTCGAAACCGTTGCCTAGACAATATTCCATTTTATTGTAATTAGACCTCATCCACATCTTTGTTTTTATTCTATTTTTTAGGTCTTTTCACGCTTCTTTTGTATTCAATTTTTTCGCACCCTTCTTCGTATATATACATATTTCTATTCCCTTGCTTATATTTTTCGTTTGTTAAAGGCTATAGACCGAAAGCCGAAAGCTTATATTTCAAAATTTCTAAACCAGAGAACGTTTAAATTACCACTTTTAGTATGCCTTATCCTGGTTGCACTTCTATTTTTACTTAACAAACATAAAATGATTATAATAAGCTTATAAAATTTTAATGTTCTCCCTGTGGAAACGATCTCGGCCTGCAATTCATCTTCTGTTTTTTCGTTTTTTCGTTGTTCCAGCACGGAAACTCTGGATTTGTTGACTTACGAGCATCGTAAAACATCTCACTCGTTTGTAAAGCTGTTTCAATAAACATGTGTAATACAAGCTTTCGTTTCTTTGAAAATAGGCATTTTGGGATGTGAACTTCAGAAATGGCGGGAAGCTATGCCGCCCGCGCACAAACGTCGTCGTCTTTACCGAGAATCGTAAATTCAAATTTCTACAGGACGACGACGCGGACCTATGACGTCACCCAACGGCGCCGTGGTACGAACGTCGTCGATTCGTAAGCTCCCTAGTTTAAAAGACGAGGACGGCGACAGCAACGAGAACGCCACAAAACAATAAGCTTATTGACCAAAAACAAGCGCTTTGCGCGTGCGTTTTACATTTTGTTTCATTTCTTTGCCGTCCTCTGCAAAACAACAACATGAAATGACCAAATTTCAGTTAGGTTTTCTGGACAAAGTGAGCACATAAAAACGGCAAAATCCTCTTTCTTTTTTCCTTCCTCTGATGTCGTTCATAGTAACTTAGTTCCTGGAAAGTTCGCCAGTATTTTTCAAGTTAAAGTGCACCTAAGCCCAGAATATTTTTTTCGCTAAAGTAAGTCTTTGCACCTGTTCGAAAAGCATTGCACCCTTTTTGTATTCTCTCTCGCCAAATGTCAGCTTTTTATAGGCTTCCAAAATTACGGAAAAGTAAGCGTCATTGGGTACACGACCGAGTCAGAAGAGGCGTGGGTCTATTCTTGATTTGACGTCACAGATCGATTTGCATCACATTAAGTCTTTGTAAACATGCATGCAAAGCAGTTTTTGACGTTAAATCAAGAATGCCCCCACGCCCCTTTTCACTCGATCGTGTACCAAATGATGCTTACTTTTTCGCAAGTTTTGAAGCCTATAAAAAGCCAACATTTGGCAAAAAAGAACAAGAAACGGCGCAATCCTTTTCGAACGGGTGCAAAGATTTATTTACGTAAAAAAAAAAATGGGTCTAGGTGCACTTTAAACAAATTGGAATGATTACGAAAGGGTTACAAAAACGAGAAGTTATATTTTTAAATGACGTTCTCGTTGCCGTCGCCGTCCACGTTTCTCTGTAAACTCCCTAAAGGGAGCATAAGCAACAGCGACGGCGACGGCAACGAAAACGTCATTTTAAAATATAACTTCTCGCGGTTTTTGCAACTTTTTTGCGATTATTCCAATTTGCTTAACATGAAAAATGCTGACGAGCTGTCCAAGGCCTAAATTACTGCGAACGGTGTTGAAGGAAAGAAAAAGAAAGAAAAACTTGCCGTCATGCGCTCACGTTATCGGGAAAATCTAAAATTTGGTTATTTCACGTTGTTGTTTTGCAGAGGATGGCAAAGAAATGTACTAAAGTCTAAAACGCACGTGCAGAGCAACTGTTTTTGCTCATTAAGCCTATTGTTTTGTGGCGTTCTCGTTGTCGTTGCCGTTCTCGTTGCTTAAGCTCCCTTTTCAAACTCCCTAATAACACGCGTAGCACTTGGTGCGAACAGTTGCGAGAAGCAAACGAAGTGCCCAAAAGCCAAGAGAATCGGGCCGTCCTCTTACTCTAACAAAAATGAACATGTGTGACTTTAGAAAAGAAGTTTAGTGATGTATGTAACTTGTCTGATAGTTAAGCATCATACGATCTGTGGTCACTTTTATATAGTTCAAATTTGACCGGCCAAAAACAGGCCATGTCCGAGCAAAAATATGTTTGACCAGACAACGTGATCGGCGCCTGCCCGTTAGTTATTTCGAGCCCTGACTTATACATGATATTTCTAACCGGAAAAATCCTACCTAAGCCTCGATCATTTTGCTCAGCCCAAGAAGTCGCCGAACAGGAATGACTGCCATTTTCAAGTCCCTTGCAAGCAACGAGGAACCAACCACAAGCAATAAAGTGAGTGAACGTTGCCATGTACACAGCGAATTTCAGTTGTCTGTGATGCAAATGGAAGTTGTAAAGAAATGGTTAGGAGCAAAGCCCGACAACAGCGTTTAAAGTATCAGTCCTGCATTGTTTAGAGGTAACGGAACAACAGTACAAACAAACAAACAAACATCTTAGAAGATCCATTACCATCTCCCAGCAGAGCGTTTTTGTGGGTGGCTACAGATCCTTTTTATACGCGCACAGAAAATTACGGTGAATTATTGTTATACAGACATTCAACTCATTACCAACGTAAATTAGCCACCCCGACGTTCAAAAGCTGACAAATCTTTTTAGTTGCTCTTACTAAAGAGACATCAGTCAACGTATTTCAGTACAGAGGCTCATTTACCTGATGGTATCAGATAATCAACTTCACTCTCTCACCGACGCATAGTTCTTTCTAGTTAAAATTGATCCTCTCTTCGTTTTTTCACATAAGAATGTCATGGTCTTCTAAATACTTGTGCAGCGATCATTCTAGCTTAGTACTCTGTTAACTTATTACTAATTCTAACTCACCCAATTAGGTTGTTATTCTTTCCAATCGAGTTCGTCATGAAATGGAAAAATTGTTGCTGGAAAAGAACAGTAAGAATTGACTCTGGATACAAACTGACGGCCTGATTACATGAGCCGGGCTGGCCCGGTTAGCCGAGTTGGTGTCAGTTTGCGGAATCTCGGCACGTTTGTTAAACGCAAAAAAATCAACTTCGCGATCACATGACAACCGGGTCAGCCCGGTTAGCGGAGACCCCGGTATCGCGGTGCCGGGATCCCGGCTAACCGGACTGAGATTTTTCCATGTAATCGCGTTTGCCGGGTCAACCCGGCTCATTAAGCCTGTGAGAGTACAGCCGGTAATACAATGCTCATGCGCAATGGTTCATCGCATCAAGCCATCAACCGGGCTGGCTCGCCTGATGTAACACCGGGCTGAAAGTCATCTCGGCACAAAAAAAGCAGCCCGGCTCATATAATCAGGCCCTGAGACGTAAATCTGGAATTAACGTGCACGCAGCACCACTCGAATAATGAAGACGAGTTATCCGAAGCCAAGCTCCATTTTACAGTGCCAATTGATACCCACCAAAAAAGCCAGAATATTACTATTTTACGGTATGTCTGATAAAGTGGATCACAAAGACAGAAATAACAATAAGATGAAAATTTTACAAATTGAACATTTGTAGATTACCGTGGGATTTATCTCTTACTGAACAAGAATCAGAAACTACTTAATTATTTTGAGGCGTACCGCTCGGGTCACTCCGTTTTATTTTTTCCAAATTTCATTTAGAAGCAAACGGTAAAAACAAAAAGGAGGATTAATTAATCTCTACCACCAGGGCTAGTGCAATTATTCTTTGTTATACTGCTCTTTTCATTGTGAGAAGGGGAGTGGGTCAATTCTTGAATCGTCTTCAAAACTGCTCTGCATGCATGTTTACAAAAGACTCAATGCGTTGCAAATCAGTTTGTGACATCAAATCAGGAATAGACCCACTCCCCTTTGCACTCAGTCGTTCACCAAATGATTCCAATTTTTTCTACGTTTTGAAGCCTATGAAAAGCCAACATTTGGCAAAAAAGAACAAATAAGGCCACAATGCTATCTGAACAGGTGCAAAGATTTATTTTAGGGAAAAAATATTTTGGGTTTAGGTGCAATAGTTAAGGTGTATATGTGTTAAACTGTTATATTGTAACTGTGATTAAATAAAATAGAATTAAAAAAATCTCTACTACCAAGAGAAATCAAAAAGTGAAACAAGAAGACGATCACGAACAAATTGCTGGCCAAAAACCAAAAAAGAAAAGAAGTGCAGATTTCTTCAGAGCGTTGATCACAGATATGCTTACCAGCTTGTATACGTAGCAGCACCTGTTTAACCGAGCCAAGGAAAGGATGCGAAGGACACCTAGGAAAGAAGTTAGTCGATTGAAAACTTCTACTTTTTGGCTTGAAATGCCCATAAATATAGAGGGTTATGAGCTCCCCTCTCTTGGGAACCACTGATACATTTCAATACCTCCAGTTTTTCTTTGATCAATCATTAATTGAGCAAGTTTCCAAAGTAAGAAAGTAAAGCCATGCTCCACAAAGGAAACAACAAATATAAATTTTTTAGCGCATTTTCGCAGACGTTAACGCGGCGACGACGACGATGATGGTTATCATGGCAATGACGATACGGTTGTTAAAGATGATGATGAGAATGTGGATGACGATGACGATGACGATGATGATTATGATTATGATAATGATGATGATGACAATGATGATGATAATAACAAAGAAACATTACAACTTACCAAGTTTATCAGGCCAGCTGGCCAACACAATGATGTCAGTAGGGAACGAACAGAGAAGATCCAATGGAAAATTTGTCCTGCACAAAAACAAATAAGATATTTCTTGTATTGATTTCGAATCAATTGCAGCGAGAGCAAATTAAAAGACAGTTACCTTAAATAGTTGCGAGCAGTGTACAGAGGATGTGTCACTAACACGTTGTTGTCGTTGTAAAATGCGAGATGGAACTTGATGTATCTGAAAATCAATCAATCAATGGATAAACATCTACTAGACCACTCGACTAGAGGAGCTTTTCAGGGACAATGAAACAAATAATCCAAATGAAAACAACAGAGTTAAGAATCCCAACTGGCGAAGGGCAAACCTGTTGGCTATTTACAAGGATGATCGAGGAGGAGTTGAACCTGGGACTGCCCAGAACAGCACCAGCTAGTGGCCAGAGCGGGATTTGAACCCGGCGTGACCGCATTGAAATCCAGCGCCCTAAACCACTCAAGGGAAACAACAGTACACGACCAGAGAAGTCATTTTGACATTGGTCTTTTCGCACATTGGAATAGGCTTGTGTTCTTACCCAGGTATAAACAGGGCTGTGACACAAAGTAGGGAATAAAGGGAATAAATATGTAGACTCGGGAGGTCTCATGATCACTGAGAGATACTTCAACCTTTTTTTACAGTAATAGTAAGCCAAAACACTACTACAACAGAATTTTTACCGGCCGCCATAGATTTCTCTTCGCAACCGTCACATATTTAGACAACTTAACAATTCAACAGTATTGGTTTAGATTACTTTGGTCCGATTTGGACTATTTTCGGTAGTTGGCTTCTACAAACGAAAACACCAACGTGGAGGACAAGAAAGAAGTCATGATATAACAACAACCCTTCCGACGTTATTAAGGACCTCAACAGGAACAATTCTAAATGCACTTGGGTTTAGGTTTGGTGGCCTTAACGTTAAGAACTTCCATAAGGTATTTGGGTACTTACATATCCATCAAGCAGAGAAAGTCGAAACAGTAATTCAAAATCCACAGCCCTGTACTGGTATGCAAGAAAGCTGCCTGCAGAGTTAGTGTGAAGGGGAGAATACCAGCGATCACAAGAGACACGCCCTGCCACACCCTAAAGTACGAATTGTCTGGCAAGATGGCACGCCTGTGAGGCAAGAGAAAAAGAGAGAAAAACCCCGCAAACTAAATTTTGTAGGAATAAGTGAGGATACACGGAAACGCTTTCTAGCGTTATTGTTTACTGCCAAGTTTTCTGTCTGTCGTCAGACATCCTTAAAGGCTTCAGAGTTCTGTTCAGTAAATTTTGGACGTCTTTGTGGTCTTTTGGGACCCTCAAGAGATTTTCATAACTCTTATTATGATTTGTGTAAATACCGAAAGAAGACAAATTCCTCTTAAGCCGCGGCTGCACGAGGTAATACGCGAGGTGGTGGCTACACGAGTAACAAAGTCTGTGATTTTGTCGCGAAAAGTTTAACTCAGTGTTGCCATTGCAGCATTTGCGTGGGGGTGGCTACCGGCGTGTAACTTTCACCGCGCGCTGTTGACGCGACAATTTCCAGAAAAAATCGCATCACCATCGCAAGCAAAAAATATCTCGTGTAACCGCGGCTTTAATCCTTGGGTAAAAAAAAAGGCACTCTAAATCTAGGATCAATTTTTCTTCTCTACGTTATTTAAAATGGGAAAATTTTAGGCTTCCAGGCGCCAATTGTAAAATAGGTACTAAGAAATAGTCCTTTTAAGATAGGTTTTCAAACAGCGCGGACCACTTTCCACATGCGCCGCTTTAACACGACTTAATTTCTTTTAAAAAATCCTAAACTGGAATGATTCTACGAAATGAGCGAATAATAATAATAATCATAATAATCATAATCATTCTAGCCGAACACGAGTGTTCTACTAATTGGGGAGACTGTAAATCAAATAAATTCTAAATCAAGTCAAATCAAATGTTGGTAGTGAGGAGAGGGGAAAACCGGAGTACCCGGAGAAAAACCTCTCGGAGCAGAGTAGAGAACCAACAAACTCAGCCCACTTATGACGCCGAGTCCGGGAATCGAACCCGGGACACAACTGGTGGAAGGCGAGCGCTCTCACCACTGCGCCAACTCTGCTCCCGCAACGAGGGACTTTAAAAATTTGACCACACAAAGTGAAATCCTTTTCTTTAACTCTTTAAGCCCTTACAGTGACCAGAGCATAATTTTCCGGTAAAGTGTCACTACACACAGGTTATGAGAATAATGGAAAAGATTATGTACTTATTGACTGAGTGGGAGGGCCGGACGGGAAAATATTTGACTCGAGGTCATGGCGCACGGACCGAGCGCAGCCATGACCTCGAGTCAAATATTTTCCCGTCCGGCCCGACCTAACTCAGTCTTATGGCTTCATATGGCTTCCTGAGACACTTCATGAGCGCGTAAAAGATGAAGTTTTTACAAAAGAGGCGACTAAGTTGCACATAAAATTGATCTAATATGTTGTTTGTATTTGCTTTCTGGTTGTAAAATAAACTTACACGGTTAGACGCGACAAAATCCTCCAAAATCGCATCGCGCGAGGCCGTACGTGTTCCTAACAGGGCCGTACGGCTTTTTCCGACCCTGCTCGCGCTAATGCGTACGGTCCTCATACGGGGATTTTCTCAATAGTTTTAGAATGAAAGTTCGCGCGGGGCCGTACGGGTTATATGATAAAATCTAACTTGAAATGTCTTAACATTTAACCAGATTATATGAACTGGTACTGAGGAAACATGAGAAGACCAGTTAAGAGAATACGTAAGTTGATGTCAGGGCTTAAGGGGTTAACGGACGTTTTTGGTCCGTTACGTTTCACCGCGATTGAGATTAATGTGTTTGTTCATCAAAGTGCAGTTGAACCTCAGTCCAGTCAGGAGAAACCCTCGGGACTGCAAGGTGTCCCTTGAATGCAGGTAAAAGATACAAACGTTATCATGGGGTTGGCTTAGGTAGTTAGGTAGTTAGGTAGTTAGGCCTCGTAAGGGACGTTTGTCCTCTTGCTTTTTTTACCAATCAGCTACGACCTTACCTCATTAAGAACCAGGACAACAATCTAAGCACTGGATGCAAATCACGGTAAGGTTTGTTGATATCTTCTTTCATGTCCTTTACAACAGACATAAGGCCTGCCTGCATAAAGCTAAGAGTGCAATGAGAAAAGTATAAGACGGCGGCATCAACTCATAGGAAATTGGGCAAATTATTATGACCATTAGAAAAGTGATTGGGGGGTGGGCGGGGATGGTGGGTGAGGAATTCGAAAAGGTCAAAAATAATTCACGCAAAGTAAAAACAAAAAAAAAAAACAAGAAAAAATGTTCGTGCAAAGAACAAGGTAAAGAAAAGTAAAGCCATGCACCTTCAAAATAACTCCTGCACAAGCAATGGGCAAAACAAATCAAGCAAACTGAAAATCTCCCCCTCGTCCCCCCATCATTTTTCTAATGGTCCATCCCTGAGACCAAACCTATGAACTTTGTTATTGCCATACCCTATCAGCTTTAAATCATTAATTTTTGCGCTTCGCAATTCTCGTATGAGGTATTCAGTTCTCTCTGTGAAGTTGATACGGAACTGAAATAACAACAGTGAAACTGGGTTTGTAATTTCGGTTTCTTAATAAATACAAAACTATTATTATTTAATTATTAATTATTATTAATTACCCAATCTTCGGAGAAATACGGCTTCCCTTCTTCTTTGCTTTCTTGGTAGACTTAGAGGATTCAGGCGATGTTCTGGATTTCTGGGAAAATCTTGAAGAAGTTGATTTCTGTGCGCATTTGATGGACAGTCGCCTAACAGCTGCCTTGGTGGATTCCAGCGCTGCCTTCCTCACGTCCTGTAGATGTTCCTTGTTCAGTTCAGCATCATAGATTTGCCTAAAGAGTGAAAGGAACTTGGTTGTCTTGCGGTGCTATGCAGTAAGTTGAAGAAGATTGAGAGTTGTTACACAGGGCAACCAGAAACAAACAGAAATCACTCAAGGGCAAAGACGATATCAGGTTTGAATGGAACTTAGCTGTACTTTAGGAGAAAAATAAAAATTGACAGAATATAAAGACCATTTAAGCAGGGACTGCGCAGGGGAGGGGCCCAGAGGGCAGGTTTCCTCCACCCACCATTTTAAGAATTAGCCGCCTTCCCTCAGTTGAAGAGGCGGGAGGGGCCTACGCAGCACTGTTAAGTCTACGCACGAAGCCAAGAGCAGATTTCTTGTTTTCACTTAAAACACTTTATTTGTCTGTAGTATAACTTCAAAGAAGATTCTCCAGGTCATACTATCTCGAGCCTTATATAAACAGTCGATTGCATCATACCTATTTCTAAAACACTATTTTTAGCCGAAAGAACATTCTAGACGCTAATGATGAGATATCCTTAAAATAACTGAACAGAATGTTTCGGAATAAGGAGAAGTTTCTTGCACAGCTTATGAAATAGTGATGCGGCAGTTCAATGTTCTAAATTGTTCTCTCGATTTCTGGAAACTTCGTTACAACACACCATCAAATAATGTCCACATGTTGCTTCTTGTCTGCCGTCTTAGAACCCTTCAGACTTGTTTCTGCTAATTCTTAAGGTTTACGCCTACTTTTCATCTCAGAAGCAAGATATATGCATACGGCCAATATTGGATGAGACATGCCAGCCTTTATGACACATGACACACATTAACGTCATTTTTCGCTCGCTTCCCTAACGTTAAGTGCATCCTTATGTATAAAGTAAAGCATAAACTGTGCCCTGCATATATAAGTAACATCTTTAAAGAACCAAATAGTAATTACAATTTGAGGCAAGCAGATTTCTCTATACCCAGGTATGAGACAGTCACCTACGGCAAGCACTCTATTAGATGTCTAGGGCCTAGGCTATGGATAAAACTACCCAAGAGTATCAGGGACGTCACAACCCTAATGTCGTTTAAAAGCAAGATACGCCAACTCAATACAAGTGGACTTTTAGATGATGGCTGCGCAAGCTGTAGCCTTTTTGAGCTATTTTGTGTAAACAAAATCGCTCTATGTCAGCATGAAGCTCAAGAAATTCTTCCGTGGTCGGGTGGTTCTGCCTTGAACCAATGAAATAAAGGTTTCTTTAGATGGCATTGTTTCAGCCAACGACCAATCTAATTCCCTGTTTTAAAGGTATTTTTGAAAGCATGTGGTCAGTGATGGTCAGCACTGAGACTAAGTTACACATGCGTGTTGATTACGCTCAAAGGAACATCAGCGTGGAATGTCACGCGTCATCCATGTCATGTTGCGTGATGTATTTATTACTATCACGCCAAGGGGTACCACCACTATGGTAGTCTTTCCGGAGAATAGGGTTTGTATATTTAACGCATGCGTGAATGACAACAATAGGCGTGAGATACTGAAGTCAGATTAGAATGAAGTATGAGTTGTGCTGTTTCGATGGATGATGAAGGTAGTAAGGTGGGGACCAAAGTATTTGAAGTTTACGGCCGCGGCTTGTTGGTTATAACAACCGTGTGTTTAGTCTCCTTCGCAGACGCTCTTTTGGTTCGTCACGCAATCTTTCCTCCCCAATGAACGTCTGCTGAAATGAGCAGCAGATTCCTTTCCCATTGTTGGCAAAGATCAGCCGGAGTCCACGTAAAAATTACTACAGAGCCAATCAGCGCTAAGTTACTGTGTAATGAAAAGCCTGACGTTTTCGAGGGAAGTGTCTTTACTATTTTGAATTGCGTGCGATACACAACCTGCGCCTCCTAGAAAGTCCTTCAATGATTTTTCAGCATCTTTGAATTTGGTCATCCCGATGAAAACGAAAGCAGAACTATGTTAGTGGCACTCGACCACTTCTGAGGAGAATTTTTAAGGGTTAAAAACAATGAAATTTAGTTTTTGAGAATTGAAACGTCGAGTTATTCAAACAACCCGTAGTGTAACCGCGGGAAACCCAGCGGGGAAGAAATGCCGTTCTGAGATCAAGCAGTGTTCTTTAAGGGGGGGGGGGGACAGGGGGGTCAGAACCTCCCGCCTCCCGTACCCTGCTCTCCCGCTTCTCGTACCTTTATCTCCCGCCTCCCGCCCTTTTCCGTGCTGCTCCCGTCCCCTGTAAATTGGCAGAGTCGAAACACATCCTAGCCATTTAGCTTCACAATTCTCAAGCATTTCCTTCATTTGAGATCGCCTGCTCGCCTCACCTTTTTGCAATTTGACAGCTTAGTACAGCTTTATACGCGACACATAAGCACTCATGCCGTTTGACATTTCATGACCTATGACCTAACCAATGTAAACGGGTTTACTATTTCACCGGAAGTAAGCCTGTTTTTCAGCCCAAGCGCAAATTTTCGTTTGCTCGTTTGCTCAGAAGTCTCAGAAGTGACCGAGAAGACGTTAAATGCAAGTCAAATATATTTTGGGTTCTTGTTTTTGAAAGTATTGTAACATATTGTTGAATTAAAAAAATTAGCGTTTCACATTTCTCTCCCGCTTCCCGTCCTCTTAGAACTCCCGCTTCCCGCCCTTTCCTCTCCCGCCTCCCGTACCCCTCCCGACCCCTATTCTCCCGGGCTCCCGCCCCCCTGTCCCCCCCCCACCTTTAAATCACATATTACTATTTGCCATTGAACTGATTGAATGCTCTGATTATCGGGAAAATGCAGGCGGTGAAAAGCGGCAAAAACGTTAAACGAATAATGCTAGTCGTAATTGATTCAGCATCAAGGTAATTTGGTTGAGTGGTTCCTACTCGGGGAGCAAATCAGATTTCGTTTCGAAGTGGACGAGTGCTTAGTTTTGTAATTTTTCTTGTGTTTTTTTGTTCCTTTGCTAATTTTGTCAAAACTGCAAGAACATTGTTAAAACTGGAAGATCATTGTGTGACGAAAATAAACATATGTTTGATGGATTTGAAAACTATAAATATTAGTCTAATCAGAAGTGGCTGTTTCCACAAGTGATATTTGTACGGAAGAAAAATGCTATGGAAGGGAATCCTTAATCTGGATATTTGTTCCCCTTGAAGTGAAGCCGTTTTTATGTTAAACAATGAAAATGGTGATTTCGGATAGTGAGCAATTTCATTTGTCAAATCACAGGCCGCCCAGACGTTGTTTGTGATTTACATACGTCACAGTATTGCGCCATTTAAGAGAATGTATGAAAATGGTTCAAAAATCGCTCTAAATTCAACTTGTAGTCAAGGATTTAAATAAAAGAAGCTTACCTTAGTCTGCATTTGTGTTATTTTGAAGTCTTTGTGGCAGCTGAGTCGTTCTAAAGTCGTTCTAAAGCCATTTTGACGATTTAAACTTTTCCAAGTTTGCTTTCCAGTAAAGAGAAACGAAAGGCTGGCGACATGGTCGGCCGACGGTTCGCACTCGAAGCCCCATAAATTCCACTAAAATGCTCGGAGCCCGCCAAAATTGCCTCACGGCAGCCGTCGATAATTCTTCTTTCTAGTTGCTTCGCCTCGGACTCCAAGGTTTATCTTATCGGCCGGAAAAACGCTCCTTTTCGAGCGCTGACTGCCCATTTTTGCTTTGTCGACATCCGTAACGAGTTATCTTGGCCACGGATTTCAAAATCGTTGGCTTAGCGACCCCTCCGTAACGACAAATTCGCCCTCAACCGTAGGGAGGCACAGGTCAATTTACTGTATGCAAATTGCACCGTATTAGGGTCCCTGGGGAAATTACACCGGAAACGGCGGGAAACTCACCGCTTGCAGAGAAATGATGCTAGTCAAATATACTGGCCGTTTTATTTTTATAATTGTTCAGCGCTAATTTTTACCGTGCTAACAAGACAGTTGCACGTTGTTGTTGTTCGTTGGTCAGTTCTACTCGAGAGCACTTTCTAGTGGAATTAATTTTTAGACATTTTGGCATTCCCATTTCTGCCCAGCAAAACAGTGCTTTTCAGCGCTAAAATCACTCAGTTGGTCGCAGCAAAACTGTTTTTAAGCGCTAAAATCGCTCAATAAAACAGTGCTTTTAAGCGCTCAAATCGCTCAGAAACAGTGCAGCTTTTCTTTAGGGCAAAAAGTGCTCAATATAACATTTCTTCTGAGCGCTAAAATCGCTCAATCAAACAGTGCTTTTAAGCGCTTAAGTCACGTAACGTAGTTCAATCGTGCAGCCAACTTTCCCTTTACTACTGGTGGAGCCGTTTAGGCGATGTTGTCTAAATTTGGAAGACGCGAGGGACCCTAATACGGTGCAATTTGCATACAGTAAATTGACCTGTGCCTCCCTACGGTTGAGGGCGAATTTGTCGTTACGGAGGGGTCGCTAAGCCAACGATTTTGAAATCCGTGGCCAAGATAACTCGTTACGGATGTCGACAAAGCAAAAATGGGCAGTCAGCGCTCGAAAAGGAGCGTTTTTCCGGCCGATAAGATAAACCTTGGAGTCCGAGGCGAAGCAACTAGAAAGAAGAATTATCGACGGCTGCCGTGAGGCAATTTTGGCGGGCTCCGAGCATTTTAGTGGAATTTATGGGGCTTCGAGTGCGAACCGTCGGCCGACCATGTCGCCAGCCTTTCGTTTCTCTTTACTGGAAAGCAAACTTGGAAAAGTTTAAATCGTCAAAATGGCTTTAGAACGACTTTAGAACGACTCAGCTGCCACAAAGACTTCAAAATAACACAAATGCAGACTAAGGTAAGCTTCTTTTATTTAAATCCTTGGCTACAAGTTGAATTTAGAGCGATTTTTGAACCATTTTCATACATTCTCTTAAATGGCGCAATACTGTGACGTATGTAAATCACAAACAACGTCTGGGCCGCCTGTGGTCAAATGGATTACTTTTGTTTCTCACGTGTAAACAGGCACCAAGACATACAGCCCTGTTTATCAAATGCGATTTTCAACTTTGATCTATCACGTGCATACGTTTGGCAATAGCAAGTTCGTTGGTTAATTCCCACATGAATAAGGCAGCGCTGTTGGTTAAATGCGACTCCGAACTTTGGTCGGTCACGTGCATCCAACATGACCTTTGATCAATCACAAGATTTGCATGTAGTCAAGTCAACTTGTTTACAACGACATCTAATTGAATTTATTTTCTGTTACAATGATTGGTCACTTTTAACCGTTTTTTATTGGTTACTTTTCTCAACTTTAATTTTCTCTTCTTCTTATTGGCGGATTTCGATCCGTTGTTTGTCTGTTGATCGGGTTTTTTAATATTGTACAACTGTTGACGCTCTTAATTCGGAGGAGATTATTTTGGAAGTAATTGGTGGTTTGTTTTCGAGTCGGTAAGTTTAATATTGCCCTTATTTCGGGATATAACGCGGTGTTACGCTCATCTGCTTACCGTACACAGACGTTGTCAGCAAAAGGCCCAACACTAAACTAAGAGCGTTTGTTTAGGTCGGGCTATTATTGCTGTCCGAAGTAAAAAGTACAAAGCACTTGAAAATCAGAAATTGATGAATTATGGCAATTACATCTATATTCGTTATCAGTATTGTATTCAACGTTGATTTGTTTTTGCTTGTGTTCTATATTACGGTGTGTTTGGTGGTTCGTTTGTTTGCGAATATTTCTTCATGTGGTCCTGGAACTGTTTCAGCATGTGTACGTATATTTTGGGAATTTGAGAGACTGGACGAATGTAGTGTTTGCGAAAGTGCGGAGAAAGAAAATGAACAAATAACAGAAAATATATTACATATCGGTTTTTGCGGAATTAATGAAACTCTTGTTGTAATTGGTACAAATCAAACTCAAAATCAGTCTCAGAAATAGGAAAACTAAACAAAAATCAAATGAAAAACAGTTTGCTCGTACTTCTCCGATACCATAGCAAAAACCAAAAGCGCCACAGATAAATGACTCACCATTCAACCATTTTCTCACTTCTCCCTATCTTATCAACATTTTACCACTCTTCACAAAATAGCTCAAGCACGCATTGCGTGCCTATGTTTTCATTTTGAGTTCTGTATATTTTTACTACAAATCTCGTAATTAGATAACTATAGATATTTTACCTACTATTGTATATAGTTTTTAGTTTGTATATTGGTGTCCCCAAATTAGTAAGGGATTCTTTTATCCCTGGCTAGACGGCTTTGACACTTTAATAAAGTTTCTATCTATCTATCTATCTATCTATCTATCTATCTATCTATCTATCTATCTATCTATCTATCTATCTATCTATCTATCTATCTATCTATCTATCTATCTATTTGTATTAAAGCCTATATATTTCGCCCCTGCTCTGATCCTACGCCTCTATGTGAATAACCAAAACCTGATTAGGACGTAACGTGAGAGAGGTTTTTAGTCAAAGTTCGGCAAAAAGGACAGAGTCTTTATCTAATCTTCTAAGCCGTGGTTTGACAAAATCCTCGAACATTTTAACGGAAAGTTTAGAGGATTTCGGCACTAATAAACACGTACTTCGGGAGCACAAGTGCAGTTCTATTGTCTTGATTTAAGCATCTCACTTCTGAGGATCTGGCTCCGCTGATTTCTGATGAACAATACGGAGTGATGATTAACAGCAACACATAACAAACCTTGCTACGACGGGAAAGTTCGCTAGCACCTCATCTAAGTCCTGTTTGGTCAGCATAAGAATCTCGCAGAATGTTTTAGCCTTCACTGTGGCTAAGCGATTCTCACCAAAGATGAGGCCAATCTAAGGGAGCAAAAAGATTACACTTACGTTAGTGTCCAACTAAAGTAACTTCACTCAATCTTTCACGGCAACTAGTTGCTAGTTGAAAACTGCGTTGACTTACGGTCACTGTGACAGTTGAATGTTATGCGTACATCTATTGTCAAAAATCAAACAAAAAAAACACTACTATGAAATGTTTCTGTACATAGTCGTGTAAGAGTTCAAGAGTAGCTCTCCGTGCATAAGCATGACATGAAACAGTTAAGTCGGGTGGCTGAACACAAGATCTTCATTAAGCATGGGCAGGCAATGCGTACAGAAGCTATGGCAACCTAACTGGTATCTTATGATTTCGAGGCAGGCAGTTCAGATCAAGTATTTGATACTGATTTTTGCTGAACCTCTGGACCTTGGTATGTAAGCGGCATAAAACAACACTTTCCGTCGGTTAGCGATTGATAACATAGTAAGGCATTGGAAGTAGGAGAGGAATAATATTTTCTAGCGAAATAAGGAAACAAAACAATATATGTTTAACGTTAAGTCTAGTGGGACACCACCAGCAGCGCTAACTCGCTGAAAACGCTTCATAATGGCCTCAGACACCGTGAAACAACAAAGAATACGACATGAAAGCAAGGTAAGTCAGTTTTATTCACAGAACATTAGATTTTAGGTATTTAAAGCAAACCCGTAAAGTTCCCATACAAACCCTTGTAAATCGCATCTTTGTAACACAACACCACTCGAAGGCGAGAGTCACGTTCGCGTACGTTTCATTTACATAAATTAATTATTTCCTCTCATCTCACGTTTGGGCCGCCTGTGTATAAACTCTTAAAAATATTATTCAGTCTGACAACTGTAAAATCTCGTCATCTACCTACTATTTGGAAATAACTCAGGTGAAAATCAATATGCTTGCCAAGTTTTAAGAATATCACAGATATCGTAAAAAAATACAGAGTTTGTATGGTTTTGGGAGACGCTGTCACAAAATTAGAGACATTTGTATGGATTTTAAACCACGTTTCAAGGGCCGTAACTTGGTCTCTGTTCAGCCTAAAACAATCAAACTTGGTCAAACGACCAATTTCAATGTTATCTTTCATGTGATGGTGTCAATTTATCGATTACTTCAAATTTGAAAGTCGCCCCAGTTCCCTTTTATTTCGGAACGGCCAATAAGACACACACCTCGCCAAAGTAAGCCCCAGGCCCCAGAGTACCAACCACGGTGAAGTCGTCATCTCCAATGACTTCGACCTGTCCTCTTCTGACACAGTACATCTCTCGACCCATGTCCCCAGCGTAAACGATAAAATCACCTGAATTAAACGGAGACAGCTTTGAAAGACTGGAAAGAAGAGCAAGTTCCTCCACAAGTCACATTACTTCGGCAAAATATGACTGGACAAATGTTCTCACAATCACCAAGTCCCAATGTGTGATTTGCTTAAATCGTTACATCAATCTGCTTCGTGCCGAATGACACAACTTGCCTCTTAAGCCCTAGTAAATCTTGTAGCACGTCTAAATATTACCTGGGGAGAACAGATAGGAGGTAGTTTTCAGAGATAATTCTCGCAGGAAACCAGCGTCTGTCTCCATGAAAATCGGGACCTAGAAAAACGTAAAAACAATTGTTCAAAACTGGATCAGTGGATAATGCAGTTTTGACGGTTTCAGCGGCCATGGGGTATTTAACAATTATAACATACCCGAGAGGAACCGTTAATTTTTGGTTAGCAAAAAGGAATCATTTAAATTCTGCATTATTTTTATGCTTCTTTAATATAATAATTATTCTACTCGTGTTTGTTGGACGCAAGAAGAACAATGCCATCTCCCCGCCATGCGCCTCTGTGGCTCAGATCTACAACTCATATTCAGCGCTAGCTCGTAGAATAATTGCAAAAAAACGATACTTAATGTGAAGATGTGAACTTCATGCCGTATTTCATAAACCATTTAACGTTAAAAACCGCCTTTAGGCACTTAAAAAGCAATTTTACTGGTGACCGAATTTCGAGAAAAGTAATTTGTTTGCGCACGTTGATTTGATATCGCCCGTGCATAGTAGTTTGCTTTCATTTTTTCAATCTCCTACTGTTTCAAAAGGCAAACAGAAGTACCTTTTCTAAAACGTCTTTCGATTCTTCGTAAGTCACGTCCTGCTGTAGGGACAGGGGCATATCGTCGATGAGGCGCCTACCTCCAGGAATGGCTTCTCCTCTGCAAAAGTTCAAGTTAGTTTTTTCAAAAATGTGAGAAATCTGCTGTATTGTTGACGATAGGAGAAGTCCAGGAAATTAATCCAGGACCAGGATTTAGATATGTCTAATGGCAGATCATTTATAAGGCGTTTCAGTATTTGTCATAAGAACATTTGAATTTAAAAATAAGATAGCTGTTGCTAGAAGTACTTAAGGCTATAAAACAAAAATACCCTAAAAAGATAACGCTGGTTGTAAGTTTTAAAATGTGGAGGTAAGAATTTGGTTTTTGGTCCATTTCTAATGGAACGTTTTACTGCTGTCTTTTTGTTTTAGTTTCTCAGCCATCGTTTAAGCATTTATACTGTAAACAAATTGAAAGTTCTTGTACTTAACAAATAGATCCCATTGGGCAGTACGTGTGTACGGCTCTCACAACGCATGCACACGGCAAAACGAGCCGCTACAAGCCGCACTGGTGTTCTTATCGCGTTTAAGGTGTTCCGTCCATTCAGTATCAGAGTACACACGCACAAGCCAAATTATATCTATTTGTTCTATACAAGGGCGTAGCTAGGGGGGGTGCTGGGGTGCCCGTGACCCCCCTTTGTAAGCCTTTTTTTTTAAGCAAACAACCTACAATATTCAGGTGACAATCTGGTGAATACCCTGTGTTTGACACAGTGTGAACCCCACCCCCCCCCCCCCCCCTCTTTGAAAAATCCTGGCTACGCCCATGGTTCTGTACATCGTCATTTTTACTTTCTTTGACTTATGATGTCATTCCCGCATTTATAGCTATTCGCAAACTCGTCTAACCTGCGTCTAACCAATCAAAACCGAAGGTTTAGACAGTCCATGGTATGATTCAAGTTGCGCATCACCAAGGACGCTTCTTGCATTTACTTTATAAAAGGTTGCACTGAGCAACAGAGGCGTCCGGATAATAGAATTTCACCTAGTATGTAACTTTTAGTCTTTTTGATACGTTAGGTTTTCTCCCTAATTGGCAACCTAGGCTGAGCGAATTAGGATAAATTAAAGGTTACAGCTTCGTAGTTAACTACCTGTGTACTCTCCAAAGTATGGCCAGATAGTTCTCAGTTCGAGCCATTAATGAACGGCTTAAGTTTTGCTCCGCCATAAATTCGTGTACTGCTGTCATCTTAGCCAAGAATTCAACTCTAAAAAAACCAAGGAGTAAGAAGACACTGAAAATAGCCCATGTGCATATCGCCAGGTGCTGTCCTCCCAATCAGTTCATTCCATTAAAATTAAGTATTGCATAAGATGTGAAATATATCCACAGATTTCTGTTCCGTCAGCTTATATCCCGGAGAAAATTATCAAAAGAAGGTTTCTCTGAGTCTTCGGAATATCTTTCGTTAGTCGTTCGTAGCATTTCGATGAAAATTGTTTTTTCATGTAAAAAAAAACCATGGCCGTTTTCAACATCGTGACAGGAAGTCTCTAAAGTTAATAGTTTAGTTTGTTTCATTTTATTTTATTTCATTACCTTTACCGAGAAAAGATATCATTAATAATGATATGGCATATTAGTTTTCAGTAACGTTGGCAGCTTGATCGCACCAGCTTGGGCCAATAACCAACCCTAACCTAGCCTCCACCAGCATTGGCCTTCTTCCGACACCTGAAAAATCCTTTTACGTCCAAAACAGCCACTTACGTGTATAGTTCAGTTTAAAGTACGGGAAGAAATTGGAATGGACTTTTAGAAATCTGTTCACGGACCCACAGAAGAAATTAACTTGTGTTACGGTCAGGATTGCCATATTTGTAAAATCGAATCGAAATCGAAAGCCCTCTAAAACGCATGTCCAGGGCTTGGTATAAGTGTTACTTACTTGGGCGCCGCTGAGTTGGCAAGAGTCGCAGCGATGCTACTAAGGCAGTAGCCATACAGCAATAGACCTGTGAGCATGACAACTGTGGCAATCAGCTGGCTTTTAGTATTGTAGGCGTGAATGTCTCCGTAACCTGTCGATGTCATAGTAGCCGCTGCCCAGTAAAGACTGGCGATGTAGTCGCCAAGGCCAGCGCTAATTCCGCTTTGTCCAATGTGTTGCGCCCAGCTTCCAGGGCTGCACCTAAATGAAAAAAAAAAAATTGACATTAAGAAGTGAAAAAGGAAAAACGAATAACTGTAATTAATCAGTAACCTTATTCAAGTGTCAATAAAATACTAGCAGTTAAAAAAACAACAACCAGGGACACTATACAAAACAGCACTGGGGCATGCCACAAAGTAAAGATGGAATGAACTATTTTCTAGCCGGATAGCCTTGACCAAAAATTCATTGTGCCAGTTACAACGACTTAGCCAGACGAAAGTTGAAAACACCTCTTCAATATTGATATGTTCTTTCATTGGATACCCTCTTACGTGAATATATGGCCCCCAATTTAATGAGAAATTACACAGCTTTATTAATACCATAACTATGTATTCTTGAAATTCATGACAGATCCCCTTTAGATCCGAATGCATGATGCTTCGGATAGTATCGATCTATATCTCTTTGTTAAGTACCATCACAAACCGATTCCAATGGAACGTAATCAAGCGGTTAACTGATAAATGTTAGGGGCGGGCAATCCTCCAAGGGCCATTTAAATCACAGCGTAGATATATCTGAAGCGATTCTAGATCAATTTTACTTTTCACGTAGGTAAGCACGAGAGCATTTGAGGTACCTTATACACTTTATTATTTTTCAAATTAAAATTTACAGTAAAGGGCATGCCCGCAACTAGCAAAGGTTAATCTAGGCGGGCCATGCCTTAATAACTGAATTACAAAAATATACAAAAAAAGAAATTCACTAATAAAGTAAAAGGGAAAAAGACAATATTAAATAACGACGAGAAAAACCGTTTCATTAACCGAATTTTAAATATTTAAGAGAGGTACAGCTACTGAGTTTTCTTTTAAACGCATTTTTGCAAAGATTTCTTAATCTTAGAGGTATTTCATTCCACACTTTCGTTCCTATTCCAGAGAAGGAATTTGCTTGAACGGTAGCCTAGACGGTTTGGTATAGAAGTTATTAGAGGCAGAAGAACGCGTATTGTAAGAATGAACATTAGATATATCTTGAAATATATCTTGAATAGTAGACGGAGCTGTTCTGTTTCGAACATCAAACATCAAATTGGCTATAGATTCATAATAAAGGAATTTTAGCGGTAAGATATGAGCGTCAACAAATAGAGGAATTGCATAATCATTTAGATCAGAAAAATAGATAAACGAAGAGCTCGTTTCTGCAACTTTAGAAGCTTGTCAAGATGAAGATTTACAAGCCTGACCACATGCTGTCAGACCGTATGTTAAATAAGGAGCTATATATCAAGGCTTGATGAATATTTGTGAGGGTATGCGTTGGCAGAAAGTGTCGTAGTTTTGCGATTAATCCTACGGTCCTGCTTGCCTTAATGGTAATATGGTCAATATGGTGTTTCCAAGACAGATTTTTATCAATCCCGAGATATTTGACATGATATTTGTGTTCCAGAGCCACGTTCTTGCTCTGTTTCTTATCAAATATCACGAGTTTAGGTTGATAAGTAAGTTTCCTTTGAGCCGGGGCAAAATATAACGAAATTACTTATTTTTAATATTCAACGTCAATTTATTTGCGGTTAACCAATCATATACTTTGTTAAGTCCTTGATTTACGGAGAGTTCCAACGATTTAGACTTTTTATCAGTAAAAAGGATATTTGTGTTATCGGCAAAAAGGTAAAAACTAAGCTTATCTGATGATTCCTGTATGTGGTTGATATATAACAAAAAAAGCAGTGGGCCTAGAACAGAACCCTGAGGCACTCCACAGGTGGAATCTAACCTTTCAGAAATATGAGGACCAATTTGAGTTGTTTGAGTTCGGCCTTGCAAGTCAGGAAGAAAACCAGGCGTTTATAAGGCCGCGGAAACCATAGTGATCTAACTTATGCAAAAGAATTTTGTGATCAACAGTATCAAAAGCCTTTTTAAGATCAATAAAAATCCCGCATGAGTAGAATGGCCCTTGCGGAAGCTATATTGGGATGGAGTGAGTAGGTTCTTCTGTTCAATAAAAGACTCCATTCTTTTAAACACTATTTTTTCGAAGATCCTGTTGAAATTAGAAAGCAGAGAGATCAGCCTATAATAGTTAGCATCAGTATCATCATCTTGTTTCAAAATCGGAATAATATTTGCCATTTTTAACTCAGAGGGGTATACTCCGGTTGAAATAGTAGATATATTTAGAATATCCGCCAAAATACCACTTATAACATTTGAAGAGCACTTTAGTAGCTGTGTCGGACACGAGTATAAGCCATGAGATTTATTTTTTGGTACTGATGTAAGAAATTTTTAATCTAACTTCCTCTGGAGTAACTGGGTTAAAAGCAAACGACGAATCAGCTGATTCATTCTCTTAAGAAAGTCAACATAATGGCACTTAGCGGGTAGGTTCGATTACCAGCCGCTGTTTCGGGAAATGAGCCTGCGCTCACATCCCGAAAAGGCTTTCTTCTCGGGCACGCGGACCCGAGAGAACGGCGGAAATCGAGCCTACTTAGCGGGTGGCAGGTTATTTGCTAGGGTTGGTCCAACAGAGGCAAAATGTTTGCTGAGAACATTAGCTATACTGACAGGGTCTCTGGTAACTATTTCAGAGTCCGAAGGATCTTTAATGAAAGTGATAGATTTACTTCTCTTTGATTTACGTGCAAGTATGCTATGAATTCCTTCCCATATTTTTTCCATATTAGTCAAATTAGAATCAAAGAATTCAAAATAGTATTGCTGTTTACTTACACGTGTTAAGCTACAAATTTTGTTTCTATAAATTTTGTACTTAGAAACATCACCAGATGCATATAATTTGTTTTTAATCTTAATGGAGGCGCGTAAACCTTGAGTTATCCATGGTTTGGAAAGCTGTTTTGCTTTACGATTTGAGATTGTCTTCATAGGTGGATGCTTATTGACAAGATTATTAAACTTGTTATAAAAAGAAGAGAACAAATCATTCAGATCGAACGATTAAGTTTCAAGAATAGCATTCCAGTCCACTTGGGAGTCGGTGTTGAAACAATCAGCAGAAAACCGCGAGAAGTTTCGCACTTTAAATTTGTTAACGTTTACTTTATCCTTCACAGATTTTAAGATGCAAAATTGAGAGAAATGATCACTAATATCAGATACTATGTTTCCGCAGGTCACAACTTGGTCAGGATTGTTAATAAAGATATTATCGATGAGAGTAGCAGAAGAGCTACGAACACGGGTTAGTTTAATTTGTCAATCGTGGGGATAAGGTAACAGCTTTGCACAGCTTGTTATTGGAAGCGCCGTATGTTTTTTCTCGGTTCGCATTTATATTAAACTCAAATGTTCTTTGTAGACAGACATCGAAAACTAAATAAAAAGATGATTTTTTTTACCGAGATAAGTTATTCGGTTGACCTCATACTCACTGAGACCCTGCGTTGAGTCAGAGGGATTTGAAGGAAGTGACCTTGGCAATTAATGGAGCTCTACTGTTCTGATCACAACCATCAGTTGAAAAAAAAAAAGGCGCTCAGTTTGTTAAATTTTGGTTTGTTTCTCGGTCTACTTCGTAAACTAGGACATTCAGTCGAAGTGCAGTCGACTGAGGACCCCTGGTGAGAAAACTTACGTTACTCCAAAGCAGGCGTCCAGGTACCACGCGCAGCCACTGATGTGAGTAATCAAGATGATGTAGATGGTGAACTTTATGGCTCGCACTTTTCCAATGTCATAGTTTAGGCTGTTTTCCAGGTTTGTGAAAAAACGCGGAATCTGATTAACGCAGAGAGGTAAATACACAAATGAAACAAAAGAAAAAACCAGCAACAAGAATAAGTGAACTGACCGGATAATGATGTCTTTTAATTTAATTATGGAGATGTGCAGAAATCTTGTCCAAAATTAAAACAATAAAATAGCACCACCAACAACATTTTACCCTGATAGCTTTAAGAAGGCGATTTAGGCGCAAAAACGCAAACGTGTGCCATCTTGAATGGAAATCTGTTTGGCCCAAGCTAAACACCTCAATCGGAAGGATTGCCAACAGGTCGATCCAGAAAAGTAAACTCCACTTGTACAACTTTCTTATGTCATCGAGCTCTGCGAAAAAGAAAAAAAAAAGAGCAACCACAATATTAAGGACCCTCTTTTCTGCCCCGTTGTTTGTTTGTAGGTTTTTTTCTCTACTTTGACTTGTTCTGAGTATTCTGAAAAAGGAATGCAACTGAAAGTCTACTGATATAGTATCCTTTACTCGGAAATGAAAACTATCCAAATGGCTAAAGTAAGTCAGATCCTATTTGACATTTCACAAGACGAACATGTTTTAAATTTTTCGAGGTATCGTGAGGTTGGAAAAAATACGCGCCACAAGTATCATGACACTTTAAAATCACGTCACATTTTCCCCCGGCAATCTTAGCGTACTTCAGCTTCATCCAAGCATCACAGTAGAAGAGCACCGCCCAGCAACTGTGTTGACTGAGTGGTAACACTTGACGAAATGATTTGCAGACTCAGAATGTAGTATCGTATTGTTTAGTGGTGGTTCAATTTATCTGTCGCTAGTCGGTAATTTTTTCCTCGTTTTGTCGGTAGTCAGTAATATTATTCGCCCTTTGTCGCTAGTCGGTTTATCCCAGTCACACCCTCTTTTAACACTGGAATAGCCTGCGAACGGGCTCTTCATTTAGGTTTTTCACGGCTTCCATTTGCTCTCGAATGGCGCGCGGTCACTGGGTAATCCCTCAGCTTTGACCGCGCACCATTCAAGAGCAAATCGACGCGACTATCTCTCGGAATAATTCAAATGGAGAACCTGTTCGCAGGCTAACACTAAAACGTGACTGCAATTAAAACGTTTTTGGTCCACTTTACTTTATTACCAGGCCGTCAGACAGGCATATTCATTCGTTTTCTTTTTTTTACGTTCTTCGTTCAACTGTTTCATCCTCTGTTTGTTTGTTTATTCATTAACGTGTTCGTTCGTTTATTTATCTGACATTACCCACTGTTGTCTCCGAAGCCATATTGAACCTTATGACGAAGTCTGCGACCAACACTACCTCCAATAAGTACGTTATAACCAAAAGAATTTGCATAACAACGCTCTCCCCGTAACCAATGGCCTGAAGACTGATTGAAAACGAGGCCACGAAGGTGTACACGAAGCAGATGGTTAAGAGTGTTGCCAGAAGTAGTCGTTCCCAGATCACCGCCAGCCAAGAATCCGGCGTTATGACGTAGTTGGTAAACTTCCACAACGAGCTAAAGGTTGAGCAAGATTGGTAAAAATTGTTAAAACGCGTGGAAGGATAGTACCCTCTTAACATGGAGGTATTTTTGAGAAGGTAATGTATATGATTATACCTTCTTTTTGTTTGATCCGACTGTTCCTTAAATCCCTATAAAAGGATAACACAATAAAGTCAAGAAGTGAATAGGCCATGTAGGCTGCTTTCTCAATATCAAAATTCGGCTTGATAGCGAGGTACAGAGGTCCTTTCAATTGGTTCCACCTTAAAAAAAGCAACAGAGTTTTATATTACCGGTACGTGTAGTAAACTCAGTATACAGCTTTTGCTTAGGAAAAAGTTTTTAAACTATTTTCTGTCTCTACAGTCTCCTCTTTTCTACAGTTTCATCAAACCATCCGTTCGCCACTTCTACATTACCCCTAATACACTTTGTTGACTCCCAAAATTGTTTTCAATTTCTCTCGGGACGATTGTAAGTCCCAAGAACAACTAAAAACGATGCTTATGCAGCATTTTGCGGGTAAAAACAAAGTGTATCATGGGAATGGGGAAGTGGTGAATGCTTCCCTTTCCGACAACCACACCTTCTTCCCCAGCGGCAACTTACTTCTTTGTCTATGTTCCACACCCTCCCCTCCTCTCCACCGCAGCTTATGTTATACTAACCGCGCTCTGTCTCAAACACGTCTTCGCCTCTTCATTATTCATATCCAGGAATGTGTCATCGTCATCTCCCACCGAAGTGTCAAGTTGAACGTGTTTGATATCACACCTATGTTCAACAGCTAAGTACAACTGTTCAGCCACTGAATTAAAAAAAAACGTATTCATACCCTTATTTATACCATGCCATAGTAAATATAAACAATCAGACTGCAGGAAAGCCGTTGCATATATAAACAATAGTCTCCATTTGCCGCGGAAATATGCCCGGATATTTCTCCGCGGACATTATCTGTTTCTCGAGTTTCCGAGAGCGAAGCTTAAAACTGTGTTTAGTATCTTCCAATATTTTTCGCAACGCACATTTGGGGAATATTTAACAATTATTCACAGAAGTGGAGGTAAATACCCACCACTTTCACTGACACTGAAGTGAATAGTTGTTTTAGTATATACACACAAGCTGAATAACTAGCGTTTTTTCAAACAATTTCCTCTTCGGAAACCGAAACGGGAGGCCGTTTTGTTTTTCTTCGGCTGCTCAAAGGTGATTAGTACTTCGCTACTCGCCTCCGAGTTAACCAATCAGAACGCGCGAAAAGCACTATCACTTGTGTGGTATATACTAACACCGGATATTTCCCAGTTTTAGCTGGGGTATATTCAGTCAGGTGATGAATTTAAGCCAATTGCGTGCGAGCGAAAATATTTGATGGATTATAATCGTCGATATTCCACCGACTCTTCCCATCGTGCACCGCATTGATTGTCTGGGGTTGTGTATTTTCTGTGATATGGTATAAAATGGTTACGCCAAGCTTTCTTGTGATATACCATGAAATATCGCACTTATCACTTGTATGTAAATTTTGAACTCAATTCTCTGAAACATGGTTGCGATCTACCAGTCGTTACATGCATATTTAGATTCTGTGAGATATTTCGAGACTTCCGACGTCTTCTTGATATAACGCTTGTTGTTTTGTTTTGGAGAGTTAACGTTTTTTTTTTTGCGGAAGATTTTAAAGGAAATTTATCGGTACTTTCTTTTCGATCGGAATCCTCAGAACCTTCCTTGTCTTACAACTACAACAAAAACAGGTGCGAACTGACCTTTAGGGTAATGTTTGAGAACTCTGTTAAGATCTGCTCTGTCAAGGAGAAAGATAACACACGGGGTGGCTGCTCTAACGGAAGCTGATCTCGGAAGATTGTACACCATGCTCACCTTTCAAAAACAAAGGAAAAACAAAACAAAACAGTTAAAAGTAGCATTTACGTGCTGTTCACATATTCGCTGGTTGTCCATTCATAAACCGTTAAGAATCCACGAGCGTACTGTACAATTTAGTACTTTCCGAGGGCGATGAGCTGCTAAAATTTAGTATGACCTCAACGTTCGGTTTTCTTTTTTTTTTTTTGCCGAGACAAATAGAGCTCAAAACCAACGTTGCGTACTACAGAGACGAACTTGCCAGACACAACATCACGTTTACCGTTTAGAATCGCTACTCGACCTGTATAGATTGTGCTCGACAACTTTATGGCAACTTTTAGAGTTTTGAGCAACTTAGAACACTTTTTGCCTCCCAGGGCAGCTTTTGGATGACAAAAGCAACAAATGAGCGCTCTGAGGTATAAACACATAAACAATTGAAGAAACTAAATGTTGCACTCGTTTTGGTTGGTACTTAAAATGCCGTAGACGTGTAATTGTTGTAATTAATTGTAATTAATCAGTATGAATTGATTTGCGCCCACGAACAACACACCGAATTTCCAGCGGTTGTTCATTGATAACTGTATCTACCATAAGAAATGATGGAAGCAGTTTGCATCAGACAACTTCTGCATGTTGTTTTATCCATGCAAGATGTTTTGTAGTTAAGCAATAGAAAACGTTTTCCGTGTTTGCATAGCCTGATATAAACACGAGAGGGGTTGGGAGAATTCGAGACAGTTATGCAAACCCGAGACGAAGTCGAGGGTTTGCATAACTGTCGAAATTTCTCCCAACCCCTCGAATAGTTCACTTTGGTATGCAACTTTTTAAATTTTGGTAGCATTTTTTCCGGTTTTCGGGCATTTTTGGATCATTTTTCGGAGCAACTTTCGCTCAATTTACTGGCACAATCTATACAGACCTAATCGCTTGTAACACAGTTGAAAGTATACACTGTAAATTAAAACTACCGAAGACAGAGACCTATTTTACTCTGAAATACAGCTCTTAAATATGTATATGCCCCTCAAAGAGTACTTTCTCTAACGACCCTGTTATTTTTCTAAATGATTTAGTCCTTGCACACTTCATTCTTTTATCTGAGAGAAGAAACGATTCCCTGAACGCAGCAACGCCCCTTCTCGATGAGTATCTAAGCAACAAAACGAGTGTGACGGATGGGTAAGGGTATGGATAGGGTTACTCACACTTGGTAGTGCAAGGGACCCTCAGATGTGAGTACGAGTTCAAGATTGAGTACGAATCTCGAATTTCTAATTTCAAATTACTCACCTTCCTTGAAACCTCACTCTTGATACTTATCAGTAGATGAGGAGATTGTAGAAATTTACAAGATTGATGCCACTAGTGATCATCTAAAGCGCACAACAACTGAGATTTAAAAGGTCTTTCTCGTACTCAAATCTGAAAGTCCCTAATTGCTAGTTGGGGATAACCAGGGGTGGGGAGGCACTGCGGTGAAAGCATACCCCATCCTCAACTCACCACCAAGGTGTGATAAGCCAGATCCCAGGACTCGGCACGCAAGTAATTCTCGTCCGTGTTCAGGGAGGTTGTACTCCTGTTACACAGGTTTTCCACAAAACGAATATTTACAAACTCCATTCAGCTGTGCCTTCAGACTATGGTATCCGAAATATGATGTCCTCGCTAGATTATGGCTCCACCGGTTTATATAAATGGTTAATAAACCGAACGTTGTAGTCAGGCTCACTTACTTCGCCGAATAGTTTTCCCTCCTTTAAAGTGACCAAGACTTCACTGTCATTTTCACAAAGAATCTGTTAAAATGAAAAACAGGTAAAAGCATTGTTATAAGGAACGGTCATACTGCGTTTCGATGTCGCCGGTGCCTATTTCCCTTTCGCAAACGGTCGATGCCATCATTGGTAACCAAGCCTTTAGTAGGGCAGGCGTAATTTTATGAGCTCTGGATTGAGTAATAATAAGGCAATTTACTTTTCAAATCGTCTTAGAAAGGGCGACGTTTAGGTCCTGCTTAAATTGCGTTAATATTTCGGGACAGGGCTAGTACAGATGTATCAGTTATGAAAGCCAGTTAACTATAACATATACCTAAAATATTTGGGTTGGAAATTTCTATTTTTTAATAAGGAAGACTTTCCGTATCAGTTGAAAATTTTTCTAACTGTCTTAAGATGGTAAAAGCCCTGGGAAACGAGGGCACATTGTTGCCGACACATTGTTGCTCATGATGTTTCTTCGGCGCCCAAACGAGCGGGACACTAGATGAATGTTGTGTTTACATGCCGCACAAACTGGGAAACATTTTTTGTGGACACAAAATGTTTCTGAACGAAATCAGAAACACTTTTTGTGTCCGCAACAAATGTTGCGCGCGCGGGCAAACGGGGAAACATTTGTGTCGGCAACAATGTGTCCGCAACAATGTGTCCTCGTTTGCCAGGGCCTTAACGACCGATTACGAAACGGACAGTTGCGGCGCCGGTGGCGGTCTGTCGTACTGGAAAAAGACACAGTATTCAGTTACTATCTTGCTTGTGTCAAATAAAATGCCCTGGACGATGATTAAGTGTGATTCAACATGTTATGATTCAGGTAGTCGATGAATAAAACAAATGAAAATGCTCATATTTGACGCAAAAATTGGTAGGGTTCGCGTATCACCTCAACGGCCCTGGCAAACGAGGACACATTGTTGCCGACACAAATGTTTCCCCGTTTGCCCGCGCGCGCAACATTTGTTGCAGACACAAAAAGTGTTTCTGATTTTGTTCAGAAACATTTTGTGTCCACGAAAAATGTTTCCCAGTTTGTGCGGCATGGAAACACAAGATTCATATTGTGTCCCGCGCGTTTGCGCGCCCAAAAAACATCATGAGCATCAATGTATCCGCAACAATGTATCCTCGTTTGCCAGGGCCTTAATGTTAACTCCTGGGCGTGAGAACGCAATGCTTTTAATCAGCTGTAAGTTCAAACCTTTTCCATCGGCTGAGTAAAACATTGAGAGTGATTTTTCCCTTGCCGTTGGTTTCCAAAAACACAAAAATCCAAAGGAAATAGAACCCCACAAAAAATCCATTGACTGTTTACCTTGCGCTTAGTGTTTACAATTTGCTTAACACTTTAAGCTACACTTGAGGTTCAGTTACAGCTAAACAAAAAACACTTATAAGAGTAAAAAGAAACTCACTTCTGCTCTTCCCCGATGGATGTAGAACATGTGATGACCAATGTCGCCTTTGCTTGCTATGGTCTGATTGGGCATGTAAAATACCGGGTGGATCACTAAAGAGAGCATGCGCTTAAATCCAGGGTTGAGACCTCTGAATAACGGTGCCTGCAATTTTGAAACAAAACAAAGACAAACAAACAAATTGACCACTTTTTTGTGATAACTAGAAGCAGGTTGTTGATATAATTAATTTTTTAACATGAAATAATTATTTGGTCGAAGAAAATGTTCAATGAGATTTTGGGTTGGAGAAACACCTTATAAGAAACTCGTGTTATCTATAGTTGACAATTGTTCACCGAAGTGAAATGTCCGCCACTTTCATCGACACTGAGGTGAATACTTGTTTTAGTATATACAACACAGGTTGA
>OX419339.1:28485015-28527515 GCA_948470475.1 Galaxea fascicularis
CAATATATATCAACAGAAAAAGCGAAATTCAAGGCTTCGTCTTCATTACGTTCGTACATTCATGCAAATTTTCAGCCCGGTCGGTCGAAGAATTCGCTCAAAGGAATGCAGTCGCTTCTTCGCCGTTTTGGTTCCTTTGTCGATGCTGTGTTGCCTCAGTATTGATACGTTCGCGAGCATATCAATACAGGTAACACAGCAGATCAAGATTGATTTGATTTCATATCCGCAGTTCACATATGATCTCTTTCATCAGGGACCGCGCAGAGGGAGGGGCTGGGGGGGCTTTAGCCCTCCCCCCCCCTCCACTTTTTTGCAAGAATAAAAATAAATTTAACAAAAAATAATTTAACAAAAGTAACGGAGTGAAAATTAGCAAAAAATCGTTAATTCGAAAGTGACCAGAGATACTGGCAAAGACAAACGCGCAGATAAATAGACAGAATGAAGCACTAGTCGTTACAATTGTTAATATATTATCGTTATAATGACATCCTCCGTCACTTTAGAGAAATTGAATAGAAATCCACAAGCATGCCCCCTCCCCCGCCCCCAAAAAAATTTCCTTCACGCATTCTTCTTTAGCCCCCCACTCGAAAACTTGCTGGGCGAGGTATCACATGGCCAAGGTATCAACCGTCACATGATTTTGTTCGTTGTTTTGACACACGTACACTGACAAAACCAACAAACAAATAGTTTTCCGTGCATACACTTGACAATAGGACATTAGTTGCGAAAAAACGCGGTGGGGTTTACCATTGTAAAACAGCATAGTAGCTGTATTCACTGTTTACAAACATTGATGAGCCATTTGTTTTGTTATTCGCATTTGCTCGCCGTAGAACAAAAGAACCCTTTGTCTCAATAACTAATAGATCTCTGGTTGGGACATTTATAACAATAGGTGACGTAACGGTGAGTATCGCTATAGACGTTATTTTTTTGCTTTTGGTTTACCATATGCATACTAAAGAAGCTTTACAATACATTTAAGATTGGGAAAATAGCTCTGGGATTTGGACAGTTTAATGTTGAGGAGGCGACAGAAGGGTTGTTCAGCTTTGACCACTCGGACGAGCATCAAGAAGTCTCAATCGGCAGTGTTGAAAAAGAGACTAAAGTGCGTGAAATGGAAGGCATGTGTGCGAGGGGAATATTACTGTAATATTCACCTAAGGGATTGTCAACTTTAATAATCCCCTAGGGGGTTATTAAAATATCAGCCCCGCACTCCCCTGTTACAATCAAAGCCGCCCCCAGCTTTTCAGACGGTTGTTAATTAGCGGGGTTTATCCTATATAATCAGCCATGTGAAAGTTAAAAGTTAAAGGGTAATTCTTGGAAAGGAGACTCCATGACACAAGCGTAGGTTTAGATATTGAAAATTTATCGTGTATTTGACAGAGATCGTTTTGGTGTCAGTCTGCATTTTACCCGGGGGGGGGGGGGTCTCCCATATGGAACAGATGGGGATGCTTAAAAACACACAAATGCGACATGCAATAATTTTTAATGATATAAAGACATAATCATCGAATGCTTTTATCTAAAAGTAGTTTTTGAAAGCATTGTCATAAATCTCAAGTTCTTCATCATGTTCATGCCGCATTCTCTTTGGCACTTCAGTAATAACAAGAAACGACTTACCTTTTGCAGCGGTTTCCAGGCCTTTCGTCGATCCGATCGCTTGTTGGCAGTGAAATTTATAATCCAGTAAATATTGAAATGAAAACAGGTCGATGCAAGACCACAGAAATAAAGGACGAACTCTTAGAACACGTTGAGACAACAATCCGGAAATCAGCTCACGGATATTTTTGGCATGATCGTTTTGTAATTTTGTAAGCGCTAAACCCGCTGAGTTTCCTGTTATAGACAAACAACAGACAAAGCACAAAGACATCTTGTAATAACGCTTCCTTTATTGTCACTGATTAATCGGATTATAATGTTCTCTACTATTTGCAGAAATCTCTGATCTATAACCACAGAGGTAATGTGGTAAACAAAACAAGTTAAAAAGAATATCTGACTTCTGTTTCCCTTCGCGTAGTTCTGTATTTCTTTGCGGAATCCTAAACGAGGCCTTGGCGGCTTAAAATATTGGCGCTTTGCCCGGAACACCGTAAGCGAGACAAAAATCCAAAATTTACACCCCTAAGCGAGACGACGAGCATCCCCGTGGGGAGTCCCCCCCGGGGGCATTTTATATCGAGTTTGCTGTCTACAATCTTCATTTCATACCCAGTCTGTAGTCTGCGTTTTATACTGACCGGTTTTGGAACTGTCTCGATTCCGTCATGTTGCACGATACCATGTGCTCCAGTCGTAGTATAGAAGAGCGTGTAGTGGTAGTGGTAGCTCTTGGTCACGTGAAAATTTTTTTTTCATATGAAAGTAAATTTTCGCATGGCCGAGCGCTGCCACTAGCTTTGTTTTGCATTATCATCAGAATGGATTTAATTTTAATCTGAATCAAGTTTGATTTTAATTTGTTCTTTGCTTTTTGTTTTACGTTTAATTGCCCTTGCATTTGATTTTGACTTTATTTACATTTCATTGAATTGTATTTCCTTTTAATGCTATTTGCATTTTGTTTCACATTTTATTTGCTTAAAAAAAGAAAAACTTTCCCGGAAAATTCAGGGCCCGATTACATGGCGAATTTCAGTCCGGGCTGAAATTTCATCCCGGCTTCTGAAACAAATCCTCTGAAAATCAAATAGTCGATTACATGGAGATTTTTTCAGCCCGGGGCGAAATTCAAACCGGGCTAGGATTTTCAGCCTGGGCTGAACTGCGCCCCGGGCTGAAAAAATCTCATGTAATCGAAAAGAAATTTCAGCCCGGGCTGAAAAGCAGGAAATAACATGGCTGCCTGATTTTCCCGAGACTCTTCGCGCCAAATTTGGTGCCGAGACTAATATTTCAGCCCGGGCTGAAGTTCATCATGTAATCGCAACAAAATTTCAGCCCGGTTGACCGGGCTGAAATTCGCCATGTAATCGGGCCCTCAGTGGCAGTCCTCGGCCACCATACTCGTGTATTTCCTAACTCTCGGCTTTAGGCTAAATTTTTCAAATCGTCTATATGCGTCTTCCAAAAATCGATATTTACGGCAATGGTTTGTATTTTCTTTGCCAATAAAGGCTAATTCCTGATTAAGACGTTTAAACATGATGTTATACATGGGTTACATTTCTTACTGCTAATTTCAGGATTCGGTGTAGACCAAAATTTAGGAATCTTCGTGACAGTGCCCCTTTAAGGGCATTTGCCGTCCACAACAATAGGGAGCTTAACAACGACCACAGCGACGGCGATGAAAACGTCATTAAAAAAAATGTAAGGCCCGTTTCAAACGCCGTGCTAAAGTCGTGCCGAACTAAATTCGTTATTTAAGTTCGACTTTGGCACGGCTGTAGCACGGCGTTTGAAACCATTTAAGAATTAAGTTCGACTCTGTCGTGTAGCGCGGCAAGCTATGTCGTGCTACCCGACTTTGGCACGCCATGGTTTCAAACGGTGTGCTATTGCCGTGCCGAACTGAATTCATAAATTATAAATACATTTTAAAAGTCAGCAAAAACCGGTTTGTTATGGTTTGACGCATGTTTACAGCGACAGCTTTTAACTCGACTTAATTAAGCTCGACGTTTGAAACCAAGTCGTGCCAGTGTCGTGCTACAGTCGAACCAAATTGAATTTAGTTCGGCACGACTTTAGCACGGCGTTTGAAACGGGCCTAAGTTCTCGTTTTTGTAACTTTTGGCGACTATTCCAATTTGTTTAACGTGGAAAATGCTGGCAAACTATCCAGGGACTCAATTTGCCGTCATGCACTCACGTTCTCTAGAAAACATGAGATTTGGTCATTTCACCTTGTTGTTTTGCAGAGGACGGCAAAGAAATGTACCAAAATGTAAACGCACATGCAGAGCGATTGTTTTTCCCGCATTAAACCTATTGTTTTGTGGCGTTCTCGTTGCCGTTGCCGTCCTCTTTGCTTTTAAGCAAAAATGCAATCTGTCGTGTCTTTTTCCGCCAATAATTATTATTTTCATTTTAAATTTTCTTTGTTTTAGTTTGGTCACGTGATATTTTAGGTTTTTGGACAGTTCAGTCTCTTTCTTTCTCGTCCTTTGTGGAGTTGTTAGAGTATTTTTCGAGCTTAACTGTTGCGATTACACGGTTGTTTGTGCATCGAATAAGCATAGGTTGGGTATACCTCTTGTGGAACGCTGACTTGGCCGATCGACGACAGTAAAGAACGGCAAAGAACTTGAGGTTTGTGACTGATCTCGTCTTTTGGATTTACGTACATCACACCTCTCACGAATTTATGAAGGCCAAAAAAAAAGCGCTCTGGCATGTACTATCTCTATGACAGGCTAGCGCGGCGGCTGAAAGATAAGACACCAGCAGCTAGTCGTCTATTATGGTTAATTATGTTGTAGTCATGGTATCTTCCTTTCATTAGGAGATGTTTCATTTGGCGAAATGCCCGCGTCTGACATATCGGCAAGTGTGGAGACCAGCACTCCAGCAGTGGTTAAGTACGAGGGGGTTTGGTGATCACAACCAACCGCGCACATCACAATGCCGTAACGGAGAAAAGGTAAGAAAGCAGACAGTCTTCAGACGGATCGCACCATTGCAAGACTGAGGTTTTGTTGGAGGATTTCCTCTGGGTTACGTAGATTTTAGTGACCTTGGAAAGGCTTTGCATTTTTTGAATCTCACAATATCACAATTTGCAGGTAAAACCGACGTTTTCAACACAAGAGATGCGGCGTCGCTTGAATATGATACGCCGCCACATGGAAATCAATCAGCTTGACGCATGCGTTTTCACGTCTTACCATAATATCCATTATTTCAGTGATTTTCTTTTCTGTTACTTTGGACGGCCTTATGCTTTCATTATTACACCCAACAAGACTGTAAGCGTATCTGCTGGTAAGGTTGTTCAGCTATTTATATGTATTTATATACCATACCATAAGAAATACAGCCAATCAGAATGCAGGAAAACCGTTGTGTATTCGTCGGTATTGCACCAAACCTTCCTATCAGTCAGTGCAATTCAACGGTATCACACCCAACCTTCCCATTGTGCACTGCATTGATTATGTAATGCCACGCGCTCGTATTTTCTATGACATGGAATAAAATAGTTATGCAAGGCTTTCTCGTGGCATGCCGTGGAATATCCTACTCGTCACTTGTATGGAGTTTCTTTGCATACACACTCGCCTGAAGGCTCGTGTGTATACGAAGAAAATACGAGTGACTCGTGGGATATTCCAGGGTATACTACTCGAAAGCATTGCATAACTAGTATATATACTATTATGCAATACTTTTGAACGGTGTGCCATGGAATAACCTACAGGTTACCACTTCCTGACATACACAAATGCACACAAGTCTTAAGGCGAGGGGTTTCCAATTTATATATTACGAGAAAGCTTTACATAACTATTTTATTCTTGGTTTTCATCAATAAAATAAAATATGAGTAAAAATAGAACTGTAACCACGGTGAGACATATTAAAATATAAGAACATTCTCGGGTAAAAAGGCTTAAAACATAAGCTTTCGGCTATCAGTCTATAGCCTTTAACGAATGAAGAAATGTAAGCGCGCGGACGGAATATATACAGAAAGGGGTGCGAAAAAATTATTTTAAAAGTATAATACAAAAAAAGGTGTAAAAACTTAAGGAGAGTAAAATAAAATGTAAAAAAGGTCTAATTAGAAACGTTCGAAAAACACTAGAATCCTGGCACACAGCAAAAACTTCCGACGCGGAAAATAACTCTAAGCCGTTGCCTAGGCAATACTCCATTTTATTGTAATAAGACCCTTTTTACATTTTATTTTTCTCTCCTTTTTTACACCTCTTTTCACAAAAAAGTGGTCGTAATGACGAGGTGGTCGAATTAACGGGGTGGTCGTATGGCAGGGTTCCACTGTATTAGTCACAAAGCTCGTAATATCTTGCAACCACAGCCACCTAGGACGCTGGGAATAGTATGTTTTTCTATCATGATAATTCTTTGAACAGAGAAAAAATGGTGTAAAAGTTTCATATTTCTTCAAAAAGCTTGAAGAAAAATGCGGAAATGAACATAACGAGCCTTTAAAAATTTATTTGCAATATTTGAAAACACTCCTACAAACTTTTTTTCTAAATAAAATCTGGTCTACCAGTTGCGGTATTAGAGTTGTTTACACTAGATTTCTGGCTGGATTTTGAGATAATTGAGCTATGGTAACACCCCAAGCCAAACAAAACTGCTGCGAACCTCCTTGTGATAGAGCGGCTTTCAGCTGAGTGTCGCAAGTAATTCACGTTTGCTTTGGTTTTACTTTACTTTGCTCTGTGATTGGTTGATAAAACTCGCGCCACTTCATTAGCCAATGAGAAGCAAAACCAAAACCAATCACGAGTTCCATGCGCGCATTTTCGTCGCTTCGTGACGGCTGCTTGTAATTACTGGTTGGTCAAAATCTGATTGGTTCACTCAGCTGGCTGTGCTCCTTGTTACTGGTCAGAGTAATTGCTTCAGTTATGGTTTTACAACACGACATTTTTTAGCTATGTTTTCTGTTTCATCGAAGGCATTGATTACGGTCAACCCTGGCGCCGGACATTTGGGGATAATATCGTCTACACGGACTGGGAAAAAGACAACTACTTTTACGCGGTGAAAGATCTGGTTTGTGCGATTCGGTTTTTCTTTGTTACCTGGCAGAAAGCTTTTTTTTATTTATTCGCTTTTTCCATTATAAATTCTCCTTCCCCACCCCTATCCCCCTATGCGGAACTTTGTCCTTTCCACTTGAAAGCTTATGACCAGCACCCAGTTTTCCCTTAACAGGTGGGTAACCAATCGCCGAGGCATATTTCCCTTTTGTAAACGATTGTTGCCTCTTTTAACGGTCGATTTCATCATAACCAAACATTAACAAGGATAAATGTAATTATGCTGTGGTTGAATTTTATCCTTGGTTCAAATTTTACTTTCATTTGTTTTTAGGTGTGGTTATGGGCTACTTTCGAAATATCAAAATTCCGTGAAATACCGCTTGATAGCTTGGCCAAGAGGACAAAATCAAAGGAAAATGGACGTTACGTTAATCATCTTCCACATTCCTTACAATTCGTTTCTATTGTTTTTGTATTCTGGGCCTCGTTGTGAAGCTGAATTTTGTATTTCGAAAGCAGCCTATTACATGCTCTGGTGTCACCTTATTTGATTTGTTTTAAATCGTCTTAGAAATGGTGAAGTTTAAATTAGGCTTAAGTTAACTTGCGTTAAAATTTCGGGATATGGCTAGGTTGACCTGTTATAGATGTATCAGTTATGAAAGCCAGTTGATTACAATATACACTTGAAATGTTTGGGACCTGTGTCCAATTAGCGTGGTAGCGTAGTGGTAAGGGAAAGAGGGTAGCAAATGACCCAAAAGGGTCTGGGTTCGTTTCTTTCTTTTTGTTTTGTTTTTTTATAAGGGAAACTTTCTATGCCAGTTGAAAATTCTCCACTTACTCAATCCAACCGAAGCTCATACCTATGATTTGAAATTATGCTGTTTTCTTTCGAGGTTGGAGACGCTAAAAACGTCGGTCTCGAATTTGACTGGGTCACTCTGGACAAACATCGAAAATTTACCGACGCCTTGCCGAGCGCCAAATTCGTAGATGTCGGTCAGCCAACCATGAAAATGCGAATGCTTAAGTCCCAGGAAGAGATAGAACTGATCAAAAATGGTGCGCGGATCGCCGATCTGGGAGGGGAAGCTGTTGTCAAAGCAATCAAAGAAGGTGCAGCTGAGCACGAGATTGCGTTGGCTTCCACGGACACGATGGTGAGAGAAATTGCAGCCACTTACCCAGACAATGAAATCAGAGACAGTAAGTTACGTTTCATAATTAGTCTCCAATCTGAGGGGATTACACATTCCTTCTCAAGCTGGGTTGCGCTAAGCGTGTTACCCTTTTTTAAGCCAAGAGTATCGTGAGGAGACATTTTGTTTATGAGCTTTTATGGAACAAAAGACCTCAGCTCGATTGTTGGAAGAATGTGGAGGTTTCCAACTGAGTGTCAAAACCAAACCCAAAGCGATTACTCTTGCCAATCAGAAGGGAGGCAAACAGTTTAATTCGCCCTTGTCACACGGAGGCCATATTGTCCCGGGAGACTAAAAAAGCTTTGTTTACCACGCCAAGCCTCGCCCCCACGGTTTCGACTACGAGGCTTGGCGTGGTAAAACAAAGCTTTTTTGGTCTCCCGGGACAATATGGCCGCCGTGTGACAAGGGCGAATGAATCGATCGCTGCGCGCAACTCGCGATTGGTTAACCTTCCTGAGAAACTGGCGCGAGTCATGTGGACCAATCACAGGGCGTAATAAAGCAAAATTAAAGCAAACGAGAACTACTTTCGACATGCACTTCACTGAAAATCGCTCCATCAAACTTATCAGTTATCATTTAAACTGGGAAAAAAACGTCGGTACTACCCCCGAGTCATTCGACTGATCCTTCTTCACACTAAAGGTCCAAAGCACTGCTCAGTCGCTTTCAAATTAGAAAGCCAGAACCATCTGGCTTCCTGTTTCAGCCCAATTTCAGTCCAGAGTTAAACTACTTTTACTTAAATATTTTTTAGACAACCAGCTCAGATACTCTTGACAAATAACCCACTTTGTAAAAGAGTAGGGGCCTAGGAACGAGTTTTTTTTATTAATCGTTTGGGAAAAATGTTTCTGCCACATGAAAGAAAATCTCAAAACTGGTCACGTTACCAACTTTGAGCCTGCTTAGTAGAATAGGGGTTTAAGAAAGGCTCATGGAAATTTTAGAGACTTTTTATGGTGTGGGGGGACTCACTTTCCGAAAGAGAGACATTTGTATGGGAATTTCTTGATTTTCAAATGGATGTTTTCTGGCGGCCTTTCATGACCCTTTCATGTGGGAAACCATTTAGTTCATTTTATTTCATTCCCAGGCCCTTACTCTTTTCCAAAGTGGGCTATTATGATATTATTCCTGGATCCACGACAAGATCATTCCACGACGGTTCATTCGTTTTTTTTTTTTTTTGTTCATCTAGCCTGGACCTGGTTTCAGTCGGGAATTAACACTGACGGAGCCCATAACCCAGTCACTACACGTCGGGTAGAAAAAGGAGATATTCTGAGCCTGAACTGTTTCCCTATGATAGCAGGGTAAGTTTCCTGGAAACGAATTCTGTGTCGTGAAATATTTTATTTTATCATATGACCCGTACGGCCCCGCGCGCGCTTTCATTCTTAAACTATTGACAAAATCCCTGTATGAGGGCCGTACGCATTAGCGCGAGCAGGGCCGGAATAACTACTTAATAACCGAGAGTGTGGTCGTTATGGGAAAATCTCAAACTGAGGCCTTGCCGTATTGACCGAGCGATAGCGAGGTCAATACAGCTAGGCCGAGGTTTGAGATTTTCCCGTAACGACCAAACGGTCGAGGTTATTAAGTTGTTTATTATATGGCTAACATAACGGTTCTACAGGGAAAACAAAAATTACTTCTAGCACAAGTCGTCGCTTCATGGTAATCTATTCATTAATTTTTTCCAAACTCAGGTCAAACGTTTCACTAACAGTTTTCCTGGTCGTGTTTTCAGTTTTTTTGCTCTAGAGGCACCAATTTTCAATGTCAATAAAACAAATGTGGCCTTTGGATGACTTTTTGTTGTTTTTGTTCCTAATTTGCATCATCCGTAATCGGCCCGTGGGCATTACGGGAGAATAATGCCCAAGCGCTTCGCTTCACTTAGCCAATCAGAGCGCGCGTTATATCGTATACAAACACTAGCCATATAATAAAAAGGCGTACAGCCCTGTTAGGAACACGTACGGCCTCGCGCGATACGATTTTAGAGGATTTCGTCGCGTCTAACCATGTAAATTTATTTTACAACCAGAAAGCAAATACAAACAACATATTAGATCAATTTTATGTGCAAATTAGTCGCCCTTATTGTAAAAACTTCATCTTTTACGCATTCATGAAGTGTCTCAGGAGGCCATATGATAAAATGCTTATTGACCGGACAAGAAAATATTTGCCTCTCGGTCATGGCGCACGGACCTCGCTGCGCTCGGTCCGTACCGGCCACGACCTCGAGCCAAATATTTTCCCGTCCGGCCCTCCCACTCAGTCAATAAGTACATATTATGTAAGATAAAAGATAAGTTAGACATAGACTGGGCCGCAGATAACTTAAAAGCTGATCGAGGCGGACAAGTCTTTATTGAGTATATATAGCAGTTGCCGCGGGCTGCGATCGTTGCGTTGCCATCTGCGGTAATCTGGAGTATCATGTCTAAGAGCAGTGAAGTTCTAAAGCGGCAAAAAGTATGCTTTCTACACTTAATGAATTAATGCCTTTTTTGAACTGACCAAATGAAATGAATTCCTGAACTCAGGTTTGTAAAAGTTTCCATGCCCCATAAACTGTCGCTGGAGTACAACTGTTAGTTTTTGGTTTCGATTGTTGTAAGTGCACGGTAAAGGAAAATCGCTGCAGTCAAAGAATGATCAATATTAATAAAAAAAAAATGTCAATCTTTTGCTAAGCTCAAAGCTCAAGTCTCCCGCATGCGTAGCAAACCTTGCTTTTCATTCCCCGTATGTCTCATTTTGTTATTATGATTTTTTTTTGGCTGCTTCAGATATTATACCGCCCTCGAACGCACTCTCTTTTACGATCACTTGCCCTCAGACCGCCACATGAAACTCTGGGAAATCAACTGTAAGGTTCACCGAAGAGGCCTGGAGCTAATCAAGCCTGGAGCGCGGTGCTGCGACATAGCGAAAGAGCTGAACGAAGTGTTCCTTGAGCACGACTTGTTGAAGTATCGCACCTTTGGTTACGGCCATTCTTTTGGCGTTCTTTGCCACTATTACGGCCGCGAAGCAGCTTTGGAAATCCGCGAGGATGTGGAAACAGTCCTGCAGCCTAACATGGTCGTGTCCATGGAACCGATGATAACGATTCCTGAGGGAGAGCCTGGGGCTGGGGGATATAGAGAACATGACATATTGGTTGTCAAGGAGACGGATAGTGAAGACATTACGAAGTTTCCGTTTGGACCGGAGTGCAATGTCATTAAAACTTAATCGTTGCAAAGTCGGACTCTACAACTTGATTTAAGTACATCAAACTATCGACTAGTTACATTCAATGAACTACTCTATATCTATCAAAATCGAGGTAGTAATTCTAAAGAAACGTTGTCATTCAGCAGCATGCGGGATAATCGAATAATCTAATGATGCCGTGGATCACTGAAAGCAATAAATAGACACAGAAGTTTCTTTCAGCAACCTGACACAGACGCCATAGCTTGGTGTCGTCAAGTCAGAAGCGAAAATATCTTCCATTCTTCATTTGTATACGGATAAGAAATGTTATTCTGCCAAGGAACAGAATGCAGGGTAAATTGTTTCGCAGAACCATCTCGATTCATTGTTTAAAAAAAAAAAGTTCCTGGATTCAGATGTCCAGTGAGCAGCAATACCTGACCGCGCAGAGGACGAGCAATCGGAGAAACAACTTTGATATTTTTGGCACAAGGAGATTTTCCGACATTTGTTGATTGATCAAACGACGGTACTGACATACAAGCAGGTGAACACGCACGAAAACAAATAGGGCGGCTACCTTACAGCACCCGTGTTCTTGCTAAATGACTGGTTTTAGCACTGCACCGTAACGGACAAAACGGGTTTTGGGTTGAGGGATATAGAATGAAGATTAAAAAATACTAAAATCTTGCAATCTTTTCAATATATGTTTGTTTGAAGGCTTTGCTTCGGCTACTCAGCCAAATTCCAAAGACAGTGATCACCGCTCGGGCAACGTAAATGAAACTGAACAGGGTTAATTTCACAAGGCAGGCAAATATGAAGTACAAACTTTTACATCCCCATTTCAGCCATTAAATCGTCAGCATCTGGTGGAGACTTGTCCGAGGTTCCTCGGCGTGAACGGGATCGAGATGAAGTTATACTGAAACATAAAAACCATAAGTATGTGTGATTTGAAAATGAATTGAACCCGGGTTATTGCGCGAGAGACTTGATACCATCTACAGACGTTACACACAATATTTTCGTGTTACTGCCCGCAGCCCAGGGCGAATGATTAACCTGTCCTTGGGTTATCCTCAGCATTGCTTCCATTTTAATTAAAAATATTAATCCCAGACGACTTCCTCCCTTAAGATTTCACTTGAACTTAACTTTACCAACGTAAAATTCGATTTTCAAAACATTCAACAAAAGAGAAAAACGTCGGTTAGCTCTTAACGCTTAAACTCCCAGGGAAATGATTCACATGTATTTTCTCCTCACGATTTTAGTACATTATGAAAGAAACAGGTGATGAGAATTGACGAATTTAACAGTTGGAGGGTGCTGTCTTGATACAACATCAAATTCTCTTACGTAATTTACAAGCAAATGTATGGCAGCTTGTAGCGAGAATTGCTAATCAGATGTTGGGACTTAAACGGTTGATAGCAGTTTGGCAGGAACTGGCGGTCGCACAAGCGGATCCAGGTTGTCGAAACGTCAGTTATTTTGAAGAGTCGTTCTCAGGACTACTCTCATCCGAATGATCGTGCTTCATAAAGGTGACTATAATTGTGGCTGATTCCATAACACGAACTCTCGCTTTTCATATTTCATTCTAACTAACAGAGAGCAAGGGATTTACAAAGCGAAACAGATGACCGTTCATTTAAAAAACAAAGAAAGAACAGGCCCGCGTACACATTTTCCTGACTGTTTCCTGAGAGGTCCGCATGTTTCACATAAAATAATGTAATTAAGTTATTTTGGTAAGTGACAGATCTGGGTAACTAAAAAAAAGTGGGGGGGAGGGGAACTTTCCAGCCTCAGCCCCACCCACGTTCCCCCCCCTCCTCACCCCTGCGCAGTTTTTAAACTTTAACTTTAACATGCTTAAACGTAACTTTATTCATTTATATTGCGCAAGTATCAATTTAAACTTTTCAAATGCGCATAAAAAAACCGAACAAGGCTCAAAGTCTGAAGAGGATGGCATCTAAAACTGGTGACGTTTTTGCTTTGGATGAAAAGCTGTCAACCTTCTTGTGAAAACAAAAAACACAAAAGCAAAACAAACAATCACAAGGGTACCCCTCCCACCCACCCACCCCACCTAACTCTTGGTGCATAGTTCAAGCTTTGTCGTGCACCCAAATAAACAGGCTCTCACCTCTCCCCTGAGGAACTGCTTGGTGTCTTTTTTACAGAGGGTACCTTGGGTAAAACAAGCTTAGCGGCTGGTGATTCCTTCGGCTTTGGTTCTCGCCGACGGCGTCTGTCAGGTGAGATGGAAAGAATAAGGAAGGGACCAGTTAAAGGACTGGTAAAGGGACCGCAGAACAAACACCAACTTCTGAGTGATGTTTGGTAAACACACAGTAATAACAGTATTATAACAACAGTTTATAAACTCAATGACTGTGAGCTCGTCATTCGGCAACGTCTACCTTCCCTTATTAACACGCAGGGCGCCTTGATAACGTCGACTATTTCTCCTTAGCGTTTTAGCAAGTTTAAATAAATGGTTTTCAAGGCCCTTTTAAACGTGGACAGGGAGTTGGAACTTCTAATATAGTACGGTAATTCATTCCAAAGTCTCGGGGCAGCAATAGAGAAAGCTTTATCTCCGTACGTCTTTCTATGAGACTTCAGTGCATCCAGCAATTTCTGATGTATTCCGAAGCAAACGTGAACGGGCGCGATGATGCAAAAGTTCAGATAATTTAGGTAGACAGAAGTCAGACCATTCAGACCTTTGTATACGAGCAACACTGATCCTAAAATAATATAGCAAGAAGGCTAAACGCGTGTCACAAATCAACCTCCGTGTAGCAAATCCTCTTACTTCCCTTCACTCTCCTCGTAGCTAAATGGTTTACGGATCTCCTAGAGGAGACGGATTTTTCGTCATTTCACCGTTACTTCGTGACTCTCTGGCTGAGTAAATCTTTTTAACATGGAATTTACACTACAATTTACAAGAATGCTTCTCGCAAATAACCGTGGCCCTTATTATTCAGGCACCGGCTTTTTGACAAAATAATAAAGTTGCGTCAGTTGGTCCACCGGAGGTAAATACACATCAAACGTACACCGGGCGAGGTAACGACATAATTATGGCACCGCCCGGAACAGCCACATGATAACTCCAACTACCGTCATGCTTTAAACTTTCCTGTCTGATATGGATTTTTGTTTTGGCGTTGATTACCCGTCTACCGAATTTGCATCCAAAACATTGTTGCCTTCGCTACACTTGTATGTGATCTAAATGTTTCAAATCATGCTCTACATTACGGTTTACCACGAACTCTTTCCAGTTCGCTCAGGAACGATAACAAGCTTAGCGTGTGAATGCAAGAGGCCGTTTCCTTTATTACAATTAACTCCACACAATACTGAGTACTAAAAAGGCGGAGGGGGGGAGGGGAGCATCCAAAAAGCGCTAAAAGGCACCATGCTGTTTAGGAAGAGTTTGTTATAATTACATAAACAAACAACATCTCTCAAAAATCTCCTGTAGTTTCCACGCTTACTTGCGTGTTTGGCATACCACGCTAATCCTGAGAGAATACTATAACAACCATTAAATATGTTAACTATAACACACCTTTTAGCAGTAGGTTTGATCTCTACAGTTTCCTCTTCAGGAAGTAGGGATGGACTAAACACTGTAGAGGTGGGTTCCCTTTTCCTTGCTGCCTTAACGGAATCTGTGACAGGTGACTACCGAAAAATAATTCATCAAATTTACACATACACAAACTATGATCCAAGTGCTTAGTTGCAGAACTCGACCAACAAACCACTTGGTCTGCCCACAAATGGAAGCCAGACAAATAAAGTTCACTTACTTTTTGGTTATTGTGTAGTCCTGTGTGATTTTATGGTATTTTGGGTCGGTTGACTTCTCACCTGCTGCACAATAGTAGAAACCCACAACACTATAAAATCACACAGGACCATACAACAGCCAAAGGCAAGTGAACTTTATTTATCTCAATGGCTTATATTTCATCAAAATTTGGGAACAAAAGGATGCACCATTTCTTGACGCATTTTCGTTGATCACTTGTCTCATAGGCGCTATCAAATGTTGCAAAGTAAAGTGAATGTATGAGATCAAATAGTATTACGTCACGTGCGCGTCCACGCACATAGATAGGCTGGTATGCCTGCGGTCTGCTCATCCATTTAGTAACACGTTCGTACCAAACTGGTTTTGAGCGTCCGCACTACACACGCAGTGCATATCCCAATCAATCAAAGAATAATATTGATCAATTAATCGATTGATGATATTCAATGTAGACCCAGATTTTGGAGTACGATTGCGGAAGGGGGGTTAAGGGAAGGGTTATTAGCGCTCACCACTGTCTACTTTCATCTCCAGCTAAGCAAACTAATTGCACTGTAATCAGCTTACTTACATCCTCTTGTGTCATTTTTTCATCGTCGGTTTCATCATCTGTATCATCTGGTCTTGGAGTGTGAAAAAAAAAAGAAGATATTATCCTCGGTAACATACAAAACAAGAAATTATTGTTCTGATGATTGACACCTCAGCTATAAATGGCAGTTATAGCTGGTGTCCCCCCTTATCAGCTTAAGTGGAGCCTTCAGAAAGGAAAAAACCTACTGCCCAATTTTAAACCTTACAAATGTATTTTAAACAAACCTTTGCAGAGGAGAAAGCAACACATTCAGAAAGATGTGCGTAATTGGGTCAAAAATCTAAATGGTTTGCCACCTGACCCTAAAAATTGGGTCTTAAAACACTGGTGAATATAATGAAGCTCGGTAACGGTCTCAGGAATGTCAAATCAGTTAATAAGATTATTGTTCTGCTTTTTCCCAGGTTTAACATTTATACATGTAGCACTTGAGCTTAAATGCAAATTGCACTGAAATAATTATGAAAAAAAAATGAGATAAACATTTTACCTCCTTGATGCCACTGGAGCAGATTTAACTTTGCTTTGGGATGAATTTGCTTCCAAACCTTTGTTACCTTCAACCAAAACAACAAAAGTCAAAAGCCTGCCTCTGTGCACATCTGTGTATGTGTAATAAGTGAGCAAGACATCATGTCACTGCTTAAACTGACATGATGCCATACTTGCAACAACGATTCAAGTTGTGTTGGCACACTGACAATCTCCTCAAAACAAAACATCAAAACAGTCATTTCTAGATGCTAGATTAACCAGCATAATTTAAACTATTCCAACTTGATTAATCAAGTAACCACCACCACCACTACCCTAGCTAGAATCTGTTCATTAGTCCAGTACCGAATCACGCTAGCTTACAGTCTCAGCTTTTACTTCCTGCTTTAACAGTGACCTTGATAGTACAAATTATTAATCTGCCTTGACTAGGTTTTGGATCACTGAATGTACAAGCTCACTTAAGTACACTTCATCTTCTCTTGCTAAGCTGAGGTGCTCATGGTGGGTCCTATTATTAATTTTGGTGCCTACAGATGGCCTTGACAACTTGTCCCCATTTGTTTTGTGGTCCTTTGCCAGATCTCAGATTTCTTGTCAGTGGCAGAGGGGATGATAAGGGTAGTGCAAAACAATATAACAAGTTGGCTCAGTGGTAGAGCACCGGACTGCTGTGTGGGAGGTCAGGGGTTCTTGAAAGCCCTGGCCGGACCAACACTCAGGGTCTTGAAATAACTGAGAAGAAAGTGCTACCTTTGTAATGACATCTGCAAAATTAATGGTTACACTTTCTAGTCTTCTCGGATAAGGACGATAAAACTGGAGGTCCTGTCTCACAGAACTGGTGTGGGACGTTAAAGAACCCACACACTTATCGGGAAGAGTAGGGGACGTAGTCCCCTGTGTGATGGTCTATAACTTGTTCTGTTCTGGGGGCACCTGTGTTGATCCTACTATTCATTCAATTAAGATTGTAAACTACGTGGCTGCAAGTTGCGCCTAAAGGCAGTCTGGCAAAAGTCCCCCAAAAAGTGTTGTAAAGCACTTTGAACTAAAAAAGCGCTATATAAATCCTCATCATTAAAATCATTAATATAATGTGGGGATGTGTACCTTGTTCAGGCTCTCCTACAGCTTGCACTGTTGCCTCATTGACTACAACAGCAAAGATGTACAGAGACTGAAATAAGTCTATGACCTACCCTGAAATACTTAACCGTGGGATAATTTAAGCTCCTCAAGGTACAATATTGTTGTTGTTATATGTTATTATTGATGACAGCTTGATTGCTTACTGTAGCTTAGAATTCAGTCGACTTGCATTCTACTACATATACCCTTATTTGCTTCACATGATACAGTGACTTTAAAATGTTAATTGTACGAGTGGTTATTGGAGCGACCACTTCCAGTCGCAGCCTCGCTCCAGGTTTTTTTTGGTTTTAAATTTCCCATGAGCGCACGCACAACAAGTAGCACGAGGTCAAGCAAAAATAAAAACATGTCTGTTGTGTTTTCAAACTAAGTTTATTTCGTCTAGGCAGTCATTTGTTCTCATTGTGTGGAAGTACAGTGGTGTACTGGTAGGTGGGTTGGATAATATAATTATCTGCATGTAAAAAGTAGTTGGTGGCAACATGTATATACATGAATATAAGAATTATCCACTGACTTTGCCTGCAAGATATATTATAGAGATATTACATGGCCGCGTGGGGATACGAATTTTATCTTCAAGTGCTGAAAGTATCTCTCACAAGTGAGCACTAAAATTCGTATCCCCAAGCAGCCATGTAATGTTCTGTTTATTTTATAGATACTGATGAAATTCCCACATAGAACACAACTTTTTTTTTATTCATTTTCCAAACAGCAAAATAGTGCAATAATATTATTGTGAGCCCATAATGGACCTGTTCCCAACGACAGTGGATTCATACAATGTAGCTCAGTTAGTTAGAACATTGCACAGGTATCGTGTGGTCATGGCTTCAAACCTGGTTGAAGTCCTGAAATTTTTTCATGCTTCTTTACTGCGACAATCATTCTTCATTGATTAATAATTAAAGTATGAATGCACACTAAAGCCCTTTATAGCTGCCTCTACATAAAAAAATTACAATGACAGGGATCAAAGATGTTTGACTGGTGAGAAGGGAGAACAGATACTGTATCCAAGGGATGACTTTCCTAGATACAGTAATTACGATACCAACAATATGTGATTAGCCACAGGTATTACAAATTGATCAGAGATGTATTTGAGAATCACATTATTTTAATCTAAGTTCACCAATTTCAACTTAAACAACAGACAAACAAAAAAACCTTGACTCACCTAATTCCTTCAGTTGTCTGATTTTGGCTTTTTTATCATTAAGTACAGCTGCAAACTACCAGAAAAAGATTTTATCAAGTCACAAAATAATTGTCTTAATATTGTTTAACACTAGTGGATATAGTTATGGCGAGTACAAAATGTTTAATCTAAACTAAGTGCAGATGATGCATTGTGCTCTGTTCACACAGAACCACAAGACAGGGTTGTCGTTCAGAAGCTTGACTTCCAAAATTGAGATTAAATTTTTAGCTGGTAGAGTCAAAAAGATTTGACTGGCTTGGTGCTGAACACTGTGCAATCTAATTTTTTTTTTTTTTTTTTTTTGTGGAAAAGGCATGGTTGCATTTTGGATTTGATAATTAAAAGTAATGCTATGTCCATTGTACATGTAAGCTGTTAAAACCACTGACAAAAGTTAAAATGCAACCGGGTTCATCAGTTCCGTGTAAACAAAATGTCCACTGTCAAATTTTTCAACCAGTTGAAAATTCATCCAGTACTGTGGAAATGTAGCCTTCAAATGCATAACATTTTTTGTAAGCCACGCCAGCAGGACTTCTAATGTGTGACCATACTGTCTGTGCAGTCTGGCAAATCTCTACTTGACATGTGGACACCCCCTGCTCAGCATATGTTAGCCAGCGTAAAACCCAGGAGGTGGAATCATGTACACAGGCTAATTACATGTATACCCTAAAATGCTCTGAAAAAAATAATAACTTAATGAGACCTTTTCAAACAAATCTTTTTCCATTTCTTCTTTGGCTGTCACGCATTTGTCCAAGAGCTTAAAATGAAAAACAAAAAGTTACATAATGATTTCATTATGAAATGAAATCCAAAAAATATTTTCAGGTCATAATCCAACATACTGTACAGTGTATATTGTGCATTTATACTAAACAGTCCATCTAATTCCCAGGCTAGATATTTGCAGACTGCTGGGAAGGGCTTGATATTGGAGGAAATTCAAGTCAAATTGAGTAACAAACAATAATTACTGTATTTATTTATTTATGCCTTGAATTAAAAAAATATTAGATAACCTAGCCTCTTGAACCGTGCCAAGCAGCTAAATATAAAATGTTTTCAAGGGTTTCATTATATTATTTGAAGGATTTTCACTTTTGTGTTTATTTTTGTTTGGCTATTCAGCCATTGAATCAGGCCATTTCATACACTGTCCTCCCCTGTCTACTGTATATCCAACTGTCCATCCGTCCGTTTGTTTGTTCACTCCGCCTGACATAAATGGCAGGGAGGATTATGATTATGATCTGTCTTTCTTTGTCAAGTCAAAGTAGTAACAAACCTTCAAAGCATCTTTTCTCTCTGAAGAAAGCCTGGCATTGTCCGATCTCAAGGATGAGATTTCTTGCTACAGCAACAAAACAAACACATTACACACAGATGATTATGCTTGGCTCAGTGTGACCCTGTAATACATCCAAACAGTGGAAGCTAATGCAAAAACATACAGTGTACATTTGGATTCAAAACTCCATCACATCAATGTATTTATATTGCAGTGTTACACACCTATAACTACAGTAAGTCTTAATGGCTATATACAAATTATTGATGGTTGTAGCTTTGTGTGCATGGTGCTTCAATTAAAAATAAAATGTGTAAATAAATAATAAATAATAATGATAATAATAATGGTAATAATAATAATAATTATTATTATTATAATAACTTTATTTAAGTCTCAAATCATTCTTGCCAAACACGAGTGTTCTACTAATATTGGGGAGACTGTAAATCAAATGAACTCTAAATCACTCGTAGTCTCCTGCGTGCTCTGTTTCACACAGGTTTTGTATAAATAGGCTTGTTCTGGCCTGATTTAAGTCTCTTTTCGTTAAACGTTCGCCAGTCGAAAGCTCGGCGTCCCCCCCTCCTCCCCGCAGCGATGACCTTTGTTGCCATCCTAGCTAGCTCCCGCTCCTTTTCGCCTCCGGGCTCGCTTCTTCCCATAACTTATCCTTGCCTGGGGCGTTTGGGAGTGAGGGCTCACGGTGGGAATATATTACTGTTGTTGTTGATGTGGGAAACCCAGGGAAAAACCCACATTTGATGCATACTCAGTGAATGGGATGATCAATCCTTCAGGAAGTCAAACTAAGCTAAAATAGTTACATGGAGTAATCTAAATGTAAAAACTATTTTTTTTTTATATCTGCAGCACTTTTGATTCTTGCTGGAAAAACTATCAATCAGCAGTGTCAGTTACCTTGAGCTGTGTCATCTGATTGACAGCAAGATCAAAAATGTTTGTCATTACAGCCACACTGTCATCAACTTTAGACATTGTTAATGAACCCAGCTGAAACTGAGTACACAGACAAAGCACATTATTTATACATGTATAACTTTAACGATCGCAGACTCGCTAAAAGATTAGAAACTTGTAATAGTAAAAGAGAGGCTAATTCAAGAAATACAACATCTATACATGGCATATATTGTGGTTCAGTTTTGTCCTTGGTTTAAATTTTGTTTTCCTTTGTTTCAAACTTATTATCATAAATACAATGTAAATAGATAAATATTTGAAAAATAATTAATTAAATGTAAATACTTAATTTATCAGTGCCAATTTTCAGGGACAATGAAAACAATTTTTGTTAAGTAATACAAAATTAATGAATACAAGTCAGTTAAGAATCCCAGCTGGCAGGCAGCAGCTACACCAGTTGGCTATTTACAACCATCTCTAGATCTCAAATTTGATGCCCTAACCTAAAGTCTATTCAAACTTCACTTAAGTCACTTAAAATCATCCTGGCAGGCAGCAGCTACACCAGTTGGCTATTTACAAGAGTAGCCATCTCGAGATCTCAAATTTGATGCCCTAACCTAAAGCCTATTCAAACTTCACTTAATAAGTCACTTAAAATCATCCTTGCAACCCATGTGCTGTTTCTTGGAACTGTGCAAGGCCCTGCAGCTTTTCTAAGTTTTTATGTTGGGATCTTAATGTGAAAATTACTATACATCACCATGTCTTAAAAGGAATTTCATAGTCATTATATATACAGTAACTGTCTGTACCTTGATACCATCTCCAATCTGTTTCTTCCAAGAAAACTATAAAGAACAAGATATTTAGAATGTTACGTAGTGTGAAGTTATCATCATCATGATGGCAGTTTCCAATAATTGTTTTTTATAATTGTGGAACGGTATCCATACATGTACTGTGCATGCAGATGTCTTTTAAGTCAAGCACTCAACTTCTATACATATGTAAGCTGGCCAATCAGCCTTTCATGCATTCAAACAATTATTGACTACTTGTCTTCTTTTTTTTGTCTTTGTTTTTTTTTTAACGCTGAGTCAATTGATCAACTAGTTCAAACAAATCAATCAATCAATCAATACCTTTTAATTAGCTCTCACTTATTCAAACCATTGATGTAACTGTACTAATGATACTACATAATATTAAACAATAATGGTGATAATGATGATGATACTGTATAGTAAAGGAGGTGACACTAGACTTACTGTAATTTGAAAACCAGCACACATTCCATGGTGTTAATTGAGAAGAGGAAGAAAACCAGAGTACTGGCAGAGAAAAACCTCTCAGAGCAGGAACATGAACCAGCAACAAACTAAACCCACATGTGAAGCCAGCAGGGTTTTCAATTGAAGCTGGCGCCCTATGCAAGTCACCAACTACTTTAAGCATTTGCACTGGATATTTTGGCATAAACCTCGGCTCTGCCGCGCTGACCTGCTATCACAGCGAAATAGTCTTCCGGGTACTTCTGAATATCCTCCTGCTACTTTTTTTCTTTTTGAAACCCCTATGCCAGGTCTGAGAATCATTCCCAGGTGCCAATGGTAGGAGAGAATTTAAGTTCTCTGACCACTACAATATACACAACCCCGCCTTCCCAGTATACCATTGTAAAAAGTATTCTGCATTCTGATGCACACTGTACTGTATAATCAGTCAATCAGTCAAACAATCAATAAATCAATCAATCCATAATTTAATTAATTGATTGATAAATCAATAAGTCAACTTAATAATAAATAATTATTTATTGATTCAGTCATCTTTACACTGAACTGATTGCCCCAAATTTGATTTTTACACCCACCTGTAAATTTGTTCCATGAGGCTTGGCCTGGTAAATAAAATTATCCTGCCCTGATAGTTGCCCTGTTAATGCTCTGCTGGTCTGTGCAGCAAACTCTGTCACACTCATATCTGTAGCTTTTGCCATTGTTTTAATTGTCCATGAATCAACTGACATAATTATGACGAGTCATCCATAAATGAAAGACGAATATTAGAGATCAATAAAAAGTCATCACACAATTGAACACCTAGTCTTAGTTAAATTTTGTCTGCCTGCATTTAAAGTATCAGGGGTAGAATTGGAGAACCCTTACTTAAATGATTCTCTTTCTATCTTATTGGAAGGAGACAGAGAATCATTATTAAGTCAAATAAGGTGTCCCTAGTAACTTGGGTGCCAGAGCTTATTTTTTCATTTGGAGTAACAAAATTATGCAGAAAAGCCACTGCAACCACAAGGCACATACAGTAGCTCACTGAGACAAAAAAAAACAACTCTGGTCGCATGAATACTGAACCTTATTTCTTCTGTGCTGTCAACTAGGAAACCATGCTTTTCCAGCGAGCCAGGCAAAGTTGTTGCTCCATGTTGGGTGGAAAACAAATCAGAGAACTTGGACAAATTCTGTTCCAATTTGATGACAACAAATTTCTTGGCTCCTGTGACCACTCTAGGTCCTTCTCTCACCTTCTATTTTGGTTTCTAAGAGATATTTATTTTATCAATGGTTGCTCAAGGGGCACCACTTGGGCCAATATTATTATTATTTTATTTGTTATCGATACCCCGCTTTTAGCGTCCAGGACTGAGTTGCTCGAAGCTTGGTTAGCGCTAACCCAGGTTAAATACCATGACAACCTATAGGTTTTAATACAACTTAACCAATGGTTAGCGCTAACCATGCTTCGAGGAACTCGGCCCAGTGCAACACTTGCCATATTTCCCGGCATAGTAAATCGAACCCAATCGAACTAAATTTCAATCGAACTCAATCGAACTCAATCGGTGGATTGAGTTCGATTGAGTTCGGCAATCGAACAAAATCGAACTCACCGAAAAGAAAAAAAATCAATCGAACCCAATCGAACGTTCGATTTTCGAACTCGTGATTTATGTAAAACAGACGTTGAAAATCCATTACCAGATCTTAGAAGCTCGAGTTACTTCAGCCCTGAGTGTAGCGCACGTGTTTTTCGTAAACGAAGAAATTCCGCAGAAATAGCTTCAGATGAGTTGTGGATCGTAAGCTTCAAATGTATAGTCAAAGGCTACCAGGAATGACGCTTTGACGTCAAGGATGGCGAAGTTTTCAGGGTTTTAAAGAAAATAGGCGTGAAAGGCCTCTAACTGCCGTGGACAGTTTATAAATGGGGTTTGTGTTATTGAATAAAGTTCGATTTTCGAACGTTCGATTTACTATGCCGGGCATGTTTGCTGACAGCTCAAAATGTTACCAGGTTATAGATAGACAGACAGACAGACAGACAGACAGTTTATTGAAGTATGAAATATTATATCATCAGTCTGACCTTATGAAATTGGAACACCTATCAGCCAAAGTTTATCACGGGAGCTATAAATTATAGCTACAGTGTAAATGTCTACGGCCCAGCTTGCAGGAAATGTTAATTATAAAAGAGTTCACACAGATTTTCAATGTCCAGAGTGAATGAAGTGAAACGGGAAGCACGATTACTGAGAAAAATAATTGCTCATGCATATTCCCATTTTCCTTCTGATGTTTCCCCGGCTGAGGTGTTTTGCGATCAAAATTCTACTCTTACCTGATTCGCGCCAAATTTGTTTTCCATTACAGACAGTCAGATCGAATCCATTCTTGCCACCTTCGAATAAAGTTGTGAGCAGATAATATTTGTTGTCCCCACATTCAACCCTGGTGAACGTCTCCTGCATTTTCAGGGTATCGATCGGGAAGCTACACTGTAAACCGTAGTTCTTGCGGTTTACCAGCGAAGAAAACTGACAGGCGTTAAAAAATATCCTCATAGGAACTGGGAATGACATGCTTGGACTTGCCTCATGATTGACGGCTGTCACGAAATGTTTTTATTATAGTTATCAATCTTTCTTTTCGATTTGTTTTTCTACCTGTATTTCATTTTCCTTTTTCTTTATTTCAACAAACGTACTGAGGTTGAAACGAAAAGGAAATTCGATATTCAGCTAAGAGACTTTTCATTTCTCTATTGTCTCAAAATGTCACGCAATCCTCGGAGGAAGATTTTTCACTCACGACCCCCTCACGACCATTTTTTTTCGTCAGGTTTAATGTTCCGTCGAGCTTTTTGAAAAGGGTTAAAGGTGTGGTAACAAAATGGCTAATCTTTTTGCCATCGCTTTTGCTGAAAACAAACAGGTTTATCAGGCCGGTGAAACCATTTTTGGTGTTTTGCTTCTCAACACGGACAAAGAACTGACTTTGCGAGGTGTTCGCGTTGAGCTTCATGGATTGGGGCATGTGCGAATTCGTTCCGGAAAAGTGAAGTACGTAAAGAATGAGACATATCTGGCACTTCAGGCAATTTTACTGGGAAGAGGTAAGAACGCGAATTTTTAATGTGTGTGCTAACGAATGCTGTAAAAGTTATACAACACCGGTATACATGTAGTCAATTTTAGCTTAGAGACATGACATTGTGTCTTCTCAGATCAGTTTTCATCAATAAGCTTGATATGAAATAAGTTACATTTGCATGCACGAATAACACTTAGAAACAAAGGAAGTGAACGGCACGTAAAAAAAGAACAGTAACTTGATACGATTTACGGTTTATTAGTGCAAGGTTATATGTATGGCTGAAACGATGTTCCTAAATACAAGATCCAGACTTAATTGTGTGTTCACTTGGTGTCCCTCTGCTGGTATGTTGGTGTCCCTCTGAGGAACACCAACATGGCTGCCAACTGGACGATGACACCGTCACATTAATGTCACATGTGAAAATTGAAAGGTAATGTGAAAAAAAAAAATATTTTAACAGTTTGACAATTGTACATAAGGCAGCCATGATATGGATCACGTAAAATGAAAGCAATATACTGTATCAACAACAGCATTAAATTGTCCTTGAAGGTTTGTTTCACTCAGATGAGTAGAAAATATTATTATTGTGGTGCTCTATACCAAAGAAGTTGGAAACATATTTGGTAGGCTGTTCCATGCTCTCAGATAGTTTGGGTGGATGAACAAGACTGAGCGAGCAAAAAACTTGAGCGGGACTGGGGTTAGCAGGGGGCGTATGGAAAACCAAGAAATCCAGAAACGGATCTGGAATCTGGAATACAGAATCCAGAAATGGTAACGGAAACAGAACCAGAACCGGAACAACAACCGGGTAAACTGGGAAACACTAAAACCAGTTCTGTGGTGAAATCTTTCTCGCCACATAATTCAAGATGGTGTCTTATCTATTATCAGCATTTGAGATACTATCAGGACATTGTCAAACTGAGAAACTGACTTGAAAAAAGTAAGAAAAACTTTAACTGTTATTCCCAGCAGTCAGAGGCCCTGACTGCAGGTCGAGCAACTGAGTATACATGTACAGGGACTGCAACTAATCAGAACCTAACTGCTTTCTTAAACAGCTGCTATTTTAGTGGTAGCTATCAGGGCTGTGTTATTCATTCCCTTCTCTAGAGCCTTACTCACATTTCAACCAATTCCCCGATGGTTTGTCGCAACCTACAAACAAAAGCAAATATGTTTTGTATAATAAGAACATCATCCCAAACTCATTTTAACTGAAAAGAATGATAACTACTATGTTCTTTAAACTTGTACCTTTTCTTAAAAGGGCTTCTATTGTCATCGATCTTGCATGTCCGGTTCCGGATCAGGATCTGGATTCAGTTCCGGTTCTGGTTCCAGTTCTGGATTTGGATTCCAGATTCCGGATTCCAGATTTCGGGATTTTCCATACGCCCGGTAGCAGGCGGAGGGTGAGCCTATAAAACTTCCTTTAACGACCCTGTCTACTTTTAGCTAATTATGCAAAATGTCAACTTGTCAATATTAATGACTGAAATAGTTCTTGGATTCCTTATATTGAAATTCATCCTTCAAAGTGCTAGTTGTTGCCAGAAAAATCTTACTGTAACATTAACCCTTTAACCACTAAGGGGTCTCCGTTTGACGATTAAAATTGTCTGGTGTTAGACAGAGTAAAATCTATATAGTCACTCTAAGGAGAGAAAGGGTTAAGGTAAATAGTTTTTTAGCACTTTAATTAACCTCTAAGGGGTCTCCCTTTGACGAGTGAAACTGTCTGGTGTTAGACAGAGTAAAATCTTTTAAGTCACTCTTAGGGAGGAAAGGGTTAAGTTTTTAGGCATAGACCCCATGCAAAAATGGCTGCCTTTAAATTATTCTTTTGTTGATATTCAAAATACAGTAAAAACCTGCATAAATGAACAAGTGGATTAAGAACCTCTAGGCTGAAATTTGATAAAAAGAACACTACAGACATAAGAACCAACTCAGCCTGATAAATTTAACTGGTTCTTATACATACATAGGGAAATTTTGGGTACCAGCATATTTCTTTTGTTGCTGTGTTGGTCATTTGGTTCAAGCACCTATTCCAAAGCTACTACCTCTCATTTATCTGTGCCAGCAACTCCCTTGTATTAATGACCAGTCCCTTATATTGAAATTCATCCTTCAAAGTGCTAGCTGTTGCAAGAAAAATCTTACTGGAACATTAAGTTGTTTGTTGTGAGCAAAAACAACTTTTCCGGAGCCGATATAGTTGTTGGCTTGTTTGGCCACAAGCTCGCAAGGTATGAAGTGCTCAAAATATCCTCAAAACGAATGCTTCAATTGAGAACTAGTAATTTTCAATACAGCAGCCAACCAGAAAAAAAAAAACATAGCTTGCAGGAAGCAAACTACTATGATCATACGACTGATCATAGGTTGCTATCACTACATTATTTTAACACGGTTCTCGTGTGTGAAAACGTGAAGGAAAATAGCAAGGTGCTGACAATGAAAAATACAAACATAATGAATGGATTTTGTTCAGCATGATTGCAACTGTCTGCCATTGAAGTATGCTTTATACTGAGTACAACCTCTCAGTTTCCTAGTCACACATGTTTTTCATCTTCTTCAAAATCTTCTCTGATGCCAATTGTTTTGCTAAAGCTGGGAATCAGCTGTTTTACTTGCTTCACTTGAATCTTGCATTGATCACTGAAACCAAGGGAGAGTGTCAAGGCAGCTATATGATCCTACTGAGTTATTCATTTTAAGCAGCTTAAAGAGCTGAAATCAAGCTCTTTCCAGAACCCTGGGAGGATTGCAAAAACATCTCTCCCGGGGACAAGATTCTTCTTGAAAGCAACCTACATTGTAGCTTCTCTTCATGAAGTGAAACAATAATGTGGAAAGTTACTTAGCTCTGTTTACTGCCGTTTGGAACTCTGCATGACACGCTTCACCTAACTTCCTCTGATTGTGTTGATCGTTGACCTTAGTGTTGACAGCAATTGTCAAAATTGACCAAACAGAGGGTATACCAAATTCTGATATACCGGAAAGGCATTTTTAAAAAACGTTTTACAGATGTTCCTTACTGCCACCCGTCCCAAGCCCCCTTCATTTTTCACCTCACTCTACTGGTACTATCGCACATCATTTAGTATCTGAATGCCTGGAACAGGCAAGGAGCACAAGTGAATGTTAACATTGGTTACTGAAGCTAGCTTTGCTGAGGATGGCATTAATAATTACTGAGGAATGAGACTTATTGGAGAGACTTGTTGATGAAATAGTAAAATAATAAAAGTAATAACAATAATGATAATGGTAATAATAATAATGATAATACAATACATGTAGCAATGACAATCATATTACAATGACCACAGTGGTAGTTAATTAGAAAATGATGATGATGATAATGATAAACAAAATTCTATTCGATTATTGCTACCACATGGTAAACCTCTGAAATAGTAGATGTCTAAAACCCCAGTAGCCTGTACAGTAGTCATTTCATTTCCTTTTCCATGGGGCAGCCAGTGGAAACTCCATTCAGGGACTGCTCTCAGAACCAGGGCAAGTGTCCTTTCAATAGAGGTACCGGTAATAGATACCAAGATTATAATTATTTCTTGAACATTCCTTTTGGGTCCAGCATTATTTTGTGTCTCCTGGATGAAGATGTCCCAAGGGAGAGGTTCCAGTGTATAATGTTGTGCTGAGAAAAAGCCTTGAATTAATTAAGTAGGAGTATATATTCCCTGCAGACTGAGTGCTTTTATTCTATTACTGTAGGTCACCAAAAGTACATGGTGCCCCAGCTTCTTCCATGTTTGACCCCAAAGTTCGATCCCCACCATCCTAGCACTCAAAAGAGAGAGAAGACAACCATACTTGAGAGTTTCACGGATTCTTCATGTTGTTAAATGTCAATTTTAGGATTACCCACACCTGCTCCCCCATTTTCTATCAAACTCCATACTTACCTTCCCGATCCCTCTCCCACATTTTCAACAAAAGAATGTGCAAGCAAGCTCTTTTGTCGGCACCAGTACTTTGCTGTAAATGCTTTTAAATTGAAATAGTGTTAGTACCGGTAACTTTGAACTTCTCTTTGGATCTGTGTTGTCACTCCTGTAGTCTTATAAATTTCACCTCCTTCTCAGTGGTTTGTTGATTGCTTGAAAGTTTGATGAACAAGATATCGATGTAAACAGAGCTTGTATGTCAGTACAGTGCTGATACTGAAGTAAGTTATGTGAAATCAACATCGATCAGTTAGCTCTTATCAAGAGTGCATGATCAATACGTTTCCCTTAACTTTATATATAGGGTTGCTAAATGGAAAATTTGAAAGAATTTTGAAAAGCTTACGGTCAGCAGCGCAGATTGTTTTATTTACAAGCAACACATTTACTTTATTTGGTGAAGCCCGTTGCTTTCGATGGAAATCAAACATAAGCTGGGCTGGCTGCGTAGAAATTAAAGTTGTTATTTTCAAAGACGGCTTCGTATATGGTAAGCGAAGATAAAAATTACGTATTTGGAATAATTTCTACCGGCGGTTGCTACTAAACAGACAGTTGTTAACAGTCTTGCCAGTTTGATCACTTCTTCCAGGGGGTGATAACACATTTCCGGTTTATGCTCGGTTCAAAACTTCCTGCAGCGCAGCGATCATGTCGGCTTTCCGAAGAGTGCACTTTTCACAGCTTGTTTGCTCCTCCGAAAAGTTCGAGTTTGCATTTTTCTACCGGAAAACTCTAGACACAAACCGTCTATGGGTCCTCGCAGTTAGAAGAATTCGGTCTGTGTGCGCATGGCCATGCAAATTTTCGACGGACCCTGTAGATGCACAAGCAGCCCAAGATCACGTACAATGCAGTTCTTAAGACGCTTGGATAACACATTTCCGGTTTATGCTCGGTTCAAAACTTCCTGCAGCACAGCGATCATGTCGGCTTTCCGAAGAGTGCACTTTTCACAGCTTGTTTGCTCCTCCGAAAAGTTCGAGTTTGCATTTTTCTACCGGAAAACTCTAGACACAAACCGTCTATGGGTCTTCGCAGTTAGAAGAATTCGGTCTGTGTGAACATGGCCATGCAAATTTTCGACGGACCCTGTAGATGCACAAGCAGCCCAAGATCACGTACAATGCAGTTCTTAAGACGATTGGATACTTGGTTAAACTTGTGGGAAAACTAGGCGTGGTATCCCTGAATCCATTATTTTCTTTTCAGTGTCTTTATCAGGGGTCCCGCCCATCTACCTTCCAATCTTACCTTTATTCCTTTCCTACCACATGAAAAAGGGGAGAGGGCGGAAAAGGGAACTTTCCTAAGGCTATTGAACACCATAAAAGCAGGTTCATGTGACAAATGTCTTGGGATCTGAATGTCGATAAGTTGCTGATTTGCGGCATAATCACCATCGTTGCTTTTGTTGACGCTCTGTTGGAGAAACGTAACTTAAACTATCCGCCCTTGTTCTCTTTAGGTCCTTACCAAAATGGAAGCGATGTGAAGCTTCAACCTGGAAACTATTCGTTCCCGTTTGAGTTTCGCCTGCCGCCAAACGGCCTGCCGACGTCATTTGAAGGCCCTTATGGCAGCATAAGGTACTGGATCCACGGAGAAGCAGACCGACCTTGGAGAACGAACTGGCAATTTGACAGTCCACTATTTATTGTCGAACGAGTGCAGATCAGAGATCTCGCTCTTCTGGTATGTGAATAGCACTAAAACGTAAAAGCTTGTTTCGTTTTGTAACAAAAAACATTCTCCATCGGCCACGGTCCCTAAATGACGGCTGTAATTAATGCCATGACAACTTATCGTTTAGCTTCCTGGTTTTTGAACAGGCTGCACATGTCTTGCAGGGAACTGGGCGAGTCGCACGGACCGAACGGCATAGACCCTATGCAAAAATGGCTGCCTTTAAATTATTCTTTTGTTCATATTCAAAATAGCCCAACTAACCTCGTTTTTGAGACAAAAATTCTAAAGAATTTGTTATGCCGAGCGAGGTTAGTTGGGCTATTTTGGATATGAACACAAGAATTTTTTAAAGGCAGCCATTTTTGTATAGGGTCTATGCAAGGTATCCTCGTATTAGTCGATTATACTGCAGAAGCCGCAGTTAAAGCGTCGTCCCTTCAAAGTTCTTCTTTTTTGTGTTTCCTCAGGAACCAAGTGTGAAAAACAAAGACCGTTCGTTAGGATTGGTCTGCTGCCCAGCGGGCCAGCTAAACGCACGGGCTCGTATTGAGCGGTGTGCTTATTGTCCCGGTGAGGAGGTCAAGATAACTGGTCATGTCAGTAACCAGAGTAGTAAACAAGTCACTGGTACTGAAGTTCAGTTTGTGCAGAAGGTGAAGTTCAAGGCTCCACATGGTGAGGGAAGAATTAGTCTCTATCTCTGTTAAACTCGTTCACCTCTTGAGCACCACTTAACAATTAGACCCGTAGCCCGCAAGGGCTACGGGTCAATAGCCCGTGGGGCGACGCCGAATGGGCTATTGACCCGTGGCCCTTGAGGGCGAAGAGTCTAATTGTTTTAGTATCACCCAACTAGTTGAACAGAAAAAGGCAATAATAAGGTTAGCAAATGCAAGTTGAAGAAATATTTATTTGAGAGTAAAACGAAAGAAAGGGTTACGCGCGATTGCTTCTCGAGGACTATTACTAATAGTCGTCTAGTGGCGTAGCCAATCAAAATGCAGGATTTGCATTAGTCCACTAGTTGGGTGATACTAAAGTGAAATATCTACCGGGGTGACGCGCTCGGCTTCATTCGCCCTGACGAAGGGCTAACGCTCGAAACGTCAGCTTTTAAAATCCCTGTACGGTGGTCAGTTGACATTATCAACTCCGTTGATAAAACCAAATTTTCGGGTACAAATCCTCACCGACGCAGCACCACAGTTTCTTTAAAAACTACCCCCTTTATCTACCTGGGTGGTCAAGTTGTGCCAAACGCGACTGCAATCCTGCACATAAAAGGTATTTCCCGGGTGAAAGTTCATAGTAACGCTGTTTCCTTTCAAGATGCATAGTTTATGTCAAGCAGTGAACAATAGGGTACTGGGTAAGCTGTTACAGAATTCATCCCGAGTGAATGATATGCCACTGTGTAACAATAGCGTCCATTATATGCTTCGTTCTACAAAAGCCTCCGGCACATGCATGTAAAGTATGGTTGTCCTGTATTCTATACATAATGAAACCACCCACGCAAACGAGTTTTTTTCATCACGGGAAACGATGACACTCGTCTAGGCTCTTGTATCAAGCGGGTCCTTTGCCAACAAAGATTTCTCAGTTCTGGCCATATAAGGTATGTATTTTGTGTATTGGATGTCTTGCCCTGAATATCATCGAACAGCAATTTTCTTTATCTAACTGGTATTGTCAGTATAAAGTACCTAACTGCTACAGTATCTGACTCAATTTTCTTGACTGAATTCAATCAAGACACCACCCGTACGGTCACGGAGAAACTTTACGTTGTGACGAACGAACGCGGACTTGCTCCAGGGGAGGAGAGCGATATTCAGTTTGATGCGTTCACCATTCCTTCAGTTCAGCCAACAACGGAGGGATTTGAGTGCGTCGATATCTCTTATGAGATAAGGGTAATTTATATGCGAATTCTTAATCTGTAGTGGCGTGATTGACGTTTCAATTTTCGATCTCTTTATATAGTCAGGGTTTTCGACAGTTTTCTAATGTACCAGATTTGTTCACGAAAGTACCGGACATAACAACTTCTTCCCGCCGTAAGGCGGCTTGCGAGCGCCTTTGGCGCGAGCCTCTAGTGGGGTTTGAGGACATGGTCCCCCAGAAAATGTTTGAGATAAAACTCTCAGAAATGCTGTTTTCAACGTTCCTGAGACCGGAGAAACAGTTCACTTTGATTTTTAGTTGACGATTTTATGATAATTTATCCACAAGTAAAAAAAAAAAAAAAGAATTCTACAGTTATATAGTATCAAAGTACTGGACATGACATGGCAAGCAAGCGGGCGAATAGTCCGGCCTCTGGCCTTTAACGAAAACCCTGCTTTAGGTGTGATGCCGGCTACACTAGCGATGTTTTCCCTGGGACCAAATCATAACTCGCATCCCCATCGGAAGCAAAGATTCGCTCGTGTAGCCGCGGCTTTATTATTCAGCACATTGCAAAGCTGTCCAAATATGGTTATGGTGCCCTCGACATCCTGCGTTTAACGTCGTTATAGTGTGTGTCAGGATGAAAATTCGATGAAAAGAATTTCAGTTCTTTGTACTTTATTGTCAGTGCATTGAATTATGAAACAATAATCCTGCTCAAACTTAATTCCCCAAAGACTAGTAGAGAATAGACTGCTTACAGACTTTTTTTGAACTTTCCTCTCAGTTCATTGTTCGTGTGGCGAGAGCTTTTAACACGGATATTGTCTTCCCTGTCACGATAACTACAACACCGCCTTGTGTCCAGTCCACACTCGACCCAGTTCTGAGTCAGCAGATCTACAGAGCTCTTGCTAATTATCTGGTGTCACGTGTATCTGCTGAATTGGCCAATGATGAAACAGCGCAAGAGGGGAAAGAGCCGGGATTCAGCGGAGTTGTAAGCGATGGATCAGGGGCGCAAGATAGTGCTGGTAGGTTTGATTTGCACGTTAAAGTATCTAAATCGTGTTCGATACTGTAGCACTGATTTAAGTGTTACTGGAATGGTTTCATCAGTAGTGGAAATATATAATCCAAAGCCTTACGTAGAATTCTGTAGTGTCGGTGAACGCTAATTTTCCGCACTTGCGACGCAATAATGAGCACAAGCACACGCATAAAATGGCTGTCCTTGTCAGCGCGCAAGCATCTTAAGCTTGTGCTTAGGCTTATACTTGCGTCACTGGTGAGAACCAGGATTAAGCCGAGAACCAAACAGATTTCCAACAGACCTTGTCACATGTCCACTTAATGGTGTGAACACAACTCTCCTAGGCTGGACACGTAACAATCAGGCTTTTTTTTTTTTCAAGAAACTCGATGGATTTGAGAGAGTATCCATAAAGTCGAACGACACCCAGATACAAAGGCCAGATTATAGCTTTGTTTTTCTTCGCCGGTTTAGGTTCTCAAGCGTCTCCTGGCGTCAAGGTTGGAGGTAGCGAGAGAGCTGGGTCAGCATCTGGCAAGCCTTATCAGTATTCAAGAATAGTGTAGATCGCTTTACCTTTTTGTGGGGGTAGGGGTATCCCTAGTTGACATTCATATCTTTTAACCAGTTCCATAATAGCAAAATATTTAAAGGAAGAGTAAACTGTAAATATATATCCCCTCTTCCAGCGTCTAAGTAGACTGCTTGACGTGCTATTTTTTCGAAACGGAGGCCATCAACAACTCGGCGAGACTCGAGCGAGGCGAAAAAAGTAAAAGAGACTGAAAGGAGTATGTTCCAACCCTCCTCGGTTCTTTCCTTTCCCGTTTCGAATTTTCGCTCGCCCGCCCCTTTTACAAGTCTAGAGCCAAAGTTATGCAGATGTACAATTGGGGGCGGTGCTACTATTAAACGAAAGTTCGTTGAAAAGGTCGGCATGAAGAACCTTGATGCTCAAGCAGCATGCAACGAGGCCTGTGGGCGGGCGGATCTTGCTTGTCTCTCTTTACTTAATTTAGCTTTTCCTAACTGGCAAGACCTGACCTGGTCTGGGCGATAATATGCAATTCAGGTCCGTATTAAGGCTTACGTAGATGGAGGAACAGGGGAGGAGGGAGCTCAGAAAATTGGCCACGCGCAGCTAAAAACGTTAGTCTCTGTTATTGTAACTTTGGTAAAACTGAAACATATATAATGGCTGTTAACAGAATGGTATTAACCAGGAGATAGCAACAGTTACTGCAAATATCCTGGGCCGGGTTGCTCGAAGCATGATTAGCGCTAACCCAGGCTAAATACCATTCCAGCCTATAGGTTTTATTACAACAAGAAAAATATTGAAATATATAAAAATGAATACAACATATGTCAGCCACGTAATTAAAGATACCAAAGTCACGATAAACATTGTCTTAATTTTCTCTTTCTACTGCCTGCACCATGGTGCTGAGGATGCGCTCCACATTAAATTTCCACCACAATGGACGTGTAATAAACAGGCAAATCGAAATAAGAGAACACTGTACTTACAAGAATCTATCATGCCCAAATGCTAGTCTTAAACAATGCACTGTGTGCATGTTCTTTCTCGTGATGAGCGTAAACTAGTAGCCTTCAGGAACTTTGTACATGTTTCTAACTTTAACAAACAATCTAAAAAAAACTTCTTAAATTAATTTCAACTTCGCTAAATTTCCTTTAAAACAGACCAGCACTGACAAAAGCAAAAACAAAAAAGCATTACGCACGCCCTTAAGACCTAAAAACCTCTTCTACTTCAAACGTGTTCAGAGGTTTTAACTTTTTTTTCTGTTTGAAACTTAATTTATTATCGCAGATGTGTTTTTACCCCCGGTTTCCCTATTGTATTCTTTCTTTGCTGAGGTCTGCTTTTCTTGCGTAGACAACAACCTATCTATCTAACCGCACAGAGAGGCCTTTGCCTAACAGAAAGAAACGTCCTTGCTCCTTGGATATGCAGCACATATACACAAGAACAACAGGATTCATCGTATCATAAACACTACAGTTTATTACTTTATGTTTTTCCTTTCACAGCAAGCAAAATAATCATATATTGGGAAAGTAGCAGCTGAACAGCAAATAGATGATCAATACCTCACCATAGGCAAGGTTCGGTTATTTTGACTCAAATGATCGCGCGCCCGTGACATACATCGTAACGTATGCTTGCCCAATTCTAGGACCGCGGAGCGGACTTTTGAGTGAGGGGGCTAATGCGAACGCGCAAGCGTAAGCCAACTGGGGGGGTTGGGTTCCCCCAGGAAAATTTGAAATTTATGTCTTCTGAAATGGCTAGAAATGGATCATTTTTCATCTGTTCAGGAACAAACCTAACGACAAACTGCGTCATCCGGCCGTGTTTGTACGAGAAAACTCTCAAAAAACTAAATTGGATCGAAATGGACAAATAAGAAAAAGGCAGCGTTTCCAAAAGAAATAGTGATTTAATCCGCCAAAAAAAGTGCCACCCCCCGTGCGTTCCCTGCAATTGTGTTATAAACTTAATAGCTAGTAGCAGTAAACAGTGTTTGGTAATGAAACTTTGAACGCTGTATGTGCTAGCTAACATTCTTTTAGTTCCTTTTTCAGCACTTAATTTTTTTTTTTCGTCTCATCTGTCGAAACTGAACACGAGCAATGAGTTCTTGTCCCGTGACAGGATTGTTTTATCCATAGAGAGACGCCATCAGGCGTGCTTGCTTATCACTCAATTTTTAGTCCTTACCCAGGTAATTGTCACGTGACTTACCTGCGGGCTACAAATGGTTATGCAGTGACAAATCAACTTTTGTTGACCAAAACTAAATATCTTATTTTATGCCTCGTCCAAAAAATTATAACGTGAATCCACCGTTAACTGTACCAAACTGATATTTGTTCACAGCAATCTTATTGCTTGGTGTATTTATCTACAGCTATCTTACTTGGCATGATGATATCGATTTCGTTTGTGGCGAAATTAACAAATTTAAATATTTAAACATTATGGTTATAAGTTCAATCATGTATCGACTGCAACGTGCCCTTATTAGTGTTTATTATTCTCTTATATATCCTTACCTCACCTTTCACTGTACACTCTGGGAAAATAATTAACAATTATTGGATTCGGTTTTCGCATGATAGCGATAATTATCAAGGCCAAAGTTTGTGTTATCTGTCGAAGCCGAAGGCTGAGGCGGATAACACAAACTGAGGCCTTCATAATTATCGCAAACATGCGAAAAACGAATCCAATAATTGTTTTATTATGCATATTCCTGAGCTGCACTGGCGACTCCGCCATAACAAAACTGATCAAACTGCTGGTTAGTGTATTAGTTGACGTCACTTCTGCATGCATAAAACTATTGTCTGTAGGTATGACGTAAGAGAAACAGAGCTAGCAAGAATTAGCTGCGTGCTTATAGCCAATCAAAATTGAGCTGGTGACACCAATGTAATATATATATTTAGGCAAGCCTAAAAGCGGAGCTCCATAGTTATTTCCTTAATATTAGCATTTACAGATAAACTAATGTGGCAATGCCACAGGACTCGAGCCATGGCTTCAGTAAGGACTTCTCTATATTGTGATTACCAATATATATATATATACTTTTCACTGTTTTGCTGCAGAGCCAGAGCCATCATTCAATCAAGTGCAATCATAGATTTTCGAATTATCATCGGCCTTTGTGGTAGTGGTGGACCGATGAACGACTGTAATCGAAAGAGTTGATCGAAAAGTTCAAGCGAAGCGACAATCGATTATGCTTTTTTCATAATCGATTGTTGCGGAAAAATTAAAAATTTATTGGGGACACAAAAATATTAAAATCAAGAAAAATGTCCGTTTAATATCTTGGTGTGAGTTTGGTGTGGTTTTTCGTGGACTCCTAACTTCTAAGTCATAACAGCAGATAATCTAAGAATGTGTTTACCTGTGCGTACCCGCTGTCACTTTGACTTCTATGTAGGTGAAAAATACATGAAATGCTTATTGGCAGATTTCTTCGATTATAATCGATGATCGATCGGTTGTGAAATCTCAACCGATTCCCACCACTACTTTGTGGCACAGGAACTATATGATTATGATGAGCAAAAACGATTAACAAACTTTTCTTCATCGCAGTTTAATTACATCTGATTACATTTCGATACAAGTGGTAAAAATCACTTAACTAGGTTAACAGTTCTAGTGTCCCACTATTAAACCAACTTCACAATCGACATGTATCGGTGACATTTTAATCTATCAAAAAATATTTTACAGCGAAGGTGCGATAAAACCTCAAAGTGAGCTCTCTTCGACACCGCCCATAAAAGAACAAAAGTACTTTGCTCGCCTTGTTTTGAACATTTTATTGTGTTATTCTTGTGATCTATTACAGTAAAGACGATAGAAAGTGCTGTAGATGTCCTTTTTACAATAACATGGAAAAACGTTGAGGGAAATCGACTTTACTTTTCATTGAGAAAAGTGACTGCGACAGACTGATCGAGCATACTATTTTAGCCATGAATCAACTCAGGTGATCAACTGCAATTATCGAGTGATGTTGAGAATCGTTTTTTTCTTGACTTCGATCAATTACAAATATTGCAAACAACAAACCTTGACTACAAGTCGTGGGTGGTATTATTTTTGACATCACTGTTAATGATAACATCTGACTCAGGATTTCTGAAAAACATTTTTCAGCCGTAAACATTGAACAAAGGACGAAGTTTTTACTGCAATAGCCTTAAAAATCTGGGATTTTTTAACTAACAACGAGAATTGCTTTTGATGGACAACAAATTGCTGGCATTTCCAATGCTGCAGCTGTTAAAAATCGTGTTTATATTTGGCAATGAGTTGTTGATTACTCTTTTGCGAGTTTCCAATAATGTCAACAAAGCGTAGCCGAGGATATAAACCGTCCGGACTTCGCTTGGCTTTTCTTCAACCAATTCTTTGCCCAAAAAAATGAGCGACAGCAGGGAAAACGAAAAGTTTTAGGCTCCAAAATGAAATATTGGAGCGAAAATATGCATTTGGAAAAAAGACGAGCGTTTTTAGTCCATCCAAACAACATGAAAACAACAAAAGGTAAGAAAACAAAGAACGATGCCAGCGAATGTTTCTTCGGCGTTCCTTGTAGAAATTGGAAAACTAAGACAAGTAACAAACATAACTCTAAGTCACAGAGACAAATCACGATATGTGATATAAAAGACAGAACAGGAATACTAACCTGCGGACAGTTTAAGTCAGTCAACAATCACTCCGAACGCAGAGCTAAAGCAGAAGCCATCAGTTCACACAAAAGTATACGTATTCATTTGCTAAGCAGATACAAATCCTTATCGGGCCTTGAAGTTTTTCACCGTCACTTTGTTTTACTTCCCATGTCTACCAAGGAAGCTTCTTCAATTAAGGATTTTTAGCGGCAAAACCATCCAGTTTAATCCACAGCAAAAGTGAGCAATAGCAGACAGCGCCTGCATGATTAAATCCCTGCCAAACCACACGATCTTTTCTCTCGCAGATCCGTAAACTATAAAATAGCAAAGCAAGGCAATCCAATTTGATGCTCTTAACATCCAAAGGTTGATTCTCATCGGTTTACACAAAAAACGAACTGAGAAGTAGTCAAGGTAGGCGGCAAATTGTTTACAGGACGGAGATCTGTTGATCCTGGCGAAAACTTACGCCTCGTTTTGGCTTGGCTTGAGCCTGCGATCGAATTGAAAACGAGTACCTGGTCAGCGGTCAACTTAAAAAAAACAGCTGACCTCGACAGCTCATAACTTGAGCCCGCAATATGGTCACGTGATACGTCAGCGGATACGTTGTTTTGACAGGTGTCAATTGACGTTGACATGGATGTCTAATATCAAAGATGTCCGCAGTAAACTAGATGGTCAGCTGGAGTATGGCCGCCATTTTGGATTATTATTATTATTATTAGGGTATTATTAATTATTGTGCGACGTCGTCGTCGTCGTCGTCGGTCGCGCCCACGAGCAATACCGCTAGCCAAGATTACCATGAGAAAAGCAGTTGACGGGTTTCTATAGGTATGGGGCTCCGCTTTGCGGCCCTTCGGGCCGCTGGAGCTCCGCTATAATAATTAACAATTATTAGATGAGGTTTCAGGGATATCCAGAATAATCAGGGTCGAGATAAAAGTTATCAGCTGAAGTTGAATGATTATAATCTGCAGCTAGATTCTGGGACGTGCGCTGATTTCCAAAATTCACCGTAGGCTTTTGGCCAGTCAGAAATGAAATAGCGAGTTTGATGTATAATAATTAAAATAATCATCCTCCCTTGAAATTGTAAAATTACGAACAAGGGGGGTTCGTATATTTGATGGAACCACACTGAAGTACTCGCCTCACTATGTATCTTTAGGACTACTCAAATTTGAACAACGACAAGTTTCGCGGTTTAACTGTTTGATGTGTATCTGAGGTACATCAGTACATAGTTAATCTAGGCATTGGTTGTGATACCCTGGAAATTTCCAAAGCAAGAACAGTGCAGTCGGAATTATAGATGTTGAATCGACCGTGAACCCGCACAATATCTTTCTTTTTTTTTTTTTGGTTCGCAAGTTAGTTGCGAATAAATAAGTCGAAACTTTTGATTGGTTATCCTGCCGTTAAGGCCAATAAAGCGAACAAAAACCTTAACCAAAGAAACTTGTCGAATTTCATAACCATCTACATTTATTAACCATGTGTCGAGTTCCATAACAATCTACATATATTAACTATGATCAATATAATACTCGCACTTAATCAACTAGTAATAACTTCATTCCAAACAAATTTCAGGAGATTTTGCCCAACCGTTTAAGGTTTTTGGAAGAACATTCTCCAGTCAAGTAAAGAGAAATCCACTGAAAAGATGTCTAGAAACGAACTTTTGCCAACCATCCCAAGTCTTACTTGTCACAGATCCATCAGTGCTGATAAAGAACACATAAATGAACAGAACGTATACTGGTGAAATTCATTTTTTGTCAAATTAACTTGAATCGTCCCAGTGTTGTTGCCTCGCTGTTGTAGTGCGTAAGTTAACTTCGATTGGACCCACGGCTGAAAACCGTCTACAGTTATGTAAAATGAAAGAGGTATCAGATTCTTTTTCTAAGTACACTTTTTGTTCGTGTGCGTTAGACGCGGAAGGTACACGACGTCATGTGTTGGAACAACTAACTAACAGAACGAATAAAGTTGGTAGCGGATCAATTATCAAAGGCAAACCAAATCTTTTGATTCAACATTTGCATATTTGTGCTCTTTACCTGATTTTAGGCCTAGACACAAATATCACGCAAAATCGCCTAAATATCTTTCCGAAAATCCCTTTTTTTTTCTAAATATCTCGAAAATACCTGGCTTTATTCTCATAAATATTACAGTGATAACCTCGAAATGTAGCCTGTCATCTGAAATGGCAACCGACTTTCCACTTTTTCGTCGGTTACCTGTAGCATTGCTCGCTATCTTTCTTTTTACTTGAAAGGTCATTAGGCGCTGGAGGTCTTAAGCGGCCTAAAATGGATACTACTGGGTCTGTGCGTGATTCAGCTTCACGACGTTCAGGTTCAGGTTCAGAGGGTATGTCATCTGAAACTGTATTCACTGCATTTGACCTTTCGCTTTCAGCATCCGCCATTTTGTTGAAAAAGCAAACGCTAACATTAGACACGCATTACATATATTATAAATGGATTACTGCAGGCCCATATAGGGAATTTTTTGTTTTGAATTTCTGTCAATTGCTGCCCTGATTGGCATTGAAATAGCTTTCTTTCTCAATTTTGCCGAAAAAAAAATTAATAATTTTTCCCTCAAAAATTCTAAATATCCCATTTTTTTTCTAAATATATAAAAAAATATCCGAATTTTTGTGTTTAGGCTTCGTATCCTTTCAATCTTCCTCTCACTATCTTAGTTTCAAATTGAGGTCGCCAGTTCACTTTCAACCAAGTTGCTTTTTTAAGGTTTTCCCACGTTTTTGTTAACGGCGCTAGTTACAACGTATCACCCGAAGAGGAATTTCAACCTGAACTTGTCTATGCTGTCTTCGAAAGAGTGAGACCAGAGCTCTTCTGAACTCTGGCATTCTGATGGTGTATAAAATTGGATTAACAAGAGAATTGGCACAATCACTAATGAAGAAGATATTAACCAAACGTAGACTTACTAACTTTGGAAGGGAACCTATATCACCAGCGAGTTGAACAAATTTGTACACACTGTATGGCAGGCAGGTAATTAAAGATACCAAAGTCACGATAAACAATGTCTTGGTCAGCTTTCTCTCTCTACTGGCTGCACCATAGTGCTGAGGATGTGCTCCGTAATAAACTTTCACCACAATCGACGTGTAAGAAACAAAAATAATAAACAGGCAACTTGAAATAAAGGAACACTGTACGTACAAGAGACTTGTATGTAATCTATGATGTCCCAACGCTAATCCAAGAGCAGTTGACAACAGCCCAGCTGTAACCCACGTGACCGTAATAACCACTCCGATGACCCAATTTTTAATGACACGGTGTTTGAATGGACGAAACGTTGCGTGCATGCGTTCCAACGAAATCGCAGCGAGATTCGCAATAGAAGCTGCAGAAAACATTAGCTGCATGCTGTATATGATTTTATCCCAGATTCCTAGGGAGGTCACGTTATACCTCCAAATGCCGCACGTGACATCGCCAATGTAAACAAAATGCACGACTTCTGTAAAACCTCCAACTAACATATCAGCAACTGCCAGGTTGATTACCAAATACATGCTGCGCTTGCG
>OX419339.1:28532515-28535015 GCA_948470475.1 Galaxea fascicularis
TTGGCGTCGAATTAAAATCGGTTAAAGTCAACAATGAGACATACAGCAGGACCAAATAATACCTAATTTATATTGCCATTAAGAAACTTAAACAGACCTGCCGACATTTTACGACATTGCCTACGCAATGGCATAGCTATAATATAGGCTTCAATTAATGTTACTACTTCTACTGCTATTGAGCCTGGTTAGTAGTACAGGACTAATTGGGCTACCTAAACGTTTTGCACATTTTTGGATTAGAATACACGCAAGGTCAGGTTCACTCACTCACTCTGCCTCCTCCGCCGATGTGATTGAAAAAATGTTTTAAGGAAACCAATTTTGAAATATTGTGGATGAGCGCCAAAAGTGAATTATATTGTGGTGGAATATAAAGAGCTTAAAAACATTTTATAATGAACAGTGTAAGCACTAACTGAATGAACAGTAATTCGATCACAGCGGCATTAAAATTGCGTCGAATAAATGAAGTGCCAAAAGATTGCATATACATATAGAGGGGTGTCTCACAGCGATGATTTATGGTTGGCCATTGAACCACACACCACGTTTTATTATTTCATTCATTATTAACTTTTGGTGCAAAAAAATAATAAAAATTTTGAATATGCATTGTTCGTAAAACAGCCACTTTTACCGCCAGCAAATTCAATCGATAAAAATGCCACTTCAAAATTTAAAAATTATGAAGCCTTTTGTAGTGAAAAGCATATTCATCTCACAGCTTGAATGTAATTGAACGGATGAGCGCCGAAAAACTGTTATAACTTGAAGATTTTAACAATGATGCCAACTAAATAGGAAAGACAACTCTTTTAAAACTTAACAATTGAGTTTCTGCACTACAGCAAACCCAGAAGTTTTTTTTTCTTTTTTGAAGAACGTAAACGCTTTTCTAGAGTCTTAAGAAGGAAGAATACTACCTGTAAAACTTATTTTTATATGAGCTCGTATTCCTTTGTTCTTTTCGGGGGGAATATATCAAGTTACCCCCGAATCAACGATCGGAAAAGCGGGGTGCGGCTGTGATTGTTTTAAGGGAAGAGTGGGGCTATGAACATCTAATTAAAATGCGAGGGGATTATGTACTAATATGCATGGGATATTCACTCTTATCCTTCTTCCTTATTTCATATACGAAGTTGCTCAGCCAGAACGACAGTTGCAAATTGCACACCGTTTTTACATGTAATTCCACTCTTTGGAGCTTGCTCGTTGTCAGCACCCGCAACTAGTAAGGATTCAAGATTGTTTTCCGAAAGCTCAATTGCAGTACCGTCTCTAAAGCTGCTTTGAGTAATAAACATTTCTGACTCAGAATCGCTTGACATTGCCAGGCTGTTTCTAGCATTCACTACGAACAAGTAATTCGAAATTCGAAATTTAAAACGCCAAAAACCTTGGTAATGCCACCAGTACCAGCATGGAATGTTGAAAACAAAGGCATCGCGCAGAATGGCTATTGTTCTCGCGACATTTACTTACAGTGGAACAAACGTCCGAGGACTGTCATGTTGCTCGTTATTATTCATAGACGCGCAAGAAGCACGTATTTCATTGGTTACCATGCACGCGCAGCAATGCTCATTGGTATGGAGTAGGCGGGCAATAGAAACAATAGACACTGCCCGCTATTGTTTTCTCTTTTGTTTACTAAAATCACACATTCGCGTGTAATACCTGTAAACGAAACAAAGAGTTGTAAGGTCTGCTAGTTTCATTATTTAATTGTTCACCTTTGAAAGGTGAACAGTAGAGGCATTTTCTTAACTGTGTTTTTACATCCCTTGACAAATCCTCGCTAATGCAAAATGAACCGTTTATCGATCTGAATCTCGGGGTTATGTGATTTATTCCCCTCGTGCGTTACCCTCGGGCTACGCCCTCGGCAATGTTATCGTCGAAACTGCTTCGGACCCAGGAAGTGCGACGTTCGGAGACAGCCACAGTGACCATGCATCTGGCACATGAAAACTGTATTAATAACAAGTCCATTGTAATCGTGGTGTCTCACTCAATGCTCTTATCGACGATCAATTAAATTTAATTCAGTCAATTGGAATAAGCTGTACCGTTTGCGTCTTTGATGGTTGTATTGAAGAAAGTTCACAAGCAAGCTAATCTGTTCGGACCAAACAAAATCATATTCCGATAATCAAGTTAATTATAGCACAAAACAGCATTGATGGATTAAATATCTCCCCTTACAAAGCAAAAGTGTTTGTGCGAAAAAATCGTGATGGCAAGAGCCAATCACAGAACAGATTAGAATGAGGCACTCTTTCTTCTCGTCACCAAAAAATGGCCTTGTATTTTACCAGATCTCACATTTTTACACCTACAGTGAGATCTGGGTAGAAGATTAGCCTTTTACAGGACAAGCTGTAGCTGACACCAGAACCCTGCTTTTTCATCCTGGTATGTTAAAAATATCACAATGTTTGCAGCATGACTTTTTTCTTTCCTACCCGATCCCTTTCAGGTGTAGCGAAAAAAA
>OX419339.1:28542515-28560015 GCA_948470475.1 Galaxea fascicularis
CAGTGAAAAACTATCAAGGCCACTGAGGATTTCTATTTGCTTAGCAAAGAAATACTTTTGTGTGAAATGAAGTTGAAACTTTATCTTGGTTTGGACTCAAAAATGCTTGTGTTTTTTTCCGAATTTTTCTATTCAATATGTCATTTTGGCATGCTGCCGCTCATTTTTTTTGCACAAAACTGGTTGAAGAAAAGCCAAGCGAAGTCCGGAGGGTATAAATCCTCCGCTTGATAAGTTTACAAGAACCGGATTGACATTTGGAAAACCCTCACAAACAGCAACATGTCTTTGCTAAAAGTAAACACGATTTTTTACAGCTGTAGCATTGGAAATGTTGTCCCTCACAGCAATTCTTAACACAGCAATGATTTTATGTGAAATGACAGCTATTATGATGTAAAGTCTGCGTTCGGAGTGATTGTTGACTGACCTAAACGGTCTGCAGGTTAGCACTCCTATTCACAATACTCAAATTCGAAGAGCGAAGCCAAGACGTTAAAATAACAAGTCCTGTGTACAGGGATATGCAGGTGCACAGGGCCCTGGATCCCAAGGGGCAATAATAAATGCCGTTGAACACTCCCTCTCCGCTCAGTCTCAGATCAGCGCCGAGGAGGAAGGTGGAACTTTCTAGTCTTTCCCACGAATTTTCAGCAAAGAACACGTCGGACAAGAATGCCTCGACCGGACGGTGAAGTTCAGATGCTCCAAATGCAAGAGGTTCAAAGAGCTGTCACCCCAGAACCAGCGCCGGGAAATGATGCCTGGACCGGCACAGGCGTGACAACGGCTGACGAGAAACTTGAGGTGAGTGTTTGAGCTCTGTCTACTCGTCTTATATCCGTTTAATTATATGGTGTTTATCTTCGGTTAATTTCTTCCCATGTTTTCTCCTCTGGCATTCTCTTGCTCCAGTGTGTTTTGATATCTTTTCTCTTGGGTTTGCGACGGAGTTTTGTGTCATGGGCGTGGTTGGTTTTGTCATTACAGAAAAAAACAAAACAAAACGAAGCAAGAGACAACAAATCACAGACAATATTGTTAATGGAACTTTTATTCTTACAGCAACTAACCGATCAAATCCTTATCGGTGAAATGACCAGTCTGACTATTTCTATAAATACAGCTGTACTGATCTGATAATAAATATATCCAATATTCTCGCTTAGGAATTTATTACCACTAGTTCAACTCAGTCTATCATTATTTAACGATATTATTATTATTGTTATTTAAAATCTGTTAAACGTGATACACTCAGATGAAATTTATAACAACATTAGATAATGCAAAGCCGTTAAACAAGGCTTTTTTTGTGTCTGAATTAATTACATCCCACCCTTTATTCAGTTGATGCTTCATGCTCTACAACGCTGATATTGTTCGCAAGGTGACACTTTGGGCAAGCTCTGTTTGCTGGGACACAAATTATATTCCCTCTGTATGGGATATTTTGGCCACGCCCTGATGGGCAAGGCCGATGGGCAAGGCCATTCGTATTGTATTGAAATCAGCATAGTGACCTGGGAATACCCAAATATAGAAGACATAATCCCAGCAAAGGTGAGGGCACATCCGCCATCCACAAGAAACTCTTACTAGGGAGGGAGAGAGTGTAATAATGATCTTGCAATTTTTAAACCAGCGAGAATGAAAGAGGCCTCGTGCTTCACTTGGGCACATGATAAAAGATATACGACATAAATTCCCGGATGACAGGAGTGCCTCAACTGCAGCATGGGAAATTATTTATTAAACATGTCGCCCTGAGCATAAACCCATTCATTTCCTTTGAGCAATAAATTTCATTTAATAGAAGAATTACAGATACGTCTTTTACTTTTGGTCAAATCGGTTAGACACAAGATGTCTTGTGACGCTCAGCATTGACGTTTGGCCAATCACCCTCTGACAGACCACAGACAGACCTTTTCAAATGTACTGAGCTGCTACCTTTCCGTTGGTTGGTTGGTTTGTTGTTTGTTTGCATGCATGAGGCACATCAAAAAGTCATCAAAAAGTCATGTCAGTGCAGCCCATTGGCGAATGGTGAAGAAATAGCCTCCTCGATAAATGTCAGCGATGAAGGAACCATTCTTACAATAGAATGAGATACATAAAATCACGAAACAGTACAACTCATAACAACACTGCAAGTGAAGCGAAAATTCTTACAAGAACTCGACGAGGCGAAAAACTAAGCCGATAAGCCTACAAATCGTTCGTAGCGTGCTGAACACAAAACATGGCCGACCTAAAACAAGTCCCCTGTCAGCGGGTTTACTTAGAGGAGTCCTGAGACCGGGGTGGACAGCGATAACCTCTTCAAATGGAGTTTATCGGATCACACTATCAAACGCAAGACGGGTCCTACAGTTTTTTATGATCCCATTTCCAGACTTTTGTTCGTTACCTGGTCTCGCATTCTTACAACTTTTTCTTGTTATCACGAAAGGGCAACATTACTGAACGCTGATTGGCTGAGACAGAGGGCATTTTTAGTAATTAAGAGGGCCGATTACTATGTTTTTCGTAAATCAGTTCAAACAAACTTTACAATTGCCAACGTGATTCATTTGAAACGAATTTTTTTTTTTCGGACGGGACTTTGGTTAAATCTCGTTGAATCAGTATTGTAGCAGCTCATTGAATCGATTGGTGAGTTAGATTTGATTAAAATTTGTATTCACATTAAGCGGGTTTCCAATGAGAAACGAATAAACCGCATGTACGATTCCCTAATTAATTTTGACCTTTTAGTGATAAACAAGTAATCGCTTGTTTTCTCGTAAAATTAAGGATTAGTCATCACTTGTGTTTTCAGAAGTTGCCGAAATTGCCCTCGTCACTGCACGACTCGGGCAATTTCAGCAACTTCTCAAAACACCCTTGATGATTAATCCTTAATTTTACTCGGCCCCGTGCGATTACCTACACTAACAACATACATATCCAAAAAAAGATGCTTTTTAGGGCGTATCACTCGTTTGTGTTAACGGCGCTACTTACATGGTATCACCCGAAGAGGAATTTCAACCTGAACAGATCTCTGCTGTCTTCGAAAGAGCGAGACCAGAGCTCTTCTGAACTCTGGAATCCTGATAGTATACAAAATAGGATTAACGAGAGAGTTTGTATAATATAAAATAATTAGAATATCCCTCAAACGCACAAATATTCGAGACATCACGAATATACTAGCATTGGCATTAAGAAAACCGAATACAACGTATGGCAGCCAAGCCATAAGAGATACGAAAGTCACGATAAACAGTGTCTTAGTCAGCTTTCTCTCTCTACTGACTGCACCATGGTGCTGAGGATGCGCTCCATAATAGACTTTAATTACGATGGACATGTAAGAAACAAAAATAATAAACAGGCAAATTAAAACAATTGACATCATTATGTTCGAGTGGCTTACATATGATCCATTCCAATACATTAATGCAACAGCGGTTGAAAACAACCCAGCTATTACCCACGTGACCGTAATAACTACTCCGAGGATCCAATCTTTAATGAAACGGTGTTTGAATGGACGAAAGGTTGCATGCATACGTTCTAAAGAAATAGCAGCGAGGTTTGTTAGCGAAGCGAAAGAAAACACATAAAAGATGATGTCACCCAAAACTCCCGTGTAGGGTAAGTTCACCGTCCTCCAAACGCTGCAAACCCGACCGCCAAATTGGACTATATTCATGACTTCCGTATAACCTCCCACTAACATATCTGCAACTGCCAGGTTGATCACCAGGTACATGCTGCGCTTACGAAGACTGCGGTTTCTCATGAAAACAATTATTGTCAGGATATTTAGTGTTACTATGGCTACAGACTGAGTTGTAACTACTGTAAGGAAAACGATGCACTCAGATGAAGAATATGAACTAGGATTCGTGTCATTTTCGGATCCTTTTTTCTCAGTAGAACCATTAATCATCTTTCTGTGAAAAGAAGATTGAAGGAGCGTTTGTGAGTTGGGTATAGAACCTTTATGACTTGGTCTAACTACAAGTGTTCACCAGGTGTTGGCACTCAGAAATGTGGCCACCTAATCATAAAAAAGGTAGAACGCGTCAGTATGTCACTGATTGTAAAGGACGTACCGCAATTAAACTCGAATGTGATTTTGAGGTATCGATAACTCTACTGTATATTTTGCAAAAGTTTTAGTGTCATCTCTCCTACCCATCTCCTGAACAAGGGGCTGACAGTCTTCAAACAGGATCGTTAGCTTGAGATTGATTCACTATTAATACGAAAAGGGTCTCTCTTCAAATCTTCGGCCGGAAAGCAGTTGTTTGAGCATCCACTCTCGTTAGGGGTGAGAGTGCAACTAATGCTGTGAGTCGTAGATAAATTAAAATTTTACCTCTCTAAAGCAACAAGTTACAATGTTTGAAAACAAATTAAGGTGTTTGCTATGCATACCTGAATAACAGAAATCAAGTTCCAACTGTTGATGGTACCAGTACAAACAATTCTGAATAACTAGAACTCCCTGCAAAAATATGTTTAGGTTAAATCAGTATTCATGACGTTTACAAGAAATGATGTTTGGTGTATTTCATCAAAGTTAGGCCGGTGAGCTTTTTCATTTTCAGGGAATTTCTAAACGTCGGTTATACTAATATTAAAGCATGGATGATAACTTGGGGAACTGAACTCCTTCCTCCATTGTATTTGTGTACAGCATGGGCCTGTATAGATTGTGCTAGAACATTGAGCATGAGCCAAAATTGCTCCGATAAATGGTCACAAGGTGCCCAAAAATCGAAAAAGATGGCACCAGAATTTAAAACGTTACTTGCCAAAGTGAATTGTTTTCTGATGTGAAACATTTTAGAATAACCTGCAAACGTTTTCTGATGCAGAATGCTTCCATCATCTCTTTCCACTGCTGCCATGAGTGCGTTGTTCGTGGGCGACATTAAATCAATAACTGCTAACCTGTTCGTAGACGCACGTCAATTCATACTGCGTTTACACGTCCAGATCATTTTAAGTATCAACCAAAAATAAGAACAAATTTAGTTCAATTAATTTGTCTGTGTTTATACCGGCTCATAGATCATTGGTTGTATTTATTACCCAAAAGTTGCTGGGGAAGACAAACGTTGCCCTAAGTTGTTTTGCAGCACAGAAAGTTGCCATAAAGTTGCCAAGCATAATCTCTACAGACCAAGTACTAACAATGTTGCGACCAGTTCTTTCGATATCTCTCGTTTTCATTATTCTAGACACAACTTATTGTGCTCAGTAAGATTGGTAAGACAAATCAGTTGACAGTACAGATGTTTTAAGCCGGAGCGGGACTTTTTTTCGAGCAAGATCAAACAAAAGCCGCATAAAGGTGGACAGACTACAGTGTTTGAAAAAATCACAAATTTCACGGCGAGAGCACGGCAATATTTTAAAACCCTACCAGTCTTCGGTTTCGCTTCATATCCATTAAATGATAATTTCATTGTGTCCCCGCCTACCCTGGGTGCCAGAGGTTTTTTTCTCCTTAGGGGCGACAGAATTGAGCGGCGAAGCCGCGAAGGCGAGTCGCGAAGTGGCGAGAAAAAAACCTCTGGCACCAACGGATAACAACCTCACTTCCATGCCGACGCCAATTTCCTTTGATTGACATCCGCAGTCAGAGCTTATTTTAGAAACACAGCGAACCGGTTTTTCCCACGTGGAGTAAAATTTGCGTGTCATGTTTCGTGTAATAGAAACAACACTGCAAGATAAAGATTATTACCCGGCTTAAATTCCTATTAAGACAGAGGCTGTACTGTCATCAAACGCACTGAAACGAGCCAAACAAAAGCTAGACAAAATACTTCAGAGGGCATACAAAGGACCGCAGTCGCTAAACAGAAACAAGGGTCAAAGTAAACAGGCGATAAATGCAGAATTTAAACCCAGAAATAACCTTTGGTATGAAAATACATAGCGTGCGACAGTTCAGCACATGGCTGTTTCAATTACTTTCATCATCATATTAATCCTCTAAACCATTGTGTTGCCCCGCTGAAAACAAACAAGAAGCTAAATCGGTCAATAGAACCGAAGTAGAAGCGGCAAACATGCGAACCCCATTTTACGTCAGTTCTTGTATGTGGGAGTTGAACAGCGAAACCAACTGCGAAAACATCTTTTCGCGCGACAACCTGTACAATGGAAAGGACCTGCTCCAGTTTCAAGTGATCGAATTCCGGAAATTTTGAATCTACAGTTGATTTCAAAGCGCTTGCTATTTCGAAAAGCACAACGTTCATGTCGTCTTCTCGTATTACTGTGGTAAAACCAGTTTGGCCAAGATCACCCTAAACTTAACCAATGGCAGCCCTTTTAAGAAACGTTTTTCAATCGACCAATCAGATTCCCAGGGTCAGATTTTGACTCTGGAGAAATAAATGGCAACGTGATTGGATCGGCGCGCTCAAAAGACTTAACGGCCTGAGCCAGAGGTCTCTCGCCGACCAGCACTACTCGCTCTGGCCCCGAGAAGACCTCTGGCATCCAGGGTAGTCCCCGCCCCGCAGCACAGCTGAAGAGAAGTACTCTCTACATGCAATTTACGAGCCGTGAAACGCGAAGATCAAACACTTTTTACTTTTTAGACAACTGACTTCCTGACTTACTCAGCCGGTTAAGGTTCTAAACACCTTCCACTGCCTGTTGAAAACGAGTTCGGATCGTCAAACATCAGGGGCACCCAGCGAGAAACTTCGATGAAATATCTGTTCGGGAAAGTCTACCCGTTTGAAGACTTTCCGGAACAACGCATTGCCAAAAAGCTACTGATTTCTTAACTAAAACATCACCTAAAAGATTCGCAACCAGGGAAACCCGGGGGAAAATAGTCCCTTAGATCGGAAGGGATATTTTGCAATTTTTGACTCATGAAAAAGTCTCCTTCGGGTAAGCAAATAGTTCACAGAGAAGTTCTTCGAAGGTCGAAGGTAACATTCGGTTAGCAGTTTCTGAAATGAAGATTCCATTCCCTAAAATTTTCGGGCACTTCAATGTTCAGCTAAGAAATCCGAACAGATCAAATTTTTCTAGCTGATTCTGAAACAACTCTTTAAACAGTCTTTAAACATTACGAGGAGCCTAAAAATATCTCTCAACGGTTTTTAAGCTCAAATTTCCTCGTTTGGTGCCCCTAAAACATAACGCTAAACAGAGCCTTGGTTTTTCGCATAACATTTGCGGTTCAGCTTAAATAAATGACCTACCAGAGTGTTTATTAAAGATTCCAAAGCAGTTCCGTGTCTCGACTGATCGTCAACTGCTGAACTTGTAGCCGCTGGCAAAATCGTACTTGTTTTACAGGCTTCTTGCCTACAGCTTTATACCATGCGCTAAATAAACAGACAATTAAAGCTTCTGCATAAAGCGTCCGTTACAGCTGTTTCAAGGCCAGCATAGGTTCCGGCCCCAGTAGTCAAGTCCTTATAGGTTGAAACTGAGACACGTCGATCAAATCGTATGATTGATCTAAAAACAAACTGAATTTCGTTTACAACGAAACCCTGAAGGACGATTTATGGCTTTTTGGAGCTTCATCTATACATGGAACATTTCCTATAGTTCATAAGAGTTCAAGATGCTTGTACAAAACGATTTTATTATCAAGCTTTGGACGAAGAAACGTCGACCTACTTTCATGTTTTTATTTCATTGTCAAGTTAGCTTAAAGTAAATGCTTTTCTACTTTTTTTTTTTGCACAAGCACTGTTTACATGCAATATTTACGAGGAAACATGAAGATTGAACCCTTTTTATTTAGACACCAGGCTTGCTCAGCTAGTAACGGTTCCAAACACCCTTCACTGTTTCTAACGGGCTGACTGGCAAACATCCCGAACAATAATAACTTGTTGTTCTCATGAGATTCACATTTAGTTTAGCTTAAAAGACCTGCCTGAGTAAAGAATTCAAAGCGGGTCCGTGTCTCGACTGATCAACAGCCGCTGAACTTGTAGGCGCTGCCAAAATCGTACTTGTTTTACAATTTCTTCCATGCGCTAATTAAGCAGATGCAACAATACTGCCCACATAAAGTCATAGCTGTGTTTATTTTGGCTTCGCTTAATGTTGTGTAGGGTCGGTTGTAGTTGAAAAAAGTACTAGCTATAACCTAAAAAACAAGTCTGGTTTCACCTACACAACGAAAAACGTTTACCCCCGAGTGCACCTGTTCAAATTTACAAACCGCGTCTAATTCGTCATCGTTTTGCCAAAAACGTGGGTGCTTTCAAATGAACTAATTACGTTTAAGAAGACGCACACATAAGTTTCAATTACAGTCAAACTGCTCGTAAGCGACCACCCACTTGCATGCTCACTTACGAGAGTTCAGGCCACAGAGGTCTAAATTTTGGGTATTTGCATATGGTAATTGCGTGGGTTTGACAGGCCTACACGACTCCGTCGTACGGCGTGGTCTGGTTTTCTCGCCTTTGTTATAATTTAGACTACCATCTGTGAGCCACCAGTAAACGGCATTCTTTCCATGTTACTTCAAGCGCAAAACAAACTGTCGTCCTGTCTCATTTGTTACATCATCCAGTTTACGTTACAATTTCGCCACAATTTTATGTCGAGTAAAAATCCAATACAAGGTCGACAGTCATGCATGGCATGAACATGCATGGTATTCACAAAATAAGACAGTTTTTTTGCAATAAGAGATCCAGTCTGATAAAATTTCAGTTATTTCAGTACATATAGTGTGTGTGTATGTTGTATCAATTGTTTCAATGCTTTATTCATGCCGTAGAGCTATTTCGGGAGACACTTCCGGTAGCTCCGGTTGTGAGATTTACGTCCTTTGTAACCAAACTTTTCAATTATATATTTCCGCCCGGAAGAGATACAGCAGATCTTGTGTCAAGTGGTCGTCTACGGGAGGTTAAAAACAATGGAAAATTTTAAACGACCATCCCTAAAAGCTGGTCGTTTACGAGAGGTCGTCGCTTTCCAGAGGTTCCAAATATAGTGGTTTGACTAGCAAACTTTCGGTATTTTGGAAAACTGGTCGGTTAAAAGAGATGGTCCTTCGAGAGCTGATCGCAACGGGAGGTTCGACAGTATGACGACGTAGTTAAAACATATGAATTACTCGAATCATTCTTGTTTTCTACGCAGGCTAAAATAGGAATTGTTCCCGATCGCCCTTCAATGATACGTGAAAGGCTCCTTTGCCATGACCGACTAATACAAATTATTTATGGGGGAGGATAGTTATTTTCATATTATTTCCTTGTTTTGAATTGATGTATATTTTCCCACCTTTAATTTATCCTGCACGGTCAAAGGATAGAAGCGGGTGTAATTTCAGTTGTTTTGATCAGACTATAACGACGGCAATTTCTGACGCTAACGTTCGAAACGCCCATACTCGAATGGTCAGTTTCCCTTCTAAATTTCCTGTCGATAAAACTGAATCCGTTATAAATAAAATAAGGCTGATGGACGATTATCCACAAAACTTCCGTTTCAGCTGTTTTAAGGCCTCTGTTTGTTTTCTGATCCAAATTGATCCAAACTGGTCAGAGTAAAAGCCTTGTGTGTTTTCAGTTTTAATTTACTGGCCTGCCCGAAAGATTGGTGCAGAATTAAGTTCACGGTACTTGGCAGACTGTGAAGAAGGCCAATGACCGATTCTGTATAAAACTTCCATTGCAGCTGTTTCAAGGCCGGCCGCATTTAACTGTTGACCGACATTGATCACCCTAGTCCCAGAGGTTTTTGAGACTTGACAAAAAAGACTTCACGAATAAGGAGCCCGGGTCGCGTGGTGGGCCTGGCGACGTCTGGAAGCCAAGAAAGACGTCGCGATCAAATAATGAGCGGAAGTCTCTCTTGGCTTCCAGTCGCCAGTCGCACGATACGACTCTGGTGAGTAAATATGTTGACGTCACTGCAACGCCTATGGTTCCCCACCATCGGCACGTATCGGTTATTGTCTAACGGCATCCAATAAGAAGGAGGCATTCAGCAGGACCACTTCTGAGTGGCCATCAAGATCTTGCTACGCATTTGGGTCACTTGGAGGATGTGAAATTTTGATTTTCTTCAAGGGCTAGCTCCGGACCGCTTGGGCGGATTTTCGATCGAGAGGCACGAGAAGATGCGTGAATCTTTCGGCCTTTATGCTGCTTGGTTTGAAGGCTGAGCGATGCGATGCTCTTGGTAAAAATCGCCTCGGCGCTGACTCGGTGCTGGAGCCGTTCTAAGATCCCCCAGTTTCCACTCTTTTCGTTTACTTATGGGGCACCACAGGCAGCCCAGTCGTGGTGTGTGATATATAAAGTTTACATAAAAAATATACAGTTAAAACCTTGAATTCCAACAAACCGAATAGCGGTGGAATATTCTAGCGAAATAAAGCCTTCCTACCTTCACTCTACTGTTTCTTGCCACTTTCTGGGACTTATAACTGCAATGCCATCGATGTCGCGTTCCCGACTCGGTTGGTTAGTGCCAGGATACGCCGTTCAACCAGATTGCCACGATTTTAACATCTCCTTGGTTTATTTGCTTTCATGACACATGGTGAAAAAACTAAAATTACAATGATCGTATATACAATTAATTGTAGAAAGGCTAAACGAAACCAAACAGCGAAAACGAAAATAAATAGTTACACTAATAATAATAATAACAACAACTAACATAAACATTAAAATCCTATATACAATATAAGTAAAGCAAAAACTATTCATTTACAAATTCTTTCGATTAAAAAGAAGAGGACTTTCTTTTGGTCAGAGAAATTCAATTGATTACAAAAACGAGACGCGAAATTAAAATAAAAAGTATTGGTTGCTTCTAATTTTACAAGCAATAAAAATTTCAATCATTTTAAAAACCTTTCGTTTTGACTTCAAATATGGAAGTCTACCATGAAAATAAACAAAAAAAGAATAAGAAAAACTATCGTTCTCAAAAAGCTTTAATGAATATTTGCATGTCTTTTCTCGATGTCAAAGTCAATGTCCTACAATTCTAAATGGACCTAGGCTCGATTTCCGCCGCTCTCTCGAGTCCGGACTTCGTACCCGAACAGCGGCTGGTAATCGAGCCTAAGATGGACCCTCCTCGTAGCTCGCGAACCTCTCAAGCATAGTATGCTGATCTCAGCAACGCAAAGGACACTTTTGCCCTGATCCATGACATAGTAGTCGCATAGCTTTCACCTTTCTTTGTAGCAACTAACTCAGCAAGCCTACTATCGTATCGCTTACATTCCACCGCCTTTCCACCTGTCGTGCTAAAAACTAATGAAGTAAATGTAGCTTGCTCAACTTCTAGAACTCGGCTAGCGTACTATCGCTTCTTCTCTGTTTCATGTTGCCTGAAAATTTGGTCTCGATCCGTATCCCTGTAGGACTCTGCATTTGGGTGGCAAATTTTCACATCGAAGAAGGCCGACCTCTATTGCGCATTTTCCTAACGCCCAAATGCGCTTTACAATGTCAAATAAATTATAATCTATACACTAAAAACTACAAATATAGCAATATAAAAACCTCAAAAATCGAAAAAATCAAGTCTAAAAATATGCTTGTCAAAAAAGATGGGTCTTACGTTTAGCCTTAAAAATAGGGACAGATGCGCTGCTTTTAATCTCAAATGGAAGGGAGTTTCAGAAGTAAGGCGCGCACACTAAGAAAGCCCTCAAGCCAATCGATTTGAGCTTGTGTTTTGGCTGCTCCAGAAAACGTTTGTCAGCAGATCTAAGAGCTCGCCTAGGAACATAAGGACTGATGAGCTCAGTCAGGTGTGTTGGAGTCACACCATGGAGTGCCTTAAAGGTGTACAATAAGATCTTGATACGCTGACGGACGGGGAGCCAGTGTAGCTCAATAAGTAGTGATGTGACGTGATCAAACTTTCGCTTGCAAGTGATAACTTTGGCCGCCGCGTTCATAACATATTGCATTCTTTGAATAAGATAATCAGCTAGGTCATAGAGAAGCGCATTACAATGATCTAAGCGAGACGTTGTTAGTGCATGCACTAGTGTTTTGGTAAAGTCAATATTAAGGCATGGGCGTATGCGACTAATGTTCCTGATGTGGAAAAAAGCAGTCTTGCATAGTTCATTGACGTGTTCCTCGAAACTCATGGTATCGTCGAAGACGACACCAATGTTCCGTGCGCTCGCTCCTCAGTAGCATCACCCACAGTAATAGAATCTAATGGTGGCTTAGGGCGATGTTTAGCATGCAGAACCAGGAGCTCAGTCTTATCATTGTTTAACCAGAGATTATTCAAGAGCATCCATTTGTTGAGCTCACGCAAACAAACTTCAACCCTAGTGAGCGCAGACACAATGTCCTCAACTTTAGTAGTCTTCATGCTAAGGTACAATTGATTGTCGTCCGCGTACATGTAAAACCCGACACCATGGCAACGCAGGATAGCTCCGAGAGGGGAGGTATAGACCAAGTCTAGGATTGGGCCCAACACAGACCCTGGGGAAGACCGCAGGTCAGTTGACGATCAGAAGAACAGGTATCTCTGATTTGAACGAACTGTGAGCGACTGGGCAGGTAAGACTCAAACCAAGTGTAAGCAGAGCCGTGCACAGCAACGCACTGGGAGGGACGCGATAGTAGGATGCCCTGATCCACTGTGTCGAACGCTGCTGACAGGTCCGACAGTACCAGCATCACAGACTTTCCATCGTCCAGTGCACATAGCACATCGTTATGCACTCGCAACAGTGCTGATCGATAGCCCACTTTATAAGAAGCAGATTGGAAAATTTCTTCAAGTTTGTTTTCTCGCAGGTGGGAAATGAATTGACTCGCGGCTACCTTCTCGCAGCACTTGGAGATAAATATCAGGTTGGAGATAGGTCTGTGATTCTTGTATAGTTGGTAATCAAGTGATATTAGAATGGACAGTTACATCGGCCCCTCCCCCTGCATGGTCCCTGTTTCATCGCGCTCAGAATAAAAACAAAATCAGAAAGAATCACGTTTGGGGCGGAGTTAATAATATGGTCCTATTTGTCAACCAAAACGCACAAAAAAAATTATACAAAACAGCAGCTAAACCGTCAGAAATGATTTTGATGTTTTTTTAATTGATGCAACGTTTTAGTATTACGGCAATCAATAAAATAATAATAATAATTTAAGAGCTTGTAAGGCACAAATATCTATCTAAATATATTCAAATGCGCCATCCTAATAGTAATAATAATAATGATAATAATAATAAAATGATGATATTAAGAATTAAAAACTTATGGCTAAAATTAAGAAATAGTCTAAGCTAAAAATGCCTTTCCAAAAAGGTGAGTCTTCAACTTTCCCTTAAAAGTGTCAATAGAAGTGGATTCCCTGATAAGTCTCGGCAGAGCATTCCATAACTGACTTAGGTGCGGTGAACACAAAGGCCCTTTCACCGAGAGTAGCCTTGGACTTAATATTCGGATAACTAAGCAAGGTACCGTCGTTAGAACTCTTTAAGTTATATTTAGACACAGGCTTAGGAATAATTAAAGAACTTAAATACGAAGGTGCTAGGTTCCTAAACAATCAACAGAATTTTAAATTCAATTCTAAACTTTACAGGCAACCAATGTAAGTCCACTAGTAAAGGAGTAATGTGACAATATTTATTTTCATTACATATCAATCTAGCACACATGTTCTGCACACGTTGTAGCTTGTTGAGTTGATACTCTGGCAGACCATATAAAAGGCTGTTACAGTAATCGATTCTACTTAAAATTCCAAATTCCTTGCAGACGACACAGGAGTGATAGTTGCAGCCTGAGCCCCGACACGAAGAGTATTGATGGACACCTTAGCTAGTTGCTGCGATGTGCCAATGATTATGAATTAAGTTTTATCAGCGTTAAGTTTCAATTTGTCGTTTAGCATCCAGTCTCGAATGTCCTCAATACACCTTTCAACCCTAGCCAAGGCGGCCTCTTGATTTGCAATATTATTAGGACAAAAGGATAAATAAAGTTGGCTATCGTCAGCATAGCAATGGATCTCTAAAATATGTTTATCTACAATTTCAAATATCTTGCTAGCATAGACAACAAACAGCAAAGGCCCTAGGCACGAGCCTTGAGGTACGCCGCATTTCAAATCGAACTTCATTGAGAGTGTGCCGTCAATTGAAGCTTGCTGAGTTCTGCCACTTAATTATGATGCAATCCAGGATAGTGCCGCATCCCGAACTCCAAATGCAGACGAAGCCTCTCAAGTAAGATACCATGATCAATGGTATCGAGAGCCGCGCTCAAATCCAACAGAACCAACAAGGTGACATGCTGACCGTTCATGTCATTTTTCACTTTCAAGAGAGCGGATTCTGTGCTGTGAAACTTACGATATTATGATTGTAACATGGGAAATAAGTTATTCGTGCTGATGTGATGCCATCTATAAGTAGAGGAAAAACCAGGGCATTTTTCCACGCTGATGGGAAGACACCATGCTCAAGAGAATAGTTGATGGTCTTAGTAATTACGGGAAGAAGAATATCCAAGCATTCGAATTTGTAGAAATCGGATCCAAGGAACAAGTCTTCTTCTTGGATGTACGGATCAAGTCGTGCACATCCTTCTGAGGTAATAGATCAAACTTGGAGAGAGAGCAGGGGCGGATCCAGGGATTTCTGAAAGGGGGGGGGGGGTGGTACACTACCGAAGTAGCCTTGAACACCAATGGTGAAATAACGTCGTAAAAACAATTTTATTCTATTATTATTTTTACGACGAATCAAGCAAAATAACGAAAAAAAAATTCTCAAAGGGGGGGGGGGGGTTGCAACACCCTTAACCCCTCCCCTCGATCCGCCTCTGGAGAGAGATCAATTTTGGAGTCATTGGAATCCACTCTGCAAACTTGTGGTGAAAGATTGTCGAGATCAGAACGGATATTAGCAATCTTCCTAATGAAAAAGGTGCCCATCTCGTTAGCGAGTTGCTGTTTGTCCTCATGTGGTGGCAAAACAGCAGAGTACTTGCAATGTTCAACGGATACTTGCTTACTTTGAAGAGATGTTTAAGATCATTACCATTATTGGAAATGAGATCACTGTAGTAGTCCTGCCGAGCCTTGTTCATCAGAAAGGTCACATAGTTTCTACTTTTCTGGAACAAAATGAGGTCAGACTGACATCTCGTGGATCTCCATTTTCTCTCCGCTTTCCTACGTTGACGTTTAGCTTCGATGATATTAGTAGTACTATGCGCTAGATTAAGTCAAGCAATAGAAATCCCTATATGACGTAAAAGGAGACAAACACGGATAATACGTTTTTAGTAGGGCGTTTTGTTGCTTGACGTGAAAGTGCTTGACGTATCCGTCTTTGTCTCCTGCTGACGCCATCTGCATAAATTAAAAAAATTAGCATATATGCAAATGAGCGTGGCGAATAAGACACACACATGAATAAATAATTTTTTTAATGACAACAACAGCAGCTCCTTGATTTTTTCGATCCCGCGTGGCGAAAAGAACACGGAGTCATGAATAAATATTTTCTAATGACAGCAGCTTTTTGCTTTTTTGACTTGGAAAAAAATGTGGCGAAAAAACAAGGCAACCAGGAAAAACAAAAAAAGCCACGTTGACATATCAAGTGAATTAGGGTGATTGTCTTCGGCGTCTCCTTCTCCTCCTCCTTCCCCTCTCGTTTGCCATTGTGTGCATTTCATGGATGAAGATGTGTAAATTAGGTATGGTGTCTCTGTTCGGTACAATTCTTCTGAGGGGAAGCGAGAGATGATTCGTATGATCCATGATGGTGCAATCTTGGAATAGCGAGCAAACGATGAGCGAAGAGCATGTGAAGTGAGGAAGCTTCTTTTTGGGTGTTACCATCAGCTGCAAAGAAGGTAGGGCGAATCGTCAAAGTCAGGGATCGAGGAAGTGCTAGGAAGAAAAAAACAAAGTCATCAATGAGGGAAAACATATGAGGGAATGATGCAGATTTGAGACTGACCTACGCATACGAGCACATGCAGGTTCGGTGGCGCCACTCAGGGTAAAATGGACACGTTAAAACATGAGATCTGAAAAAAAGAAAAAAAACAAAGGAAAAGCAAACAAGTTGTCAGCGTTTCTGGGGTGGCGAAACGAGAAAACAAAGGGAATCGCTTCTCTCGGCTAGCAAAACATGTTATTTTCGCAACGGAACCAATTTGGTCGAGCGAGCACACCGCTCTGAAATTTTTTTTTTTTGAAGAGCACACACACAAGATGGACATCGACTTACAACGAAAAAAAAAATAATCACGATGGTTTAAGCCCGTTGTCGACGGAGAAATCCATCATTGAACTACAAACGAAAGGTGAGCACTGCGAACGGTAAAATAAAACAAACGGTACGGCAAAAGAAAGCTCGCATAAATGTTCAACTGTCGTTTGAGCGAGTCTGTTTTGAGGATTATTTCAATGGAAAAAAATATATGGCAGAGCTCGGACGCCTTTTCTTTTTTATCGAGGTTTAGTAAGTCGTGGTAATGAAACCAAAGGATTTGAACCACTCACCGATTTCTGTGTTTTGTTTTCCTGGAAACATCCACGAGAGCGGTCAGGGTTTTCTCGGAAAAAGTATCGGTCTGGTCTTTGAATGTGCTTTGTTCGCACCACCGACTCCTTTGAATCTTCTGGGAAAAAGAAACAAACAAACAAAAATAAGAATGGGTGTTGTTTTCTCGGATGACCAAACGTAAGCTTTTGAAGGAAAAAAAATTGTGGCCGCCAACGCTTCCCGCATTGCGAGCGAGTGTTTTTGCAAAGAAAACAAAAAAAAATTATACTAGCTTGAAAACCGCTTCAAACCCAGCCTATGCCACGCTTAGGTAAGAGTCATGGTGATTTTAAGGAAGGTTTTTTTGTTTGGAGTTCGACAAACGTTGGAACGAAGAAGAGAACTTACCTCGAGCTTGCGTTTCTTTTCAAAGGTCGTTTGAAATGGGAAAATCGTTTGTAAAGATCCTCTTTCGATTGTACACAAAAACAGAGCTTGCAGAAAGGTCTTGTCACGTTACCGGTGGATCAAATCAAGCTGTGAAAAGTTTTTTTTTTTTACGCTGGGGATCAAATCAAGCTGTGACACCTTCGTTTCACGCCGCAAAAAAAAACTAAATGCACCTCGCATCTCAAGTGCTTAAGTAATATTTCGATGGCGTGGACTGTGACGCAGTCGGTCGACTCCTTTGTCCTTATTTGGCATCTCGCACACGTGGGTGGCCCAAAGGCTTGATTACGGTGACCCGAGTGGTGTACGGTGTGAGCAAAGAGCCCTCTTAACGCCTGGGTCACGGGCCTGGCTGCGATTGAGTGGGTAGGTGGCTTTGTCACGACTACTTCTGGTCAGTGGTATCCCACCCCAGCCAGGGGGTGATTTCGATACGTCAGGTAAGACGTCATGAAGGGTTCCCCTCTAAGAAATAGGGGCCTGCGAGGTTATTTTCACTTGGGGTCATAGTCCATGGGCCAGGACCCTGGAA
>OX419339.1:28567515-28592515 GCA_948470475.1 Galaxea fascicularis
TGGGTTCTCAACCGTCTAACTTCCAAGGGTGTTTTCGACTTTTCCTCCATGGCCTGTCACCTTTTATCCATGGCCCTGGCGACAGCTCCCCATAAATCGTCCTCGCCCGTGGCGCTTGGACGCTCGATTTGGGGCGTCTTTTTCAATCGGCGTTTACCCTGTTCGAGGTCCCACGCATCAAAGGGAGTCTTCCGTGTAGGCTCTTCGTCCTCCCCCTCCTTTTTCACTTTCACTTCCTGAGGGGGTGGGAAGGACCAGTCGTCTTCCTCTTCTTTTTTGACTTCTACCCAAGGAGGGGGTGGGAGGGGCCAGTCGTCTTCCTCTTCCTTTTTGACTTCCACCCAAGGAGGGGGTGGGAGAGGCCAGTCCTCGTCCTCTTCTTCTTCTTTTGCCTTTTTGAACAACCGTTTGGGTTTTCGTGGCCCTTTGAGTTTCACGTCCGTCCCTATGGCCTTGCTCACCGTTGTCTTGGCAGGGGTCCTACCTGTGGGGGTTCCCCCCTCCGTTTTTTGGGCCACTTTCACCATGCGTCGCATCCATTTGTCGAACGTACTGCTCACCAAGTCCGTTTCGGGAGCGTCGTCATCGTCGACTGTCCCCGCCGTGCCTGCTGCGGGAACGTCCAAGGTTCGCAGTTTTTTCGTGGCTCGAAGCAGGACCCGCGATACGGGCTTCAACTTAATGTGTTTGGCTGCAGGCGACAGGTGGGGATCCTTCAACAACCGTTCCTCTTTGGACGCCAAGGTGGCTGCATGGGTTAAGAGATGGTTCTGCAACAAACCGGCCTTGTGTTTAGCCACCCAAGGGGCGAATTCGCGTTTGGGTACTATCAACATTTCTTCCATGACGAGACGGTGATGCGACCGGTCACGCGTGCTTCACCGACAGGGGTCGCACAGTAGGCGTCGTCTGAGTTCACAACACTCATGTTGCCACCTCTTAATCCCTTGGTTCTTGTCAGCCGGACATTCGAAGGTTCGACTGTTTTTTCTTCCTTGGCCGCTTGCAACAAGGCCACAAGAGCTCTTATCGTTGGAGACATCGACATACCGCTTGCAGTCCCCGCCATAAGCCACTACCCGTCTGTCGGAGTAAGAGAGTGCGTCGTCGGGTCACCGAATTTTTCCGCTTAACTAACTCGCGCAAGACCTTTTTATGCCTTTTCAACCGGGCCACGACGTCCGGGGTGACCCTGGCAATTCGCTGATGGCATTGATCTGATCGGCGTTGGCGTGCCGTAGGAGGTCGTGACGGTAATGCCCGCGGGCATCTCGAAACAGACTTTCCAAAAACGGCAACTGACGTCTAAGACGTTTCATCTCGAGGGGAACCGTCTGCGTCGACCAGGGTCCACGTTGTCTTTTATGCCCTCTTTTCTTGTGGCCACTTTCAGGGCTTTTCTTGGGCGGGGTCACATGAGGCAACAAGGGCTGGCTTTCTTGGCGATGAAACCTTGCGATCGAGCGTATTGGAGCCACGATTGTTTGCCCCCTCTTGCTTTGTGAGCCTGCCAGGCCGCTCTCATGCTGTCGTATTGCCGTTTGGCCTTCGTCATGTCCGTGTTTTTCACGGCACGAATCATGTCGCGCGTGACCTCATAGGCTTTTTTGGGATCCACCACCCAAGGCATCTTGCCCCCTTGCTGAGTGGAGGGTCGTCTCCGCCGACGTGTCGAGAAGGCTTTCTTCTTCTTTGTCGTCGCACGTTTGGCCATGGTCTGAGGTTGCGAGGACAGCGTCCCTTCCCTTTTATCGCGTCCACGCAAAAGTGGAACCATCGGGATGACGCACCAACCCAGACCTCCGTCGTTTCATGGCAGCACGTTCGACACTGCTTGCATTGTACCGCTTTTTGGTGGCGGCCTCCACGGCTTTTTTGGCGCCATACCCCGTGGCACCATTGACGGCTCCTAAAGCAGCCGCTTTGCCCGCCGCGATGGCTACAGGCAGGAGGGCTAAGAGAGGAAACAGCCCCCCCTTGTGACGTCGCCGTCGAGTCGTCCATCGTCGCGACACTCTTTGCTTGGGCATGCTCGCTGGTTGAGTGACCTCTCGTAGGCAGTGCGTTCCCTTTTTATGTCAGACGGTGGGGCTTGGCAAAGGCACGGGTGTACCCTTCGTCCTCCAAGAGGTCCGAAAAGACCCGGTACGTATCGTCGGAGGCCGGATGCAGATCCAAGAAGACGTACCCAAAAGGTCGGGCCGTAACAGTTTCATAGACGTCTAACACGTCGGGCCAATGTTTGGGAAAGGCTTGCCTGATGAGGTTGGTGAACCCTAACTGATCGCGAGGACTCTTGAAGCCCACGATGTAATGCGCATTACGCGAAATGGTCTTGGCGTACTTGCCAGGGGGAAACATGTCTTGACAGAGATGCAGCACGGTGATGTTGCGATGGTGCGAGTCTTTGGTGAACAGATCCAACACGCGTTTGTCGTTGCCCCCTTCCTCCATCAGATCGTCGAGGACCAAGACCCCTCCTTTCGTGCGACCGAACCAACGTTGTAATTGATCGCTCTCGGGTATGCCTTTGTGCATGTGTACCCCCAGTCGAGCCAACGGATGAAAGCCCTCTTGCCACACCCCGTAACAATAGTGGACGTTGGGCACCACGTTTCAAAAGTACCGGTGAGGAGCTTTCAAGAGTTTGGTGACAAATACCGTCTTGCCACACCCTGAGGGTCCCACCACCAACAGGCTACTCGGTGTCCGAATCATCTTTTTTTGTTCAACTCCACAGCAAGGCGTCGATTTTTATACTGCCCGCTTTCAGACGTCTGAGCATGGAATTCAACGTCAGACGCCCCGTGAGAGGCACCTTTTGCCTCTTCAAGGTCTTGGGGAGTTTACGAAAGACCTCGGCCAACGTCACGGTGTCTTTGACCATCTTGATCTTTTTCTTTTTGCTCCGCACGCGTCTATGTGGGTCGGGTTCGGGACCGTGTTGTTCCTGCAACCGTTGCATCATACCCATCCACGTGGCTTGACTGGGTAAGGGAACCGCCGAGGTAAGTCGCGGAGGAACGAGCCCCGTCACAGGTTGCAAGTCGAGGCGTCGTTGGGCCATACTGATACGGTTACCCTAAGAGTGCGCCCCCCTTTTATATAGACAAAGGACCAATGTTTTATTAAGAACGACCTCGTTGTTGTTGTTAATACATGGTATCGTAGTTTTGGCCTTCCGGGTTCCCCGTCATCGTCATGAGCATGTCCATCAGACGCACGGGCACGTGGTTACTCTGGCGAATGGGGCCCGTCAAACGATGCCACGCCAAATCGCGTCGCACCAACCGCTTGAACCAGGCAGCCGCGCGATCGTCTTTCTTCACGAAATCGTAACGACTAAAATACTGTTGAAACGTCTGTAACGTGCCTCCCAGACTGCAATGCACGAAAAACAGGAGGGCATAGGCACCGCACGTGTTGCTGTCGATGGCTTGCAAACTGCGCCTGTTGAAACGAATGCTGGACCAATGCTTTTCCAACCAGTCTTCCAGGGCAAGCGCCCCGTAACGCCACAACGGTAACCCAAAACTGTCCATCACCAAGCAGGTCTCCTCCTCTTCGTCGTCGTCAGGGCCTGGCGTCCAAAGGGCCATCCAAATGACTGCCGGGACGATCGTGAGGGTCCACGTTGACGATATACCCTTGCGCACGGTCTCGAATGGTTAGAGGGGGCAGTCGGTCGCTGGCAAAGACCCCGGCAAAATGAGGACCAAGGTGGGGGTCGTCTTCGGCCAAATGCCGCAACTGTTCGTCCGTGGTGGGCACCAACTCCATGGTGGGACTGACCTAGGCCTGCCTTCTAATGGCTCTTTTATGTGCCATAGGCATTGTACAACACGCCTCCGTCATGGGTGATTTGCATGACGTTCTCAAATTCGCCGTAAATGACCACCGTGACCACGTGACCCAACCCGGCATTCAAGTGAAATTGCATGCGCACGTTGCCCTCTTCTTGCGGGTTGAGAATTTTGCCGTCGGCATCCCCACTGGCCACGTTGTCGAAGACGTACAAGGTGCAATTCTTGCCGTGCCCCCACTCTTGGGGCCGTACCAGGTTGGGTCGCCTTTCTTTCCAAGCCGAGGTGGCCTGCACGAAGCGGAAATATCCCACCAGATCTTTGTTGCCATCGCCCGCATTCAATTCGAGGGTCGTGCCGTAGGGATACTCTTCCCCGTCCACAAAGTGTTTGATCCACTGTAACCCAAACTGTTGAAAGGCAAACGGCGAGTACGTGTAGTCGCCATTGTAACTGCTCTGGTGCAACAACCCCACGATCATCCGATCGGGCACGCGGTGGAGAAAGATGCGATCTTCGTCAAAATCCGTCTGACCCGCAGGGAGGGCATACGTGCGAATCTCCGAACGCACCAAGGGGTACTTGGCATAATACCCCTCGTTTCTTTGTAATTGTAAGGTATTGGCGAGGGGGTCGGACAATTGCACTTGACACACGTGAAACTTGATTTTGATGTCGGCGTCCGTCAAACGGCCTTGCCTTGCCACCCCGTTGAGGAAGAAGGCCGGTTCTTGAAAGAAGAAACGCACCACCACTTCTACAAAGGATACCAAGGGTTTGCCCATGTAAAAGGCTTCCGAGTGCGGCTTGAAGTACAGCGTGCGTCGTTTGCCATCCGTGTAGTGCCCTTGTTCTCTCTTCATGGCCTTCACGGCAGCTTTTTGCGTAGCACTGAGAGCCGTGTAGTCGGCATAAGGGGCCGCGTCGTTCAGGTTGTTGGCCGTCAAGGGGGTGGCAACATCCAATCCATCTTGTTGGAAACCCTGCAAGGGCAAGAGGGTCTCTCCATCCAGGCGGTCGTTGTTGATGAGGGTCTCAAAGTAAGCTTTGTACGGGTAGGTGTCCGTCTGGGAACTGATCAACGTGCCATTGAAGGTGACGCTGCACTGTTTGATCATGGTGTGGCACAAATTCTGTGCGGGGAACAGATTGTCCGCGGCTGCGACGTTGTTGCCATTGTGTTGTTTCATTTGAAATTCCATTTCGAAGTAACTCCGATTCAAGTCCACGTACTCGTTGACGCCCGACATGACAAATTGCATGGGTTGAATGCCCCCACTGTCCGCTTTCACCAACACCATGCGATGCTTTTCGTAGGAAGTATCCGTCGGGGGTACGTCGAAGATTTGCATGGTGGGATGCCAGGTGGTGGCGGCAGGTGTCCTTCCCTCACTCATCGTGCTCACCGGCGTCCTCGTTGCCTTTGCCGTGTACGCTTGTGCATCTCTTTTATATACGCGCGTGTCCAGGAAGGCACCATGTCAGGAGCCCCTGGCCAAATCCGTCACCCGACTTGAGGTGCCACGCCTTTCAGACCGTGCCGTTGAAGCCCCCTCGAGGGCATGGGTGTCATGGCGATGCGCCGCTTCACCATCTTCAGGGTCCCAAGATATCGTGCACACTGTGTTTGATGCGTTTACTCACTCTGTCGAGGACTTCGTCAGCTTTGCGTTTCAAGGCCCTCTTCACGTGCTTTTGTACCTTTCTGGCGACGACTTGATCCCCCCTTTCGAGCACGGGTCCGACAAAGCGACTGAAAAGCCCCGAACCGTCTTCCGACGTGGGGGTGTACCGTGTCAGACTGCCTCCTCGCATGACTCGCAAATGCTTCGGGTGTTGGGGAGTGTCCTTTTATACACGTCGACTGGATTGTCCGCACAGACCACGACAGGGTTGTCTTGTTCTTCTCTTTATACACGCTGACGAAAATGCAAAGTCAAGTTTGAGGGTCCCTCCCCCAGATGCGCCAAGGCACCGGCCATCTCGGCGATTTGCACTATCATCACCTCGAACGAGGGTTGACCCACCGGCAGGTATTGCACGTGGGTGGGTTCGAAGTAGGCGTACCCATTTCGGTCCGTGGTGGAAAGGTGGACTTCTCTTAGGAGATCCGTGATGCGTTCGCCTAAGATGGTGCTCTAACCCGCATTGCAGTAAACACACAGACTGCGCGAGGGGGTGAAGAAAATCTTTTCGAACCAACCCCAAGTCAAGTTGATAAACTCCCAGGTCTGTTGTTGCGTGAAAAGGACCCACTCTCCCTGGATGGTGTCCGCATCGATGGGCTGAGTGTTGATTTTGTCGCTGGCGGGAGGGGACTTGTAATGAATTTGGCGGATCTGGGGTCCGGGAAAACTGTGGCTTGGGCCAATGCCTCCTAACAACACCATCAAGTCGTACACAAAGCCCACTGTGATGTTCTCGGAAGCGCGCTCGCATCCGCTTCCGTCGATTTGCAAGGTGGTGGGACCCGTCCAACGCAGGGTTTGAAAGTACTTCGCGTTGCTTTCCGGATGCTTCCATTCTTCGAGGTCCGTGCTGTCTTTTTCCGTGTACTTGAAATAGTAGGCGATTCCCTTTTGCAACTCGAACACGAGGGACCGCATGAAAGAGACCCCGTCGTGCACCGACTCGTCCTGCAACAGGTCGTCCACGGTGACCACGGCCCTCACGTTGTTGTTGGCCACACTGCGTGTCCCGCGCGCATCCACCTTGGTCGTGTAGCCCCGTTGATAGGAAAGTTGGGTGCCCGAAGGAAACTTTTGCAACAGGGCGGACCGAAATTCGTCCCGAAGGGGTAGCGACAGGCTCGCCAACCCCACTTGCCAGTCTTTGCCTCCGAACTGCAAGGGGGTGGGCAATTGCACCTTGTAACTGTTGTTGCGATTGGCCCTTGCGAATTGAGCTCCTCCGCCATCGCTGGGCAACGTCACGTAGAGCTCTTCCATGCCTTGAGGTCCGAAGTGGGGATCCAACTATCGTATTTGGCTGAGCACCCTTTCCATCTCACCAACGCTCGCTTGACACGCCGTTTAAGTACTTTTTCGATGTGCCACAAGGTGTCGTCGTCCACGGTGACTTTTTGTAGATCCTCTTCGTAAAACGTCCCCTCCGCGGGTGTGCCATCCATTTCTTCGATTTTGTAGGTGATGGGAACCCCCGGCACCACACCTTGCACGACAAACACTTCCTCCGTCCATTGGAGCAAATACCCTTCACTTGAGGAGTCTCGTGCGTTTGCTCAAGCGCACGTGATCCCCTCTGACCAATCGAGGTCGCCTCCGATCAGGTTTCAACCGTAAACCGTACAATCGCTGCCACACAAACTCTTCGTTCTCCGGCGTCACTTTTCTCGGTGCCAAACCAATGCTACGGTGCTTGGAGGCATTATACCCAGCCACCAAATCGGGGAGGATGTCGATGTACTTCAAGGTGTTGGCCGCGGTGAAATAGCGGTACATTCGGCCCTTGAGCGTGCGATTGAACCGTTCCACCACTGAGGCTTTGGCATCCCCTTTCGTGGAAAAATGATGAATGCCTTCTCGCTTCAACCAGGCCTGCACAGTAGCGTTGTAAAATTCTTTGCCTTTGTCCGTCTGCAAGGTTTGTGGCTGGCGTCCACCGTCCTTGAGAATGCTTCGAAAGGCTCGCACGACCTCGACGCACCCAGGCGTATTTCGACAAGACGTCCACCACGGTCAGGAGGTAACGTATGCCGCGGTTATGGCGGGCCACACGCTGCATTTCCACCAGATCGGCCACCCATTGCTGGTCGCGATGAAACACCAAGACAGGCAGCTTCCAAAACCGCCGACGCGGGGGTTTGTGCAACGTGTAGGCCAAATTCTTTTGCAACAAAGTGCGTGCCTTCTTCAGGGACCACCCGTGAGAGCGTGCAAACCGGGCCACCCTGCCCAAGGCACCGGGCGCTGCATGGTCCTCGTAGGATGCTGCCGTTGTGGGATTTGTGGTCTTCTTTTTTTCTTCATGGTCGTCGAAGTCTGTCCGTCACCCACAGGCAAACTCGACGCCACACCAACTCTCGAATGGTGGGCAGGCATAGCCCGTACGTTTTATGTATCTTGCGGTACCATTGCCAACTTTCTGGCCAAGGGTACCCCTCGTCCAACCACACCACAAAGGCCGTGCAGGTCCCCCAGTGCAACTCGTCGAGAAGGTATTCGAAGACGTCGAGGGGAGTGTCATCGGCGGCCGCATCCATGGCGAACACATTCTTACTTGGTGCCCCTATGACGGTCACGAGCGATCGACATACCGTGTGCAACATGACCCAATGGCATCGACTCCACACGTCTGCGCACGTCGTCATGGTTTTCGCACACTGACGAGTCAAGGTGGCGGAAGGCCCGGTTTTATGACTTCCTGCGTCTGAAATGCAAAGTGACCGTCGTGTGCGTGCGACCCACTTGTGCCGTGGGCAACGCATGCCCCAACCCATCCCTCAAACTCACGCTGGCCACCTCCAGTCCGTAATAGCGCACAGACCGAAATCGTTTTGGCGAGGGTTCGTAATACACACCACCCTCCCCTCCCTGCAAGTGCGGCACCTCTTGCAAGAGATCGCTCGTCCGATCCCCCACCATAACGGCACGTCCCACGTTGGAATAGATGTGCAGACCGTGCGTGTGGTGCGTCTTGCCCACCACGCTGTCGAAGGCGTCATTCAGACGCACGAAGCGCCATTTCACTTTAGACGAAAACATGACCGTGTCACGCGTGGAATCGTATTTCAACAGCACGTCACCGTGAGCAATGATGGAGTCCACCGTGTGACCACGGCCACCTTGGGGCCGGGCCCGTGACCACTTGACGCAATTCGGGAATGGCATTGTGGCCTAGGAGAAATGACAAGCTTTGCGATGGGTTGGGCATCAACCAACCCATCTTGAAACACAAACTCTTGTTCAATTCAAAGGTCGTTCCATCGAATCCATCGACAATCATCTCTGTGGCGCCATTGGAGGTGTCCCAACTCACGCGGGGGCGGATCTGCAGGGTTCCGTCTTCGTAGTCAAACAGATTGACTTTCAACAACCTTTGTTCGATCAAGGCTTTCATGAACGCTTCGCCCGATGGCAAAGGATGTCGAGCATTCGAGGCCACCATGTCACTGACAAGGACTTGGTTCTTGATCGTCCAGGGAAAGTCCGAATCTCCCTCTTTCAGTAATCGGGTGGTCGTGACCAACAAGGCCTTGCTAGGTTGGTCGTGGTGACGTCTATCCCACGATCGCGCATGACCAGACTGCTCAAGGCCACTTCCCACCCAGGCTCTCCAAACGTCAGGGGAGTGGCTAATCGCACTTGAAAGGACGCCGCCGTGTTGTGGGGAAATTCGGCCGTCGTGTCGCTCGACAGGGTCACGTACATGTCCCTGGGTCCCCTCATCTCGACTGACCCCCGTGCCACGGCGTCCCGTCTTTTTATGCTATTTGTCTACGGTTGTGGGTGAGGGGAAGGTCAACATGCATACACTACAACAACAACACACCTGGAAATGAGGTCTTTAATGGTTTAATCTTTAAAAATGGACCGCACGCGATTACAAGGCCAACTACAATTACAGGGTTTCAAGCACAACACTTCTTTGGGGGTCCCACGTTGGTTCACCTGGTTTTTCTCGTCCTCACAGTACTCACACAACACCAGGTCTAACAGGTCGTCACACCGTGCACGCCACAGATCGCGTTCTCGCAAGGCCCTTTCGTAAAGGGGCTCGAAGACCGAGGCGGGGGTGGTCACATCCTCCTCCACCTCTTCTTTGGGTTCGGGTTTCGGGGTGTAGTCCTCGCCCATCGTTCCCCTGGCTCATCGCGTCGTACTTCACAATGGATTTTTCCAAATGGTACTAGGTGCGGCCGATAGATTGCACGTTTTCCCACAATCCCTCTTTTTCTCGCAACTCTTTAATCGCTTGGCACTCGTCAATCTCTCTGACCTTGTCCTTCAACGTGTAAAGCAGATGAAACGACATGGGCTCGAACTGGGGAGGAGCCTCCTTTCGCGCAAGGGGTGCCAGGGCCGCCGGGTCTACCTTGGCCCACGCCTTCACATTGTTCACAATCTCTTTCTCCAAGTCGTACCGAGCCTTATCGAAAGCATGCGCGACCTCCCATCGTCCTTTCCTCGCCCACCCTTCGTATGTTTCGTCTACACTAAGCATGTCCAAGACTTTGTCGTGCAACACCCATTGCAGTGGGTCTGGCATCTCGGGATGTCCGACCATGGCGAAGAACAAAACAAAAATGATCAACAATGGCAAACAACGCGTTCTTTATAACGTCCGTGGTGCCTGCAATGCGCGCAAAGCCACTCAATCGTAGCCAGGCCCGTGACCCAGGCGGTACGAGGGCCCTTTCCTCACACCGTACACCTCTTCAGTCAATCCTTTGATAACGTATCCCGCGGTTAGCCCTCGCAATCTTTTGCACTTCCATTAAATCGGCCACCCACTGTTCATCCATGCCAAACACCAGCACGGGTAAATTGGCAAACCGTTTTCGGGCAGGCCGGTGCAAGGTGTAACTCAACACACCCTCCAACACGCGACGAGCTCGCTCGAGGGAAATACCGTGGGCGCGCGCGAAACGCTCCACTCCCCCCAAACTGCCTTCGGCGAAGGGGTCTTGGTACGCCTTCACCAAAGCGCGCTGCCTTTTCGCTCCAGACATACCTCAAACCAAAAAACACACTCCAGGGTTCATTCCTTTTATTTATCAATTTTGTTAAGATTCTACATCGGAATAGCTGCCATTCTCCTCCTCCTCCTCGCTCAATTCGTTCGGCATCACCATGAACGGTTCAAACCGTTTACAGGTCGCACACCCCCAAGGTGCCCATCCGAGTTTATCATCGTAATTGGGTGAAGTGCACGCATCGTGCCGCATCTCCAAACACTCCACGCACAGCTCGTACTCTAGTATGTGCCACGCGCCGTTCCCACACTCTACGCAGCAAACGCTCTTCCCGTAACTCTTTTCTATGCGCTGCGCATTGTTCCTATAATGCCTGCATGCGATCGAACAAAAAATTCAACACTCCCCTCTGTATGTCTCCCACCAAATCCAGTGCGTCTAAACGGCCGTCCCCTGTTTCTCCGTCTGACTCTCTACCGTCGTGGTCGTCTTCACCGGATTCTGGGGGTGGAGATACCGCTCCGGCTCCTGCGTCTCGGGGCCCGCTTCCGAGCTTTCCAAGGCGTCCGCAAGGTCCTGCAACCAATGGGCAAAACACTGATCAAACGAGTATCCTGCGGCCAATCCCTTCTTCACGCGTGCGAGCATAAACTGATCGTCCGATGCAAAATCAGTCCTGTTCACACCCGCATAATACGCCCTGTACGCCTTATCACCCATAGCACATCACTGACGCGATCGCTGACGCCTTCCCCCTTTTTATACCGTGCGGATGGCGTCAGTTCCCACGCCATCCTCTCCACCAATCCGGCACCCGCACGCGTCATTCTCGGATATAAAAACGAGTGGCGTCAACCACATTCACATTCACATTCACATCAACATGTCCTCTGTACCTCCAAACCCATCTCCTTCGACAATTCCTTGGAAAGAGAAAAAGCCCGTCAACAACGCCATGCTGAAGGAAGTCACCACCTCGAGTTAGCAGAGAGACTGTCCGTCCATGCCAACAGTCGAGACGAATGTGATGTCCCGCCTGGTGCGCGTAAACAGACTTCCCACCCACTAAACCTCCTCCTAGCAAAAGAAGGAAGGTGGTGCCACCACCGACGCCGCAGCCACCGCCGCCCTCGCCCAAAGACATTCAACAACTCATGGACCAATTACCTTCGTACGAGGAGGAAGTCCTAGATACAAAAGACGTCGGCTACGACACCTGCCCGTTCCACGAGACACAACTCAACTTCTTCGACTCCAAAATGGGTCATCCTTACGTCAAATGCAGCACTAAACCCTGCGTATTCTTCACCTCTCAATTCGACTTGAAACCTTACATGGACACCATCCGCGAACAATTGCATCCGGCCCTCACGTTCAGCAAAGGCGACAAGGGACCCTACCCCGATCACCAGTGCTGGTGCAAGGAACCCCTCGCCCTACGAACAAGCCGATCGGACAAAAACCCTGGGCGTCTCTTCCTATCCTGCAAGCAACGCCATTGCGACTTTTTCCAATGGCTCAACACCCCCTGGACCAAATACATCTTGGAGGCCATCGAACACAAAACCTACACAGGGCCCCCCACCGTTCATCCCCTATGGTTCGACGGCAAGTCCTACATACCCGCTACCCGAGAACAACTCGCCCGTTACAGGGAAGCACACATCGTGACAAGTAGTACGGAAAGAAAGTGAGAGTTCTGGGACACATGATGCGCAAGTATCCGCCAATGCATGATTAAGAGAAAAGTGACAGTTCTGGGACACATGATGCGCAAGTACCCGCCAATGCATCATCTGCTAATTGTAAATAACTACTACTACAACAACAACAAAAACTTGGAAACACACTTTTTTGTTGTTGGTCATTGACTTTCGTAAATTTAATGTGGGACTGAAAAGTCCCGGGGGGTTCTTCTTCTGCAATGGATCTTCCGTGCCACCGATGATCGGCTGCGGCACCACGGACAACACGGTTGCGATTCCCGACACAGCCAATAGTCCAGTAAACACTGATCGTGAAACCAAACACCGTAACAATCTCTACGACGAGGTCCATTCATTCTAGTCACGCACCACGACTGACGCTCTTTCCTCCATTGCTTCGAACACAACAGACAATACGGTGGACCCTGCAGTTCTATCCCGCGACTACGAAACATTTTTTTTTTCGTCAAACACTCACAATGCCGCTCCCCCGTCCGAACTCTTTCTTTTATACCACCCTCCACTCCTGGCGTCACTCCCGGAATTCCTGGGAATAAATGGGGGATGGGAGGATACCCCCCTTTCTTGCCAACGCACGTGACGGCCGTCCCCTCCTCTGATTGGACGGCCGTGACAACTCATATACCATTTCGTGCGCTTCATCCCTCATTTTCTCAAAAAACAAACCAACATGGCTGAAAGCGATCCGTCCTCCTCCGTTGCACCCATCGACAGCGATGTCAGTGACATGCCAGAGTTAATGGACCAAGCAGACTTCTTACGATCCAGTCTGAGTGCGGTCATTCCATCTGCCAGACCGGCGGGAACAGAACCGATCGTCGTCGCCTTCGAGTGCCACAATACCTCCAAGGCAGAAGACTTCACCTGCGTCATCTGTCTGGACAAACGGCACGCCAAGACCAACGAACTGATTCGCCTCGCCAAATGCTGTCACTGTCCGTTGCATCTGACGTGCGTGTACAAGTGGCTCGCTGCGCAGTACGATAGTTATGTTCCTAAAGACATGTGGGGTTGTCCGCACTGCCGTGCCCCCGTCAAGGATCTTGCCACGAACAACGATCCATGTATCCTCTGCGGACAAAAAAAACTCGACGCCGCTACCTGGAACCCGTTGCTCAAGCGGTACCTTGTTGCAGCGCGTCGGTCCACCAACAGTGCCTGTACAATTATATTCACAGTAATTTCGTGGAAGATCGTTTTCCATGTCCAGGATGCGGCGTGTCCCTGGGAGCACAACGCTCGATGACCATGTCCATTCAAGCAGATCCCCCGTACATGCAGCACATCGACTTTCCAACAACACCATCGCCACCACCATATACAGGCATGATCACACGAAGCCGTGCTCGTGGCCGTGGTTATCAACTTCATCGTGGACAACAAACACCACCCCGTCGTCCTCACAGTGACTTTTAGAACATTTGTATGATTCTTGTTACACGTGGCCTTTTTTGTTATTCCTGGTTGCCTTGTTTTTTTCGCCACCTTTTTTTTTTCAAAAAACCAAGGAGCTGCTGTTAATTAAAATTCACTTTGTTTTATTCATGTGTGTGTGTGTGTGTCTTCTCCGCCACGCTCATTTGCATTTATGCTAATGACCTCATTTGCATATATGCTAATTTTTTAATTTATGCAGATGGCGTCAGCAGGAGACAAAGACGGATACGTCAAGCACTTTCACGTCAAGCAACAAAACGCCCTACTAAAAGCGTATTATCCGTATTTGTCTCCTTTTACGTCATATAGGGATTTCTATTGCTTGACTTAATCTAGCGCATAGTACTACTGATATTATTGATCCAAGGAACATTGGGTTGAAATAAGACTTTCTTCGATGTGATTGGAGCATGACGGTTCAAAAGGAGGCGCAGTGTGTTATTGTACAGATGAAGTAATTTTTCTGGATCAGTATCATGACACAAATCACTACGAGCGATATCATATTTGAATGCAGTGATATCCAAAGTCTTAAGTTTCTGGAAGCTGATGTGTTTCATAGTAGGCAATGGTCTAGGAGCAGAGAGACTGCACAACACAGATCAATGGTCGGAAATATACCTATCAGAGATATGTCTCCCTTGAATAATATTATCAGAATTACGAGTAATTAGCAAGTCCAAAATATGTCGGATCCCTTAATGTGCGTGGGTGATCTAACGTGTTGAGTGAGACACATCGATTCCAATAAGTCAGCAAATTTAGCAGTATCCACATCACCACTGACATCCATATGGAAGTTAAAATCGACAGATATGCAAAGTGGAACCTTGGATAACAAATTAACCAGAGCTGTACATCAAATAGCCAGTAGTTTTATAATCGGAACATCTCAGCATTCTCTTTTAAGACTTTATTATCACTATTCGCTGTTTTTAACTCTTACAGTATTTATCAGTCATTTGAATTGCACTGAAGCTCTAACAACTCTAGTTTACACGACTATTAACACTAGCGATCTAATTTCACCACGTTTGGATGTAAAGAACAGCAACATGGATAGGCTGGCTTTGCTATTTTATGGTCTACGGGTCTGCGAGAGGAAAGAACGTGTGGTTTGGCAAGGTTTTAATCATACAGGCTGTCCTCGGACGCTGCTGTGACTGTATTAAACTGTACGGTTTTGCCGCTAAAAGTTCTTAATTCAAGAAGCTTCCTTGGTGGGCATGGGAAGTAACACGGAGTAAAAATGAAAAACTAACAAGGCCCCTGAGGATTCGTATTTGCTTAGAAAAGAAATACTTTTGTGTCAAATAAAGTTGAAGTTTTATCTTGGTTTGGACTACAACAACAACAACTTTATTTGTCTTCAAATACAAAATACAAAAGCACAAAAGTTGGGTTAGTTAAAATGCTTGTGTTTTTTCCGAAATTTTCTATCCAATATTTCATTTTGGACTCTAAATCTCTTCGTTTCCATGCTGTCGCTTCATTGGTTGAAGAAAAGCCAAGCGAAGTCCGGGCTATACGCTCGGCTCCGCTCGATAAGTTTACAAGAGACGGATTGACATTTGGAAAACTCTCGCAAACAGCAACAAGTCTTTGCTGAAAGCCGTAAACATGATTTTTAACAGCCGCAGCATTGGAAATGTTGTCCCTCACAGCAATTCTTATCAGAGCCATTATTTTGTGTGAAATGGCGACTATTATGGTGTAAGGTCTGCGTTCGGAGTGATTGCTGACTGACCTAAACGGTGCGCAGGTTAACACTCCTTTTTTGTCTTTTGAACGGACATTTATGTTAACAAAATTGCTCAGCGATTTGCCTAGGTTACTAAGAATTATTTTTGGTCCTTGTCTCATTCTTCCAATTTCTACGAGAATAGTCGAAGAAACATTTGCATCGTTTTTGTTTTCTTACATTTTTTTTTTAACTGAAACGAGAAGTTATTTTCGATTTGCCTCGCTCCCCTATCCCTGGGGACAAGACTACTTCAAGCAATTCCCCAGCTTTGGGCCCGAGAGATTGGACTTGCCCTGACGGAGTTCCGGAGTGGCTTGTTTACAGGTCAAATTGAATTGAACCATAGCTAACCTTTTCTATAGTTTCCTTCGCTGCGTTATGTCAGTGGCACGAAACTGCGTCAATCATTGGAAATACTGCACACCAAATTATTGACGGCTCTCAATATTGCTAAGATTGATTCTCTTTGTACAGAAAAAACAAACTAACACAGCAAGCGACAACAAATCACAGACAATATTGTTAATGAAACTTTTATTTTAACCGATCAACTAACCGATCAAATCCTTATCGGTCAAATGACCAGTATTTCTATAATTACAGCTGTACTGACCGGATAATAGTTATCCACCCTTCTCCTTTAGGAATTTATCACTACAATCGGCGACATAATTAGTTGATACATTGTGTTTCTATAGTAGTTTTAGTACACCAAATGACACCACTCTTTTTATCGCGCAATCAACTGTGAAAAATACCCCGCTCCCCCATCCAGTGTTGCTTGTTTGTACCTCGAGATCATAGCAATTGCCGCACAACATTGTTTGGGGAGGGGGGCGAAGAGGGATCACAGTGACGAAATAGGGGGTTAAAAAGGTAAATGTGTCAACAATTTTGGCGCCGATTGTAGTTCCGTTCAGTCTATCATTATTTATCGATATTTATATTATTATGTTATATAAAATCTGATAAATGTAATGCACTCAAATAAATTTATTACAACATTAGATAACGCAAACAACAAATCACAGACAATATTGTTAATGAAACTTTTATTCTAACCGATCAACTAAGCGATCAAATCCTTATCGGTCAAATGACCAGCATTTCTATACGTACAGCTGTACCGACCGGATAATAGTTATCCACCTTTCTCCTTTAGGAATATATCACTAGTTCCGTTCAGTCTATCATTATTTATCAATATTTATATTATTATGTTATTTAAAATCTGATAAATGTAATACACTCAAATAAATTTATTACAACACTAGATAACGCAAAGCCGTTAAACAAGGCTTTTTTGGGTCTGAATTAATTACATCCCACCCTTTATTCAGTTGATGCTTCATGCTCTACAACGCTGATATAGTCTTGGCAAGGTGCCGCTTTGGGCGAGCTCTGTTTGGTGGGACACAAATGATATTCCCTCCGTATGGGATATTTTGGCCACGCCCTGATAGGCAGGACCGTTTATTGAAATCAGCATAGTGACCTGGGAATGCCCAAATATAGAAGACATAATCCCAGCAAAGGTGAGGGCACACCCGCCATCCACAAGAAACTTTTACTAGGGAGGGAAAGAGTGAAATAATAATTTTGCAATTCTTAAACCAGCGAGGCTGAAAGAGGCCTCATGCTTCACTCGGGCACATGATAAAAGATATACGAGACAAATTCCCGTATGACAGGTGTGCCCCAACTGCAGCTTGGAAATTACTTATTAAACATGTCGCCCTGAGCATAAATCCATTCGTTTCCTTTGAGCAATAAATTTCATTTAACAGAGGAATTACAGATACGTCTGTTACAAATTGGTCAAATCGGTTAGACACAAGATGTCTTGCGACGAAATGTATTGAAGTTTAGCCCATCACCCTCTCACAGACCAACTTTCACCGAAATACAACCTTTACAAATGTACTGAACTGCTATCTTTCCAATTAACAGTCTCGTCTGTGACTCTTGGAAATACTGCAATTGTATATTCAGTTTGGTTAGTCTCTTTCGCATAAAATAGCAAGGTAAAAACATGAGAACGCCGTTTTCGTGCATATCCTTCCTGTCTCAGGACCTCTCGATCTGAAATATAACATTTATTCACCTTACTCTGAAAATCAAGTTATATTTATTTATTTTTTGTTTGTTTTTTTTCTTCGATTGAGATTCTCAATTCTATTCTGATTATCGCTGCTTTTTGCGGTCGTCCTTGACCACCTCCTCTTGTCTACTTTGGTATAAAAAACCTAATATGTCCTATTCTTTTCTTGGATAACAAGAATTTCTGCTCATGTTTTAAATTGAGTTAGTGCGAAACTTCGATTCAACCCACGATAAAATGAAAAGGATCAAATTCTTTTGTAACTACATTTCTTCAAGTCAATAAGATTACTAATAGAGAGATTAAGCACCACATTTACGGCAAACGGCTGAGATGATCACGTGTCCCATTTTTTCCTGCCATTTTTCACGTTTGCCGTTTTCCGTTTCCTGATTTCAACATGAAGAGGTTTGATTTCATGTTCGTTGTTGGATGCATTAGCGATCGTATGCTTTAACATAAAGTTGTGTTATTCCTTTTCAGTAGATGAACGCATTGATGAGTGTGGGTTAAACGCATTTATTACAGGGAGAAGACAGTCTGAAGATTTTGAAGATGAATGCCGACTTTTGCTGGATGGCATGGCGCGCTGTCACTTTGTAAGCTTTTAAGCACAACACACGATGATCACCGACGGCAAACGGCAAACAGCCAGCAGTCGTTTGCCGGAAACGTGGTACTTAATCTATCTAGTGTTGCGGAGCATACACGCGACGTCATGTGTTCTAACAACTCGTCAAGACTTTCAAATTAACAATAAATGCTTTTTTTTTTCCCGGAGCTGATCTTACTATTTGTATGTGACTACAGGGTTGTTACAACCATTTTACTACTCATAATTTGTTTACTATTTCCAGGCTATTTTTTTTTTTTTTATTTGTTTGGTTGTTTGGTTGGCTAGTGTTGGTTACATGCACGAGGTACATCATTTCATCAAAAAGGCAGCTGAATATGAAAACAGTCATGTCAGTGCAGCCCGTTTGCGAATGGAGTTTAGCGAATCACACTATCAAACCCAAGAAGGTTATAATCCTATTTCCGTACTTTTGTTCGTTACCTGGTTTCGCCTTCTTACAACTTTTTCTTGTAAGAACATAAATATCTTAACTAAGATGGCCTGTTCAGTTAAAACAAGGTGCTTTTTAGGGCGTATCCCCCGTTTGTGTTAACGGCGCTACTTGTATGGTATCACCCGAAGAGGACTTTTAACCTGAACAGATCTATCCCGTCTTCGAAAGAGCGAGACCAGAGCTCTTCTGAACTCTGGAATCCTGATAGTATACAAAATAGGATTAACCAGAGAATTTGTATAATATAAAATCATTAGAATGTCGTGCAAATGCCATAATATACGAGACATTAATATACTAGCATTGGCTTGAAGAAAATGGAATACAACATATGGCAGCCAAGCCATAAGAGATACGAAAGTCACGATAAACAGTGTCTTAGTCAGCTTTCTCTCTCTACTGCCTGCACCATGGTGCTGAGGATGCGCTCCAAAATAAACTTTAATTACGATGGACATGTAAGAAACAAAAATAATAAACAGGCAAATTAAAACAATTGACATCCTTAAGTTCGAGTGGATTACATATGATCCATTCCAAAACATTAATACAACAGCAGTTGAAAACAACCCAGCTATAACCCACGTGACCGTAATAACTACTCCAAGGATCCAATCTTTAATGACACGGTGTTTGAATGGACGAAACGTTGCGTGCATACGTTCTAAAGAAATAGCAGCGAGGTTTGTTAGCGAAGCGAGAGGAAACACAAAGAACATGATGTCACCCCAGACTCCTGTGTAGAGTAAGCTCACCGTCCTCCAAACGCTGCAAACCCGGCCGCCAAATTGGACTAAATCCACGACTTCCGTATAACCTCCAACTAACATATCTGCAACTGCCAGGTTGATCACCAGGTACATGCTGCGCTTACGAAGACTGCGGTTTCTCATGAAAACAATTATTGTCAGGATATTTAGTGTTACTATGGCTACAGACTCAGTTACAACTACTGTAAGGAAGACGATGCACTCAGATGAAGAATATGAACTAGGATTCGTGTGATTTTCGGATCCTGTTTTCTCAATAGAACCATTAACCATCTTTCTGTGAAAAGAAGATTGAAGGAGCGTATGTGAGTTGGGTACTTCTAAGATCGTCCTGGTCTGTAAATAAAACCTTTATGACTTGGTCTAATTACAAGTGTTCACCAGGTGTTACCACTCAGAAATGTGGCCACCCAATCAGATAAAAAAGGTGCAACGCGGCAGTATGTCACTGATTGTAAAGGACGCACCGTAATTAAACTCGACTGTGATTTTGAGGTATCGATAACTCTACTATATATTTTGCAAACGTTTTAGTGTCATCTCTCCTACTCAATCTCCTGAACAAGGGGCTGACAGTCTTCAAACAGGATCGTTAGCTTGAGATTGATTCACTATTAATACGAAAAGAGTCTCTCTTCAAATCTTCGGCCGGAAAGCAGTTGTTTGAGCATCCACTCTCGTTAGGGGTGAGAGCTCAACTAATGCTGTGAGTCGTAGATCAATTACAATTTTACCTCTCTAAAGCAACCAGTTACAATGTTTGAAAACAACTTAAGATCTTTGCTATGCATACCTGAATAACAGAAGTTCCAACTGTTGATGGTACCAGTACAAATAATTCTGAATAACTAGAACTCACTGCAAGCCGGAAAGCAGTTGTTTGAGCATCCACTCTCGTTAGGGGTGAGAGCGCAACTAATGCTGTGAGTCGTAGATCAATTACAATTTTACCTCTCTAAAGCAACCAGATACAATGTTTGAAAACAACTTAAGATCTTTGCTATGCATACCTGAATAACAGAAGTTCCAACTGTTGATGGTACCAGTACAAATAATTCTGAATAACTAGAACTCCCTGCAAAAATATGTTTAGGTTAAATCAGTATTCATGACGTTTACAAGAAATGATGTTTGGTGTATTTCATCAAAGTTAGGCCGGTGAGCTTTTTCACTTTCAGAAAATTTCTAAAAGTCGGTTATACTAATATTAAAGCGTGGATGATAACTTGGGGAACTGAACTCCTTCCTCCACTTTATTTGTGTACAGCATGGGCCTGTATAGATTGTGCTAGAAAATTGAGCATGAGCCAAAATTGCTCCGATAAATGGTCAAAAGGTGCCCAAAAATCGAAAATGATGGCACCAGAATTTAAAAAGTTACTTGCCAAAGTGAACTGTTTTCTGTTGTGAAACATTTTAGAATAACTTGCAAACGTTTTCTGATGCAGATGCTTTCATCTTCTCTTTCCACTGCTGCCATGAGTGAATTGTTCGTGGGCGACATTAAATCAATAACTCAGTGCTAACCTGTTTGTAGGCGCACGTCAATTCATACTGCGTTTACACGTCCAGATCATTTTAAGTATCAACCAAAAATATGAACAAATTTAGTTTAATTTGTCTGTGTTTATACCGGCTCATAGATCATTGGTTGTATTTATTGCCCAAAAGTTGCTGGGGAAGGCAAACGTTGCCCTAAGTTGTTTTGCAGCACAGAACGTTGCCATAAAGGTGCCAAGCACAATCTCTACAAGCCAAGTACTAATAATGTTGCCGTCAGTTCTTTCGATATCTCTCGTTTTCATTATTCTAGACACAACTGATTGTGCTCAGTAAGATTGGTAAGACAAATCAGTTGACAGTACATATGCTCTAAGCCGGAGCGGGACTTTTGCATGAATTTTTTTTTTCGAGCAACATCAAACAACGGCCGCATAAAGGTGGACAGACTGCAATGTTTGAAAAAAATCACCAATTTCCCGGCGAGATCACGGCAATATTTTAAAACCTTACCAGTCTTCGGTTTCGCTTCATATCCATTAAATGTTAATTTCACTGTGCCCCCACCCTGTAGCACAGCTGAAGAGAAGTACTGTCTACATGCAATTTACGAGAAGGGAAACGCGAAGATCAAACACTTTTTACTTTTTAGACACCTGACTTCCTGACTTACTCAGCTGGTTAAGGTTCTAAACACCTTCCACTGCCTGTTTAAAACGAGTTCGGATCGTCAAACATCAGGGGCACCCAGCGAGAAACTTCGATGAAATATCTATTCGGGAGAGTCTACCCGTTCTAAGACTTTCGAACGATGCATTGTCAAAAAGCTACTGATTTCTTAACTAAAACATCACCTAAAAGATTCGCAACCAAGGAAACCCGGGGGGAAATGGTCCCTTAGATTTTCGGAAGGGACATTTTTGCAATTTTTGACTCATGAAAAAGTCGCATAGCATTTTCGGGTAAGCAAATAATTCACAGAGAAGTTCTTCGAAGGTCGAAGGTAACATTCGGCTAGCAATTTCTGAAATGAAGATTTCATTCCCTAAAATTTTCGGGCAAGTCAATTTTTTAGGTAAGAAATCCGAACAGATCAACTTTTTCTAGCGGATTAAAACAACTCTTTAAACAGTCTTTAAACATTACGAGGAGCCTAGAAATATCCCTCAAAGGTTTTAAAGCTCAAATTTGCTCGTTTGGTGCCCCTGAAACATCACGCTAAACAGTACCTTGGTTTTTCGCATAACATTTGCGGTTCAGCTTAAATGACCTACCAGAGTGTTTATTTAAAGATTCCAAAGCAGTTCCGTGCCTCGACTGAACGACAACTGCTGAACTTGTAGGCGCTGGCAAAATCGTACTTGTTTAACAGGCTTCTTGCTTACAGCTTTATACCATGCGCTAAATAAACAGACAATGAAAGCTTCTGCATAAAGCGTCCGTTACAGATGTTTCAAGGCCCACATTTAATTGTTGATCCAAATTCGTCAGAGTTTAAAAGCCTTTCCTTAATTTGCATAGGTTCCGGCCCCAGTTGATGCGGACGGCACGACAATACGCCATTTGTATTTTTTCAACTCTGAACTCTTTTAATCAACAACCGCTTCATGTAGGTGACACTGACTCCTAAAGCACATGTTTAACCAAATAAGGTATAACAATCCATATACGTAACACCAGTAGTCAAGTCCGTATAGGTTGAAACTGAGACACGTCGATCAAATCGCGTATGATTGATCTAAAAACAAACTGAATTTCGTTTACAGCGAAACCCTGAAGGACGATTTATGACTTTTTGGAGCTTCATCTGTACATGGAACATTTCCTCTAGTTCATAAGAGTTCAAGATGCTTATACAAAACGATTTATTATCAAGCTTTGGACGAAGAAACGTCGACCTACTTTCGTGTTTTTATTTCATTGTCAAGTCAGCTTAAAGTAAATGCCTTTCTATTTTTTTTTTTTTTTGCACAAGCTCTGTTTACATGCAATATTTACGAGGAAACATGAAGATCCGATCGAACCCTTTTTATTTAGACACCAGGCTTGCTCAGCTAGTAACGGTTCCAAACAGCCTTCACTGTTTTTAACGGGCTGACTGGCAAACATCCCGCCCAATAATAACTTGTTTTTCTCATGAGATTCACATTTGGTTTAACTTAAAAGACCTCCCTGAGAAAAGAATTCAAAGCGGGCCCGTGTCTCAACTGATCAACAGCCGCTGAACTTGTAGGCGTTGCCAAAATCATACATGTTTTACAATTTCTATCATGCGCTAATTAAGCAGATGCAACGATATTGCCCACATAATGTCACAGCTGCGTTCATTCTGGCTTCGCTTATGTTGTGGAGGGTTGGTTGTAGTTGAAAAAACACTAGCTATAACCTGAAAAACAAGTCTGGTTTCACCTGCACAACGAAAACGTTTATCCCCGAGTGCACCTGTTCAAATTTACAGACCGCGTCCAATTCGTCATCCTTTTGCCAAAAAGGTGGGTGCTTTAAAATGAACTATCTACGTTTAAGAAGAATCCCGCACACATAAGTTTCAATTACAGTCAAACCGCTCGTAAGCGACCACCCACTTCCATGCTCACTTACGAGAGTTCAGGCCACAGGGGTCTAAATTTTTGGTATTTGCATATGGTAATTGCGTGGGTTTGACAGGCCTAGACGACTCCGTCGTACGAGCGTGGTCTGGTTTTCTTGTGTTTGTTATAATTTAGACTACCATCTGTGAGCCACCAGTAAACAGCATTCTTTTCATGTTACTTCAAGCGCAAAACACACTGTCGTCCTGTCTCATTTGTTACATCATCCAGTTTACGTTACAATTTCGCCACAATTTTTTTTTATGTCGAGTAAAAATCCAATACAAGGTCGATAGTCATGCACGGCATGAACATGCATGGTATTCACAAAATAAAAGAGTTTTTTCCTATAAGAGATTCAGTCTGATAAAATTTCAGTTATTTCAGTACATGTAGTGTATGTGTGTTGTATCAATTGTTTCAATGCTTTATTCATGCCATAGACCTATTTCGAGAGACACTTCCGGTAGCTCCGGTTGTGAGATTTACGTCCTTTACCAAACTTTTCAATTTCCGCCAGGGAGAGATACAGCAGATTTTGTGTCAAGTGGTCGCCTACGGGAGGTTAAAAACAATGGAAAATTTTAAACGACCATCCCTAAAAGCTGGTCGTTTACAAGAGGTGGTCGCTTAGAAGAGGTTTCAAACATAGTGGTTTGACTAGACGGATCTTGTGTCTTATAGGGGGCCTCGATCGATGGTAACGGTCGATACTCGGTCGATATGACGGTCGACTCATGGTCGATATATCGGTCGAGCCTCGGTCATTACTCGGTCGATAATTGGGGATGACTCGGTTGATGCTGTACCGCTATAGTATCGGCCGATATATCGGTCACTTCGTCCTTATCTCGATCGACAATCTTGTTGACTTTCTTAATACTTTATTATCCAACTGGTGTTTGAGAAATGAAGCACCACATTTATGGCAAACGGCTGAGATGATCTCTATTTTTCGCGCCATTTTTCACGTTTGTCGTTTTCAACGTGAAGAGGTTTGTTTTCACGTTCATGAAAAACGTGAGTAAAAACTGCCGGAATTTTTTAATGGTTGTCGAATGCATCAGCGATCGTATACTTTACTATTAATATAACAATGCGCTGTTCCTTTTTGTACATGAGCGCATTGATGGGTGTGAGTTAACGCATTTATATCTCTGGGAGGGAGAGAAACGCGAAATCTCGCTCTTGATGGCACGTAAAACAGGATCCTCTTTTCCTATTACACTTTGCTTGTCTTTTCCTTTGTTATTCTTGACGCGGACTTAAACGTTGCAGGCAAAATCCTCGTTCCTTTTCGTGTCGACCGATCAGGTATTGGCCGATGCATCGACCGATACTTTACCGATACTTGACTGACGGTTCACTGATGTATTGCCGACACACCGCCGATGCTATCGCGACCGACTTTCGGTCGATCTCTCGACCGAAGGTAATCCAATGATCGGTCGATACATCGACGATATAGCCGCCGATGCTCGACCGACACTCGCCCGCTACTCGGCCGACACTCGTCCGATCCTCGGTGGATACATCGACCGAAATATCGACCGTCAGTCGACCGTGAGTCGATCGACATATCGACCGTTACCATCGATCAAG
>OX419339.1:28605015-28610015 GCA_948470475.1 Galaxea fascicularis
GTAACTAAATCGGGTTCGATACTGTAGCATTTAAGTGTTACTGGAATGGTTTCATCAGTAGTGGAAATATATAATCCAAAGCCTTACGTAGAATTCTGTAGTGTCGGTGAACGCTAATTTTCCGCACTTTCGACACAAGAATGAGCACAAGCACACGCATAAAATGGCTGTCCTTATTAGCGCGCAAGCATCTTAAGCTTGTACTTAGGCTTACACTTGCGTCACTGGTTAGAACCAGGATTAAGAGAACCAAACAGATTTCCAGCAAACCTTTTCACATGTCCACTTAATGGTGTGAACACAACTCTGCTAGGCTGGACACGTAACAATCAGGCTTTTTTTTTTTTCAAGAAACTCGATGGATTTGAGAGAGTATCCATAAAGTCGAACGACACCCAGATACAAAGTCCAGATTATAGCTTTGTTTTTCTTCGCCGGTTTAGGTTCTCAAGCGTCTCCTGGCGTCAGGGTTGAAGGTAGCGAGAGAGCTGGGTCAGCATCTGGCAAGCCTTATCAGTATTCAAGAATAGTGTAGATCGCTTTACCTTTTTGTGGGGTAGGGGTATCCCTAGTTGACATGCAGATCTTTTAACCAGTTCCATAATAGCAAAAAGGAGGAGTAAACTGTAAATATGTATCCCCTCTTCCAGCGTCTAAGTAGACTGCTTGACGTCCTATTTTTTCGAAACGGAGGCCATCAACAACTCGGCGAGACTCGAGCGAGGCGAAAAAAGTAAAAGAGACTGGATGGAGTATGTTCCAACCCTCGTCGGTTCTTTCGTTTCCCGTTTCGAATTTTCGCTCGCCCGCCCCTTTTACAAGTCTAGAGCCAAAGTTATGCAGATGTACAATTGGGGGCGGTGCTACTATTAAACGAAAGGGTTGAAAAGGTCGGCATGAAGAACCTTGATGCTCAAGGAGCATGCAACGAGGCCTGTAGGCAGCCGGATCTTGATTGCCTCTCTTTACTTAATTTGACTTTTTCTAACTGATATTTGTTCACAGCAATCTTATTGCTTGGCGTATTTATCTACAGTTATCTTACTTGGCGTGATGATATCGATTTCGTTTGTGGCGAAATTAGCAAATTTAAATATATAAACATTATGGTTATAAGTTCAATCATGTATCGACTGCAACGTGCCCTTATTAGTGTTTAATATTCTCTTATATATCCTTACCTCACCTTTCACTGTACACGCTGGGAAAATAATTAACAATTATTGGATGAGGTTTCTGGGATATCCAGAATAATCAGGGTCGAGGTAAGAGTTATCAGCCGAAGCTGAATGATTATATTCTGCAGCTAGAGGCTGCGACATGCGTTGATTTCAAAAATTCAAATAGCGAGTTTAATGTACAATAATTAAAATGATCCTCCTCCCTTGAAATTGTAAAATAACGAACAACAACAACAACAACAACAACAAGTTTATTTCAATTTAAATATAGCTTACAAAGCTTGTGCCCTCAATTAGCGAAGGCTATTCGAGGCGGGTACAAGAGAAAAAAGGAAATTGTATAATTATACATATATATGTTAAACGAACAATCCTAGAAGCAATCTAGTTTGTCGTGTGGTTTATAGCCAAGGGGGGGTTCGTATATTTGATGCAACCACACTGAAGTACTCGCCTCGCTATGTATCTTTAGGACTACTCAAATTTGAACAATGACAAGTTTCGCGGTTTAACTGTTTGATGAGTATCTGAGGTACAACAGTACATAGTTAATCTAGGGATTAATTGTGATACCCTGGAAATTTCAAAAGCAAGAACAATGCAGTCGCAATTATAGATGTTGAATCGACCGTGACCACGCACAATCTCTACCTTTTTGTTTTCTTTTTTTTTTTGTTGTTGGTTCGCAAGTTAATTGCGAATAAATAAGTCGAAACTTTTGATTGGTTATTCTGCTGTTAAGGCAAAGAAAGCGAACATATATTAACTATGATCAGTATGATACTCGCAGTGCATCAACTAGTAATATAAAAGAGTAACAACTTCATTCCAAAAAAAATTCAGGAGATTTTGCTTAACCGTTAAAGGTTTTAGAAAGAACATTCTCCAGTCAAGTAAAGAGAAATCCACTAAAAAGATGTCTAGAAAGGAAATTTTGCTAACCATTCCAAGTTTTACTTGTCACAGATCCATCAGTGCTGATAAAGAACACAAATGAACGTATACTGGTGAAATAGTTCGTATTTTGTTAAATTAACTTGAATCGTCTCAGTGTTGTTGTCTCGCTGTTGAAGTGCGTAAGTTAACTTCGATTGGACCCTCGGCTGAAAACCGTCTACAGTTATGTAAAATGAAGGAGGTATCAGATTCTCTTTCTAAGTACACTTTTTGTTCGAGTGCGTTAGACTCGGAACTGATGCACACGACGTCACGTGTTGGAACAACTAACGAACAGAACGAATTAAGTTGATACCGGATCAATTATCAAAGGCAAACTAAATCTTTTGATTCAACATTTGTATATTTGTGCTCTTTACCTGATTTTAGGCCTAGACACAAATATCACGCAAAATCGCCTAAATATCTTTCCGAAAATCCCAATTTTTTTTCTAAATATCTCGAAAATACCTGGCTTTATTCTCATAAGTATTACAGTGATAACCTCAAAAAGTAGCCTGTCATCTGAAATGGCAACCGACGTTCCACTATTTCGTCGGTTACCTGTAGCATTGCCCGCTATCTTTCTTTACCTTGAAAGGTCATTAGGTAATGGAGGTCTTAAGCGGTCTAAAATGGACACTACTGGGTCTGTCCGCGATTCAGCTTCACGACGTTCAGGTTCAAGTTCAGAAGGTACGTCATCTGGAACTGTATTCACTGCATTTGACCTTACGCTTTCAGCATCCGCCATTTTGTTGAACAAGCAAACGCTAACATTAGACACGCATGACATATATTATAAATGGATTACTGCAGGCCCATGTGGGGAATTTTTTGTTTTGAATTTCTGTCATTTGCTGCCCTGATTAGCATTGAAATAGCTTTCTTTCTCAATTTTGCTAAAAAATATTTCCGGATTTTTGTGTTTAGGCTTCGTATTCTTTCAATCTTCCTCTCACTATCTTAGTTTCAAATTGAGGTCGCCAGTTCACTTTCAACCAAGTTGCTTTTTTAAGGTTTTCACACGTTTTTGTTAACGGCGCTAGTTACAACGTATCACCCGAAGAGGAATTTGAACCTGAACTTGTCTATGCTGTCTTCGAAAGAGTGAGACCAGAGCTCTTCTGAACTCTGGCATTCTGATGGTGTATAAAATTGGATTAACAAGAGAATTGGCGCAACCAATAATGAAGAAGATATTAACCAAACGTAGACTTACTAACTTTAGAAGGGAACCTATATCACCAGCGAGTTGAACAAATTTGTACACACTGTATGGCAGGCAGGTAATTAAGATACCAAAGTCACGATAAACAATGTCTTGGTCAGCTTTCTCTCTCTACTGGCCGCACCATAGTGCCGAGGATGTGCTCCGTAATAAACTTTCACCACAATCGACGTGTAAGAAACAAAAATAATAAACAGGCAACTTGAAATAAAGGAACACTGTACGTACAAGAGACTTGTATCTAATCTATGATGTCCCAACGCTAATCCAAGAGCATTTGAAAACAGCCCAGCTGTAACCCACGTGACCATAATAACCACTCCGATGACCCAATTTTTAATGACACGGTGTTTGAATGGACGAAACGTTGCGTGCATGCGTTCCAACGAAATCGCAGCGAGATTCGCTATAGAAGCTGCAGAAAACATTAGCTGCATGCCGTATATGATGTTATCCCAGATTCCTAGGGAGGTCACGTTATACCTCCAAATGCCGCACGTGACATCGCCAATGTAAACAAAATGCACGACTTCTGTAAAACCTCCAACTAACATATCAGCAACTGCCAGGTTGATTACCAAATACATGCTGCGCTTGCGAAGACTGCGGTTCCTTATAAAAACTATAATTGTAAGGATATTTAGAGTTACTATGGCTACAGACTCGGTTATTGGTACTGTAAGCCAGGCGATGCACTCAGACGATGGAATGGTATAAGCGACTTCCCTGTCATTTTCTGATTCGTTTTTGTGGAACGAACCTTTAACCATGTCTGTGGAGAAAAGCACTGGGGTGTCAGTCATCCTCAGATGCCTTTCGTCTGTTAATAAATAATAACAGTAACAACAATATAATATAATGTTTATAACTTGTAACTTGTTAGAAATATGGCTTCATAACATTTCGCCATGTTTTATTTTGACCATCTTATTAACAAGGGAGAACCTGCCGAACCTGTCAGTATAATATCTTTAATCAGCTTTGAATGATAACCATTCGGTCTATCATGCACAAAGCCGGATAAAATACAGAACCAGGTTTAAGGTGGCTCCAACCTGTTTTGCAGCACTTTTCAGGCCATATAATTTAATTGATTTAATTTGATTGATCAATGCTACCACTCTTTATCAGTTATCAATTTTTAAGGTGGCTCTGAATCCGCTCCTACAATTTTGTGTAAACTTTGCAAAAAGTTACATAAAATGGGATTACCGGGTTCGTTTTTTAGTTATAGGCACTTACAGTAAAATTAGGGGTGTTTTAACAGGTTTTACTGTTGCTATGGTAACCGATTATTTCAAGAAAATGTTTATAATTTGGTTACCACTGTTTGGGCATTCATTTGGTACCATTATTATAGTATCAATTGATAACGTGTGGTAGTATTGATCCATCAAAGTATATGGGCTGAAAAGTGCTACAAATCAGGTTTGAGCCACCTTAAAAGAAAGAGCTCCAGGGCGTGTAAACTGTTTTGATTCCGGCTATTCAAAGTCAATTTGAATAGGCCATTTCTGAGTTCATGTCTGCCTCCTCTTCAAAGCGAGTCTAAGTGCGAAGTTTTTGTGATGGTAATTAGTTCTACTTTACATATGAATGAAAACTAATTTTCATAACAAAAACTTCGCACTTAGACTCGCTTTGAAGAGGAG
>OX419339.1:28620015-28625015 GCA_948470475.1 Galaxea fascicularis
CTTAACTTAATTAATTGTCTAACTTTAATGTTTTAATGTCTTTGTTTTTGTGTTTTGTCAGGGCTCCATTTAAACTAGTTCTGTTAAATTGGATGCCCCTGGATAAATAAATAAATAAACCGGGTATTGTCCCGAATGATCCCGTGTTTTATTCAGTCGTGTGATAAATCTCTTATTAACCAAGCCTGCTCGAGACCGTACTGGGAGAATATGGGCCCTCGGTCTTTTTTGGACGGACCTCACTGCGCTCGGTTCGTACTGTCAAGACCTCGGGCCGATAATCTCCCAATACGGCCCTCGCGCTTGGTTGATAAGATATATATTGTTGGCAAGGTGCCGCTTTGGGCGAGCTCTGTTTGGTGGGACTCAAATGATGTTCCCTCCGTATGAGGATACTTTGGCCACGCCCTGATGGGCAGGGCCATTTATTGAAATCAGCATAGTGACCTGGGAATACCCAAATATAGTTGCAAAGATGAGGGCATACCTGCCATCCACAAGAAACTCTTACTAGGCAGTGAGATCTTGCAATTCTTAAACCAGGGAGGCTTAAGGAGGCCTCATGCTTCACTTGGGCACATGATAAAAGATATACGAGATAAATTCTCAGACGACAGGTCTGCCCCAACTGCAGCTTGGAAATTACTTATTAAGCATGTCGCCCTGAGCATAAATCCATCATTTGCTTTGAGCAATAAATTTCATTTAACAGAGGAATTACAGATACGTCTTTTACAAATTGGTCAAATCGGTTAGACACAAGACGTCTTGCGACGCAATGCATTGAAGTTTAGCCCATCACCCTCTGACAAACCAACTTTCACCAAAATACAACCTTTTCAAATGTACTGAACTGCTCTCTTTCCAATTAACAGTCTCGTCTGTGACTCTTGGAAATACTACAATTGTATGTTCAGTTTGGTTAGTGTCTTTCGCATAAAATACCAAGGTAAAAACATGAGAGAACGCCGTTTTCGTGCATATCCTTCCTGTCTCAGGACCTCTCGATATGAAATATAACATTTATTCACCTTACTCTGAAAATCAAGTTATATTTATTTATTTATTTATTTTTTACCGTCGATTGAGATTCTCAACTCTATTCTGATTATCGCTGCTTTTTGCGGTCGTCCTTGACCACCTCCCCTTGTCTACTTTGGCATAAAAAAGGCCTAAAATGCCCTGTTCTAAATCCCCTATTCTTTTCTTGGAGAACAAGAATTTCTGCTCATGTCAATTCTAACTTGAGTTAGTGCAAAACTTCGATTCAACCCCCGATAAAATGAAAAGGATCAAATTATTTTGTAACTACATTTCTTCAAGATCACTAATAGAGAGATTAAGCACCACATTTACGGCAAACGGCTGAGATGATCACGTGTCCTATTTTTCACGTTGGCCGTTTGCTGTTTTCAACGTGAAGAGGTTTGATTTCATGTTCATGACAAACGTGAGTAAAAACTGATTTTTTTTAATCGTTGTGGGATGCATTAGCGATCGTATGCTTTAACATAAAGTTGTGTTATTCCTTTTCAGTAGATGAACGCATTGATGGGTGTGGGTTACACTCATTTATTACAGGGAGAAGACAGTCTGAAGATTTGGAAGATGAATGCCGACTTTTGCTGGATGGCATGGCGCGCTGTCACTTCGTAAGCTTAAGCACAATACACGATGATCACCGACGGCAAACGGCAAACGGCAGACAGCAAGCAGTCGTTTGCCGGAAACGTGGTACTTAATCTATTTAGTGTTGCGGAACATACACGCGACGTCATGCGTTCCAACAACTCATTAAGACTTTAAAATTAACAATAAACGCTTTTTTTTCCCGGAGCTGATCTTACTATTGGTATGTGACTACAGGGTTGTTACAACCATTTTACTACTCATAATTTGTTTACTATTTCCAGGCTTTTTTTTTATTTGTTTAGTTGGTTGGTTGGCTAGTGTTGGTTGCATGCATGAGGTACATCATTTCATCAAAAAGGCAGCTGAATATGAAAACAGTCATGTCAGTGCAGCCCGTTTGCGAATGGAGTTTAGCGAATCACACCCAAATCAAACCCAAGAAGGTTATAATCCTATTTCCATGCTTTTGTTCGTTACCTGGTTTCGCCTTCTTACAACTTTTTCTTGTAAGAACATAAATATCTTAACTAAGATGGCCTGTTCAGTTAAAACAAGGTGCTTTTTAGGGCGTATCCCCCGTTTGTGTTAACGGCGCTACTTGTATGGTATCACCCGAAGAGGACTTTTAACCTGAACAGATCTATGCCGTCTTCGAAAGAGCGAGACCAGAGCTCTTCTGAACTCTGGAATCCTGATAGTATACAAAATAGGATTAACCAGAGAATTTGTATAATATAAAATCATTAGAATGTCGTGCAAATGCCATAATATACGAGACATTAATATACTAGCATTGGCTTGAAGAAAATGGAATACAACATATGGCAGCCAAGCCATAAGAGATACGAAAGTCACGATAAACAGTGTCTTAGTCAGCTTTCTCTCTCTACTGCCTGCACCATGGTGCTGAGGATGCGCTCCAAAATAAACTTTAATTACGATGGACATGTAAGAAACAAAAATAATAAACAGGCAAATTAAAACAATTGACATCCTTAAGTTCGAGTGGATTACATATGATCCATTCCAAAACATTAATACAACAGCAGTTGAAAACAACCCAGCTATAACCCACGTGACCGTAATAACTACTCCAAGGATCCAACATTTAATGAAACGGTGTTTGAATGGACGAAACGTTGCGTGCATACGTTCTAAAGAAATCGCAGCGAGGTTTGTTAGCGAAGCGAGAGGAAACACAAAGAACATGATGTCACCCCAGACTCCTGTGTAGAGTAAGCTCACCGTCCTCCAAACGCTGCAAACCCGGCCGCCAAATTGGACTAAATCCACGACTTCCGTATAACCTCCAACTAACATATCTGCAACTGCCAGGTTGATCACCAGGTACATGCTGCGCTTACGAAGACTGCGGTTTCTCATGAAAACAATTATTGTCAGGATATTTAGTGTTACTATGGCTACAGACTCAGTTACAACTACTGTAAGGAAGACGATGCACTCAGATGAAGAATATGAACCAGGATTCGTGTCATTTTCGGATCCTTTTTTCTCAGTAGAACTATTAACCATCTTTCTGTGAAAAGAAGATTGAAGGAGCGTATGTGAGTTGGGTACTTCTAAGATCGTCCTGGTCTGTAAATAAAACCTTTATGACTTGGTCTAATTACAAGTGTTCACCAGGTGTTACCACTCAGAAATGTGGCCACCCAATCAGATAAAAAAGGTGCAACGCGTCAGTATGTCACTGATTGTAAAGGACGCACCGCAATTAAACTCGACTGTGATTTTGAGGTATCGATAACTCTACTGTATATTTTGCAAAAGTTTTAGTGTCATCTCTCCTACTCAATCTCCTGAACAAGGAGCTGACAGTCCTCAAACAGGATTGTTAGCTTGAGATTGATTCACTATTAATACGAAAAGAGTCTCTCTTCAAATCTTTGGCCGGAATGCAGTGTTGTTTGAGCATCCACTCTCGTTGGAGGTGAGAGCGCAACTAATGCTGTGAGTCGAAGATAAATTAAAATTTTACCTCTCTAAAGCAACCAGTTACAATGTTTGAAAACAACTTAAGGTCTTTGCTACGCATACCTGAATAACAGAAATCAAGTTCCAACTGTTGATGGTTCCTGTACAAATAATTCTAAATAACTAGCACTCCCTGCAAAAGCATGTTTAGGTTAAATCAGTATTCATGACGTTTTACAAGAAATGATGTTTAGTGTATTTCATCAAAGTTAGACCGGTGAGCTTTTTTATTTTCAGGAAATTTATCAGTTCGTCAGATATCGTTTTCATTATTCTAGACCCAACTGATTGTGCTCAGTAAGATTGGTAAGACAAATCAGTTGACAGTACAGATGTTTTAAGAGCGGGACTTTTGCATGAATTTTTTTTTTCGAGCAAAATCAAACAAAAGCCGCATAAAGGTGGACAGACTACGGTGTTTGAAAAAATCAGAAATTTCACGGCGAGATCACGGCAATATTTTAAAACCCTACCAGTCTTCGTTTTCGCTTCATATCCATTAAATTTTAATTTCATTGTGCCCCCACCCCGTAGCACAGCTGAAAAGAAGTACTGTCTACATGCAATTTACGAGCCGTGAAACGCGAAGATCAAACACTTTTTACTTTTTAGACACCTGACTTCCTGACTTACTCAGCCGGTTAAGGTTCTAAACACCTTCCACCGCCTGTTGAAAACGAGTTCGGATCGTCAAACATCAGGGGCACCCAGCGAGAAACTTCGATGAAATATCTGTTCGGGAGAGTCTACCCGTTCTAAAACTTTCGAACGATGCATTGCCAAAAAGCTACTGATTTCTTACTAAAACATCACCTAAAAGATTCGCAACCAGGAAAACCCGGCCGGGGAAAATAATCCCTTAGATTAGTCGGAAAGGATATTTTTGCAATTTTTGACTCATGAAAACTGAGTCGCCTAGCATTTTCGTGTAAGCGAATAGTTCACAGAGACGTTCTTCGAAGGTAACATTCGGCTAACAATTTCTGAAATGAAGATTTCATTACCAATTTTCGGGCACTTCAATTTTTAGCTAAGAAATCCGAACAGATCAAATTTTTCTAGCTGATTAAAACAACTCTTTAAACAGCCTCAAACATTACAAGGAGCCTAGAACTATCCCTCAAAGGTTATTAAGCTGAATTTGCTCGTTGGGTGCCCCTGAAACATCACGCTAAACAGTACCTTGGTTTTTCGCATAACATTTGCGGTTCAGCTTAAATGACCTACCAGAGTGTTTATTTAAAGATTCCAAAGCAGTTCCGTGTCTCGACTGATCGACAACTGCTGAACTTGTAGGCGCTGGCAAAATCGTATACTTGTTTTACAGGCTTCTTGCTCACAGCTTTATATCATGCGCTAAATAAACAGACAATGAA
>OX419339.1:28627515-28645015 GCA_948470475.1 Galaxea fascicularis
TCAAAGGATAGAAGCGGGTATAAATTTCAGTTGTTTTGATCAGACTATGAAGACGTTCTGAATTTCTGACGCTAAAACGTTCGAAACGCCTATACTCGAATCGTCAGTTTCCCCTCTAAATTTCCTGTCGATAAAACTAAATTCGATATAAATAAAATAAGGCTGATGGACGATTATCCACAAAACTACCGTTTCAGCTGTTTTAAGGCCTGTGTTTGTTTTTTTGTATCCAAACTGATCAGAGTAAAAGCCTTGCGTGTCTTCAGTTTTAATTTACCGGCCTGGTACTTGGCAGACTGTGAAGAAGGCCGATGACCGATTCCTTATAAAACTTCGATTGCAGCTGTATAAAGGCCATTTAACTGTTGACCGAAATTGATTACCTGGTCCCAGAGGTTTTTGAGACATGACAAGAAAGACTTCACAAATAAGGAGCCAGAGTCGCGTGGTGGGACTGGCGACGTCTGAAAGCCAACAAAGACGTCGCGATCAAATAATGAGCGGAAGTCGCCAGTCGCCAGTCGCACGATACGACTCTGGTAAGTAAATATGTTGACGTCACTGCAACGCCTATGGTTCCCCACCATCGGTACGTATTTTGAATCGGTAATTGTTTAATGGCATCCAATCAGAAGGAGGCAATCAGCAGGACCACTTCTGAGTGGCCATCAAGATCTTACTACGCATTTGGATCGCTTGGAGGATGTGGGATTTTGATTTTCTTGGAGGGCTAGCTTGGGCGGATTTTCGATCGAGAGGCACGAGAAGAGGTGTGAATGTTTCGGCCTTTATGCTGCTTGGTTTGAAGGCCGAGCAATGCGATGTTCTAGGTAAAAGTCGCCTCGGCGCTGACTCGGTGCTGGAGCCGTTCTCAGATCCCCCAGTTTCCACCCTTTCCGTTTACTTATGGGGCAACACAGGCAGCCCAATCGTGGTGTGTGACATATAAAGTTTACATAAAAAATATACCGTTGAATTCCAACAAACCGAATACCGTTGGAATATTCTAGCGAAATAAAGCCTTCCTACCTTCACTCTACTGTTTCTTGCCACTTTCTGGGACTTATAACTGCAATGTCATCGGTGTCGCGTTCCCGACTCTGTTTGTTTGTTTGTGCCAGGATACGCCGTTCAACCAGATTGCTACGATTTTAACATTTCCTTGGTTTATTTGCTTTCATGACACATGGTGGAAAAACTAAAATTACAATGATCGTATATACAATTAATTGTAGAAAGGCTAATCGAAACCAAACAGCGAAAACGAAAATAAACACTTACACTAATAATAATAATAATAACTAACATAAACATAAAATCCTATATACAATAAGTAAAAAAATATATTTATTTACAAATTCTTTCGATTAAAAAGAAGAGGACTTTATTTTGGTCAGAAAAATTCAATTGATTAAAAAAAACGAGACGCGAAATTAAAATAAAAAGTATTGGTTGCTTCTAATTTTACTAGCAATGAAAATTTTAATCATTTTAAAAACCTTTCGTTTTGACTTCAAATATGGAAGTCTACCATGAAAATAAAAAAAAAAAGAATAAGAAAAACTATCGTTCTCAAAAAGCTTTAACGAATATTTGCATGTCTTTTCTCGATGTCAAAGTCAATGTCCTACAATTCTAGATGGACCTAGGCTCGATTTCCGCCGCTCTCTCGAGTCCGGACTTCGTTCCCGAACAGCGGCTGGTAATCGAGCCTAAGATGGACCCTTCTCGTAGCTCGCGAACCTCTCAAGCAGAGCAATGCTGATCTCAGCAACGCAAAGGACACTCCTGCCCTGATCCATGACATAGTAGTCGCATAGCTTTCACCTTTCTTTGTAGCAACTAACTCAGCAAGCCTACTATCGTATCGCTTACATTCCACCGCCATCCCACCTGTCGTGCTAAAAACTAATGAAGTAAATGTAGCTTGCTCAACTTCTAGAACTCGGCTAGCGTACTATCGCTTCTTCTCTGTTTCATGTTGCCTGAAAATTTGGTCTGGATCCATATCCCTGTAGGACTCTGCATTTGGGTGGCAAATTCTCACATTGAAGAAGGCCGACCTCTGCCTCTCCCAGAACCCCCTAGCCACTATATCCAGCCGCGCATCAGGGGCAGTGTTGGCTCCCCTATTCAACTCTTCTCCTGTGATGTCTTGCAAAACTGGTTCAATTTAAAATAATAATAATAATAATAATACTTTATTTCTATTGCGCATTTTCCTAACGCCCAAATGTGCTTTACAATGTCAAATAAATTATAATCTATACACTAAAAACTACAGATATAGCAATATAAAAACCTCAAAAATCTAAAAAATCAAAAGTCTAAAATTATGCTTGTCAAAAAAGATAGGTCTTAAGTTTAGCCTTAAAAATAGGGACAGGTGCGCTGCTTTTAATCTCAAATGGAAGGGAGTTCCAGAAGTAAGGCGCGCACACTAAGAAAGCCCTCAAGCCAATCGATTTGAGCTTGTGCGTTGCCTGCTCCAGCAAAAGTTTGTCAGCAGATCTAAGGATTGATGAGCTCAGTCAGGTGTGTTGGAGTCACACCATGGAGTGCCTTAAAGGTGTACAATAAGATCTTAAAAACAATACGCTGACGGACGGGGAGCCAGTCAATCATTGTTAACAGTGCACGCCGAATTATTGAGGGTTCTCAATATTGCTAAGATTGATTCTCTTTGTACAGAAAAAACAAACAAAGAAACAAACACAGCAAGAGATAACAAATCACAGACAGTATTGTTAATGAAACTTTTATTTTAACCGATCAACTAACCGATCAAATCCTTATCGGTCAAATGACCAGTATTTCTATAAGTACAGCTGTACTGACCGGATAATAGTTATCCACCCTTCTCCTTTAGGAATTTATCACTACAATCGGCGACATAATTAGTTGATACATTGTGTTTCTATAGTAGTTTTAGTTCACCAAATGACACCACTCTTTTTATCGCGCAATCAACTGCGAAAAATACCCCGCTCTCCCCCATCCAATGTTGCTTGTTTGTACCTCGAGATCATAGCAATTGCCGCACATCATTGTTTGGGGGGGGGGGGGGGGGGCTGAAAGGACAAACGAGGGAGGCGAAGAGGGATCACAGTGACGAAATAGGTGGTTAAAAAGGTAAATGTGTCAACAATTTTGGCGCCGATTGTAGTTCCGTTCAGTCTATCATTATTTATCGATATTTATATTATTATGTTATTTAAAATCTGATAAATGTAATGCACTCAAATACATTTATTACAACATTAAATAACGCAAAGCCGTTAAACAAGGCTTTTTTGGGTCTGAATTAATTACCTCCCACCCTTTATTCAGTTGATGCTTCATGCTCTACAAGGCTGATATTGTTGGCAAGGTGCCGCTTTGGACGAGCTCTGTTTGCTGGGACACAAATGATATTCCCTCCGTATGGGATATTTTGGCCACGCCCTACGGATGGGCAAGGCCGTTTATTGAAATCAGCATAGTGACCTGGGAATACCCAAATATGGAAGACATAATCCCAGCAAAGGTGAGGGTACACCCGCCATCCACAAGAAACTCTTACTAGGCAGGGAGATCTTGCAATTCTTAAACCAGCGAGGCTTAAAGAGGCCTCATGCTTCACTTGGGCACATGATAAAACATATACGAGATAAATTCCCGGATGACAGGTGTGCCCCAACTGCAGCTTGGGAAATTACTTGTTAAACATGTCACCCTGAGCATAAATCCATTCATTTCCTTTGAGCAATAAATTTCATTTAATAGAGGAATTACAGATACGTACAAATTGGTCAAATTGGTTAGACACAAGACGTCTTGCGACGCAATACATTGAAGCCCATCACCCTCTGACAAACCAACTTTTACCGAAATACAACCTTTTCAAATATACTGAACTGCTATCTTTCCAATTAACAGTCTCCTCTGTGACTCTTGGAGATACTACAATTGTATGTTCAATTTGGTTAGTCTCTTTCGCATAAAATAGCAAGGTGAAAACATGAGAACGCCATTTTCGTGCATATCCTTCCTGTCTCAGGACCTCTCGATCTGAAATATAACATTTATTCACCTTACTCTGAAAATCAAGTTATATTTATTTGTTTATTTATTTTTTACTTCGATTGAGATTCTCAATTCTATTCTGATTATCGCTGCTTTTTGCGGTCGATGATCACGTGTCCTATTTTTCCTGCCATTTTTCACGTTTGCCGTTTGCTGTTTTCAACATGAAGAGGTTTGATTTCATGTTCATGACAAACGTGAGTAAAAACTGATTTTTCTTAATCGTTGTTGGATGCATTAGCGATCGTGTGCTTTAACATAAAGTTGTGTTATTCCTTTTCAGTAGATAAATGCATTGATGGGTGTGGGTTAAGGAATCATGGTAGGTGGATTTTGACGAAAAATAGAAATTTTTTTTGCTGTTCAAATTGAGAAGACTGAGATAAATATTTTGCAAAAAGAACGGGAAAAAAAGCTTTTTTACTTTTTAAGATAAAGAGAAAACTATTGGGATTTTTAACACCTAATCACAGAAATCTCATAAAACGTTTTTCGTCTTTTTCCCGATAACATAAAACTGCATATAAGGGTGAACATTTTTAGTTCGTTTACGCGCGTCTTCCGACGGAATTAGCTGAAAATCGGCAGCCATGTTCAAGGATACTTTGTTCGAAAAACAGTGTCGGGCCTTGTTTAATTTCGCTTCCGTTTCCGAGTTATGGCCTCTGTTTTACGAAGGAACGTCCGCATGGACAATATCAAACTTTAGGAGGTTGTAAAAAAAACGCATCTGGAAAATCGCAGACACGGTTTTTGAGGGTGATGTGTGAGAAAATATTTCCGATAATAATCGCTCCGATCCGATAATTCACGCGCGGAAACGAACCAATTTAAGCGAAGCAGTGTTTCTGGGCATTTCTTTTAATATCACTGCAGAACTGACTTTTTAGAAAATTTCAAAGATATGATTGTACTGTATAACTATTAACAGAAAATGTATAGGTTGATGAGGTTTTCTTTCAAAGCGTCAGCGTAAGGGCGCGATTTCCAAACACTGTCAATCCACCTACAATGATACCTAAAACGCATTTATTACAGGGAGAAGACAGTCTGAAGATTTGGAAGATGAATGCCGACTTTTGCTGGATGGCATGGCGCGCTGTCACTTTGTAAGCTTAAGCACAATACACGATGATCACCGACGGCAAACGGCAAGCAGCAAGCAGTCGTTTGCCGGAAACGTGGTACTTAATCTATCTAGTGTTGCGGAACATACACGCGACGTCATGCGTTCCAACAACTCATTAAGACTTTAAAATTAACAATAAACGCTTTTTTTTCCCGGAGCTGATCTTACTATTGGTATGTGACTACAGGGTTGTTACAACCATTTTACTACTCATAATTTGTTTACTATTTCCAGGCTTTTTTTTTATTTGTTTAGTTGGTTGGTTGGCTAGTGTTGGTTGCATGCATGAGGTACATCATTTCATCAAAAAGGCAGCTGAATATGAAAACAGTCATGTCAGTGCAGCCCGTTTGCGAATGGAGTTCAGCGAATCACACTATCAAACGAAAGCAGGTTATAATCCTATTTCCATACTTTTGTTCGTTACCTTTCGCATTCTTACAACTTTTTCTTGTAAGAATATAAGTATCTAAACTAAGATGGTCTGTTCAGTTAAAACAAGGTGATTTTTAGGGCGTATCCCTCGTTTGTGTTAACGGCGCTACTTACATGGTATCACCCGAATAGGAATTTCAACCTGAACAGATCTATGCTGTCTTCGAAAGAGCGAAACCAGAGCTCTTCTGAACTCTGGCATCCTGATAGTATACAAAATAGGATTAACCAGAGAGTTTGTATAATATGAAATGATTAGAATGTCGTGCAAATGCCATAATATTCGAGACATTGATATACTAGTATTGGCATGAAGAAAACTGAATACAACATATGGCAGCCAAGCCATAAGAGATACGGAAGTCACGATAAACAGTGTCTTAGTCAGTTTTCTTTCTCTACTCACTGCACCATAGTGCGGAGGATGTGCCCCATAACAAACTTTTATTACGATGGCCATGTAAGAAACAGAAATAATAAACAGGAAAATTAAAACAATTGACATCATTATGTTCGAGTGGCTTACATATGATCCATTCCAAAACATTAATGTAACAGCGGTTGAAAACAACCCAGCTATAACCCACGTGACCGTAATAACTACTCCGAAGACCCAACCTTTAATGAAACGGTGTTTGAATGGACGAAACGTTGCGTGCATACGTTCTAAAGAAATAGCAGCGAGGTTTGTTAGCGAAGAGAAAGGGAACATATCCCTCATAATGAAATCCCAGACTCCTGTGTAGGGTAAGTTAGTCCTCCAAACTCTGCACATCTGATCGCCAAATGCAAGGAAATCCATGACTTCTGTGTAACCTCCCACTAACATATCTGCAACTGCCAAGTTGATCACCAAGTACATGCTGCGTTTACGAAGACTGCGGTTTTTTACAAAAACAATTATTGTCAGGATATTTAGTGTTACTATGGCTACAGACTGGGTTATACATACTGTAAGGAAGGCGATACACTCAGATGAAGAATATGAACTAGGATTCGTGTCATTTTAGGATCCTGTTTTCTCAATAGAGCCATTAATCATCTTTCTGTGAAAAGAAGATTGAAGGAGCGTATGTGAGTTAGGTACTTCTAAGATCGTCCTGGTCTGCTATAAATAGAACCTTTATGACTTGGTCTAATTACAAGTGTTCACCAGGTGTTAGCACTCAGAAATGTGGCCACCCGATTATAGCCAAGGTAGAACGCGTCAGTATGTCACTGATTGTAAGGAACGGACCGCAATTAAACTACTTAAACTCGACTGTGATTTTGTGATATCGATAACTATACTATATATTTTGCACAAGTTTAGCGTCATATCTCCTCTGATTTAACCTCAATCAGTACTCTTCTGGACAAGGAGAGTCTTCAAATAGGGGCCTTAGCTTGAGATCGATCCACTATTAATACGAAAAGAGTCTCTCTTCAAATCTTCGGCCGAAAGCAGCTGTTTGACTGCATCCAATTTCGTCAGGGGTGAGAGCGCAACTAATGCTGTGAGTCGTAGATAAATTAAAATTCTACTGACCTCTCTGACTGGAGTAAAGCAGCCAGTTACAATGTTTGAAAACAACTTAAGGTCTTTGCTACGCAGACCTGAATAACAGTAATCAAGTTCCAACTGTGGATGGTACCAGTACAAATATTCCTGAATAACAAGCACTCCCTGCAAAATTAAAATATATAGTACAATAAATCAGTATTCATGACTTTTACAAGAAATGGACGTCTCGTCTGATGTTTGGTGTATTTCATCAAAGTTACCGGTGAGCTTTTTCACTTTTAGTAAATTTCTAAAATTCATTTACACTAATATTAAATAGTTGAAGATTCGATTGAGGCCTTACACTACTGTAAAGTTGATGTCAAAATTGTTAAAAACGTCCAAGCTTTCGCCGATCTACGGCATCATCAGGGATAACAAAAAATATTCCGCGTAGGGCTTATATACAGTTATAAGGTAAAAATGTGTGAAAAGCAAAGGAATGTGGGGGTAAAATGCCTGAGATTAATAATGAGATACAAATATGAATAAAAACGAGTGATATGATCTACTGAACAAGTGTGAAAACAACAAAAAAACAAAAAACAAAAAACAACAAAAAGAAGGCTCTAGGTATGCTAGATAATTTTAGAATAAAAGGTCCGCGAATTCGCTGCATTCCTCTCGGGAGTTGATGGTAGGTTTGTACTTTCGTATGTAAAACGTTTCGAACAGTCGTAGATTTGCGGGGTCGTTTTCTAGTACAATACTCTTGATTTCGATGCCTTTGTAGACATTGTTTTGGCACTTAGAGAGGTGTTTCTTCACGGAGGAGTTATCATTGTTCAGGTGTTCTCTCACACGATCGTGGATAAAGCGTGTAGTGCTCCCGATGTAATGTTGGCTGCAGTTGTTACACGTGATTTGGTAAACAGCATTGCGTGTTAAGCACAATTTGGTGCCGGAAATAGGGCAGTTGGACCTCGTGCATGTCCGTTCCTTGTTGTTGTGGGAGAGAGCACGTCTGAGAGTGTATGATTTGTGCACAACCCGTACTGGTATGCCCTCTTTACGGAAAATGCTTGTGATTCTGTAGTTTAGGCGTTCGGAGAAATATGGGATCTTCAGGTACGACCATTCGTTGTTGAGTGGTCGAGGGTTTTTCTGGTGGTTCTGGGAGTGTTTAGTTTGGTCTATAATGTTTTCAGGATACCCATTGAGGCGGAGGACGATTCAACGATTACTAATATTAAAGCATGGACGATAACCTGGGAAGCTGAATTCCTTTCTCCCCTGTATTTCTGCACAGCGTAGGCCTGTATAGATTGTGCTAGTAAATTGAGTCAAAATTGCTGCGAAAAATGGTCAAAAGGTGCCCAAAAGTTCAGTGCTAAAAATCGAAAAGGATGCTACCAGAATTTAAACATTTTCGGCTTGCCAAAGTGAACTATTGTTTTGCATTGCTCTGTAAGATCATGGAGACGTTTTGTTGATGCAGACTGCTTCCATCATCTGTTTCCAATGTTACCATGAGTGAAATGGAAATTTCGTGCGTTGTTCGTCGGCGACAACTGCTAATCTGTTTGTAGGCGAACGTCAATTCATAGTTTACACGTCTAGAACATTTTAAGTATCATCCAAAACACTGAACAATTTTAGTGTCATTTTTCTGTGTTTATACCTCACATGGCTAGCTCATTGGTCTAATTTGTTGCCCAAAAGTTGCTCGGGGAGGCAAACGTTGCTCTAAGATGTTTTCATCACAAAAAGTTACTCAAAACTCAAAACGTTGCAATAAAGTTGTCGAGCACAATCCATACAGTTCCTTGATAGCTTTCGTTTTCATTATTCTAGCTAGACACAAATTATGTTCAGTAAAATTTGCAAGACAAATATCTTTAAGAGCGGGTCTTTTGCATGAGTTTTTTTTGTCGAGCAGCATCAAACATTTCCGGTCAGTCAGCTTAAATTACCTACCAGAGGAAAGATTCCAAAGCGGTTCCGTGTGTCGACTGATCGACAACTGCTGAACTTGTAGGCGCTGGCAAAATCGTGCTTGTTTCGACAGGCTTCTTGCTTACAGCTCTATATCATGCGTTAAATAAACAGACAATGAAAGCTTCTGCATAAAGCGTCCGTTACAGCTGTCATGTTCAAGGCCCGCATTTAATTAATTGTTGACCCAAATTGGTTAGACTGGTTTGAAAGCCTTCCTTAATTTGCATAGGTTCCGGCCCCAGAAGTCAAGTCCGTATAGGTTGAAACTGAGACATGTCAATCAAATTGTATGATTGATCTAAAAACAAACTGAATTTCGTTGAAAACGAAACCCTGAAGGCGTATTACGGCTTTTTGGAGCTTCATCTATACATGGAACATTTCCTATAGTTCATAAGAGTTCAAGATGCTTACAAAACGATTTTATTATCACGGTTTGAACAAAGAAACGTAGACGTACTTTCACGTTTTTATTTCATTGTCGAAGTGAACGCTTTTCTATTTTTTTTTTTTTTGTACAAGCTCTGTTTACATGCAATACTACGAGGAAACATGAAGATCGAACCCTTTTAATTTAGACACCACGCTTGCTCAGCTAGTAACGGTTCTAAAGACCTTGCCACTGTTTTTAACGGGCTGACTGGCAAACATCGCGCCCAATAATAACTTGTTTTTCTCATGAGATTCACATTTGGTTTAGCTTAAATGACCTCTCTGGGTAAAGAATTCAAAGCAATTCCGTTGTAGACGCTTCCAAAATCGTACTTGTTTTACAATTTCTATCATGCGCAAATTAAGCAGACTCACGCCAACGCCATCAAACAATATTGCCTACATAATGTCATAGTGCTAGCTGTGTTCCTTTTTCCTTCATTTAATGTTGTGGAGGGCTGGTTGTAGTTGAAAAAAATACTAAAAATACTAGCTATAACCTGAAAAACAAGTCTGGTTTCACCTGTACAACGAGAAACGTTTAACACCCGAGTGCACCTGTTCAAATTTACAGACCGTCCAAATCGTCATCGTTTTGCCAAAAAGGTCGGTGCTTTAAAATGAACTAATTACGTTTAAGAAGAATCCCGCACATACAAGTTTCAATTACAGTCAAACCGCCCGTAAGCGACCACCCACTTGCTCGCTAACGAAAGTTCAGGCCACAGGGGTCTAAATTTTGGGTATTTGCATATGGTAATTGCGGTGGGTTTGACAGGCCTGCACGACTCTGGTTTTCTCGCCTTTGTTATAATTTAGACTACCATCTGTAAGCCACCAGTAAACTGCATTCTTTCCATGTTACTTCAAGCGCAAAACAAACTGTCGTCCTGTCTCATTTGTCACATCATCCAGTTTACGTTACAATTTCGCCACAATTTTTTTGTGAAGTAAAAATCCAACTACAAGGTCGATAGTCATGCATGAACATGCATGGTATTCACAAAATAAGAGAGTTTTTTTCTAATAAGAGATCTAGTCTGATAAAATTTCAGTTATTTCAGTACATATAGTGTATGTGTGTTTTATCAATTGTTTCAATGCTTTATTCATGCCGTAGAGCTATTTCGGGAGACACTTCCGGAAGCTCCGGTTGTGAGATTTACGTCCTTTGTAACCAAACTTTTCAATTTCCGCCCGGGAGAGATACAGCACATTTTGTGTCAAGTAGTCGCCTACGGAAGGTTAAAAACAATGGAAAATTTTAACCGACCATCCCTAAAAGCTGGTCGTTTACGAGAGGAGGTCGCTTAGAAGAGGTTTCAAACATAGTGGTTTGACTAGAAAACTTTCGGTATTTTGGAAAACTGGTCGGTTAAAAGAGAGGTGATCGCAACGGGAGGTTCGACAGTATGAGGTAGTTAAAACATATGAATTACTCGAATCAACCTCGTTTTCTACGCAGGCTAAAATAGGAATTGTTCCCGATCGCTCTTCAATGATACGTGAAAGGCTCCAGTGCCATAACTGACGAATACAAATTAATTATGGGGAAGGATCGTTATTTTCATATTATTTCCTTGTTTTGAATTGATGTATATTTTCCCACCTTTAATTCATCCTGCACGGTCAAAGGATAGAAGCGGGTGTAATTTCAGTTGTTTTGATCCGACTATAACGACGGCAATTTCTGAGGCTAACGTTCGAAACGCCTATACTCGAATGGTCAGTTTCCCTTCTGAATTTCCTGTCGATAAAACTGAATCCGTTATAAATAAAATAAGGCTTATGGACGATTATCCACAAAACTTCCGTTTCAGCTGTTTTAAGGTCTCTGTTTGTTTTCTGATCCAAATTGATCTAAATTGATCAGAGTAACAGCCTTGTGTGTTTTCAGTTTTAATTTACCGGCCTGGACTGGTGACGTCTGGAAGCCAAGAAAGACGTCGCGATCAAATTCCTGGGTTGCACGTGACGTCATCATTTTCTAAAATCCAAAACTAAAGACCCACCAAAGTTGTTGTCTTTATCAGGCATGAGAGGGGATAAATTTATGTCTGCCTAACAACTTTTCAGCTCAAGAACATGCTTCGTCTAAAAAACATGAACATTTTAAATTTCAGAGTTATGGCGGTGCGTGACATAAAGCTATGAACGTTTTTATCGAAAAATATATACTTGTTTCGGGATATTTAACCTTTTAAGAAGTTAAAGTATTAGGAAAAGGGCTTATTTAAATGTTTGCTTGATCAGTTCAGATAATCAGCAGCCTAGATAGCCAAAGTAAGTTCCAGATGTTTACACTATTTTACGGCCGCCATGTTGGTGTTCCTTGGAGGTACACCAACATGGCGGCTCCATACTGGGCTCTGTAAATTTGTGCAAAATATTTCGACAAAAATTTGAAGATTGGGAAAACGTACAGACCTGAAACTTGGAGAAGTGTCTTAATTATTAATCTCCTATAACATTATAATTTCTTGAGCGTATTCACTGAATGGTTTTCGGATTATTTTTTAATTGCGTGACGGTGCAACCCAAGAATAATGAGCAGAAGTCTCTCTTGGCTTCCAGAAGTCGCCAGTCGCACGACACGGCTCTGGTGAGTAAATATGTTGACGTCATTGTAACGTCTATGATTCCCCACCAACGGCGTCCAATCAAAAGAAGGCAATCAGCAGGACCATTTCTGATTGGCCATCAAGATCTTGCTATGCATTTGGATCGCTTGGAGGATGTGGGATTTTGATTTTCTTCAAGAGCTACAACGAGTTGCAAAAATACTTGAGACCCTGTACGTCATTTGGCCTTTTTAAATAAAAAAAAAAGTTGCTAACAGTGCAACACCATGCTCGAAACTTTGAGGAACAACATTGAAAGGGGGAGTGGGAGGGGGTGTGCATTGTCACAGATTTCTTGCAGGCGCGTTTTAGAGAAATAAAAGATGTTTTTGATTGTGAATGTCTCAACAATTTTGCAACTGGTTGTAGCTCCGGACCGCTTTGGCGGATTGTCGATCGAGAGGCATAAGAAGAGGCGTGAATCTTTCGGCCTTTGTGCTTCGTGGTTTGAAGGCTGAGCAATGCGATGTTCTGGGTAAAAATCGCCTCAGCGCTGGCTCGGTGCTGGAACCGTTATCAGATCCCCCAGTTTCCACCCCTTCCGTTTACCTTCGAGGTACCACAGGCAGCCCAATCGTGGTGTGTGACATATAAAGTTTACATAAAACATATACTGTTAAAACCTTGAATTCCAACAAACCGAATAGCGGTGGAATGTTCTAGCGAAATAAAGCCTTCCTACCTTCACTCTACTGTATCTTGCCACTTTCTGGGACTTAAAACCGCAATGCCATCGGTGTCGCGTTCCAGACTCTGTTGGTTAGTGCCAGGATACGCCGTTCAACCAGATTGCTACGATTTTAACATTTCCTTGGTTTATTTGCTTTCATGACACATGGTGGAAAAACTAAAATTACAATGATCGTATATACAATTAATTGTAGAAAGGCTAAACGAAACCAAACAGCGAAAACGAAAATAAATACTTACACTAACAATAATAATAATAATAATAATAATAATAATAACTAACATAAACATTAAAATCCTATATACAATAAGTAAAACAAAAACTATTCATTTACAAATTCTTTCGATTAAAAAGAAGAGGACTTTATTTTGGTCAGAGAAATTCAATTGATTACAAAAACGAGACGCGAAATTAAAATAAAAAGTATTGGTTGCTTCCAATTTTACAAGCAATAACAATTTCAATCATTTTAAAAACCTTTCGTTTTGACTTCAAATATGGAAGTCTACCATGAAAATAAAAAAAAAAGAATAAGAAAAACTATCGTTCTCAAAAAGCTTTAATGAATATTTGCATGTCTTTTCTCGGTGTCAAAGTCAATGTCCTACAATTCTAGATGGACCTAGGCTCGATTTCCGCCGCTCTCTCGAGTCCGGACTTCGTTCCCGAACAGTGGCTGGTAATCGAGCCTAAGATGGACCCTCCTCGTAGCTCGCGAACCTCTCAAGCATAGTATGCTGATCTCAGCAACGCAAAGGACACTCTTGCCCTGATCCATGACATAGTAGTCGCATAGCTTTCACCTTTCTTTGTAGCAACTAACTCAGCAAGCCTACTATCGTATCGCTTACATTCCACCGCCTTTCCACCTGTCGTGCTAAAAACTAATGAAGTAAATGTAGCTTGCTCAACTTCTAGAACTCGGCTAGCGTACTATCGCTTCTTCTCTGTTTCATGTTGCCTGAAAATTTGGTCTGGATCCATATCCCTGTAGGACTCTGCATTTGGGTGGCAAATTCTCACATCGAAGAAGGCCGACCTCTGCCTCTCCCAGAACCCCCTAGCCACTATATCCAGCCGCGCATCAAGGGCAGTGTTGGCTACCCTATTCAACTCTTCTCCTGTGATGTCTTGCAAAACTGGTTCAATTTAAAATAACAACAATAATAATAATAATAATAATAATAATAATAATACTTTATTTCTATTGCGCATTTTCCTAACACCCAAATGCGCTTTACAATGTCAAATAAATTATAATCTATACACTAAAAACTACAGATATAGCAATATAAAAACCTCAAAAATCTAAAAAATCAAAAGTCTAAAATTATGCTTGTCAAAAAAGATAGGTCTTACGTTTAGCCTTAAAAATAGGGACAGATGCGCTGCTTTTAATCTCAAATGGAAGGGAGTTCCAGAAGTAAGGCGCGTACACTAAGAAAGCCCTCAAGCCAATCGATTTGAGCTTGTGTGTTGGCTGCTCCAGCAAAAGTTTGTCAGCAGATCTAAGAGCTCACCTAGGAACATAAGGACTGATGAGCTCAGTCAGGTGTGTTGGAGTCACACCATGGAGTGCCTTAAAGGTGTACAATAAGATCTTGATACGCTGACGGACGGGGAGCCAGTGTAGCTCAATAAGTAGTGATGTGACATGATCAAACTTTCGCTTGCAAGTGATAACTTTGGCCGCCGCGTTCATAATATATTGCAGTCTTTGAATAAGATAATCAGGTAGGCCATAGAGAAGCGCATTACAATGATCTAAGCGGGACGTTGTTAGTGCATGCACTAGTGTTTTGGTAAGGTCAATACTAAGGCATGGGCGTATGCGACTAATGTTCCTGATATGGAAAAAAGCAGTCTTGCATAGTTAATTGACGTGTTCCTCGAAACTCATGGTATCGTCGAAGACGGCACCAATGTTCCGTGCGCTCGCTCCTCAGTAGCATCACCCACAGTAATAGAATCTAATGGTGGCTTAGGGCGATGTTTAGCATGCAGAACCAGGAGCTCAGTCTTATCATTGTTTAACCGGAGATTATTCAAGAGCATCCATTTGTTGAGCTCACGCAAACAAACTTCAACCCTAGTGCGCGCAGACACAATGTCCTCAACTTTAGTCGTCTTCGTGCTAAGGTACAATTGAGTGTCGTCCGCGTACATGTAAAACCCGACACCATGGCAACGCAGGATAGCTCCGAGAGGGGATGTATAGACCAAGTCTTGGATTGGGCCCAACACAGACCCCTGGGGAAGACCGCAGGTCAGTTGACGATCAGAAGAACAGGTATCTCTGATTTGAACGAACTGTGAGCGACTGGCATGGGCAGGTAAGACTCAAACCAAGTGTAAGCAGAGCCGTGCACAGCAACGCACTGGGAGGGACGCGATAGTAGGATGCCCTGATCCACTGTGTCGAACGCCGCTGACACGTCCGACAGTACCAGCATCACAGACCTTCCATCGTCCAGTGCTCATAGCACATCGTTATGCACTCGCAACAGTGCTGATTCAGAGCGATGGCCCACTTTATAACAAGCAGATTGGAAAATGTCTTCAAGTTTGTTTTCTCGCAGATGGGAAATGAATTGACTCGCGGTTACCTTCTCGCAGCACTTGGAGAGAAATATCAGGTTGGAGATAGGTCTGCGATTCTTGTATAGTTGGTAATCAAGTGATATTAGAATGGACAGTTACATCGGCCCCTCCCCCTGCACGGTCCCTGTTTCATCGGGCTCAGAAGAGAAACAAAATCAGAAAGAATCACTTTTGGGGCGGAGTTAATAATATGGTCCTATTTGTCAACCAAAACGCACAAAAAAATCATACAAAACAGCAGCTAAACCGTCAGAAATGATTTTGATGTTTTTTTTATTGATGCAACGTTTTAGTATTACGGCAATCAATAAAATAATATAATAATAATTTAAGAGCTTGTAAGGCGCAAATATCTATATAAATATATTCAAATGCGCCATCCTAATAGTAATAATAATAATAATAATAATAATAATAATAATAATAAAATGATGATATATAGAATTAAAAACTTATGGCTAAAATTAAGAAATAGTTTAAGCTAAAAATGCCTTTCCAAAAAGGTGAGTCTTCAACTTTCCCTTAAAAGTGTCAATAGAAGTGGATTCCCTGATAAGTCTCGGCAGAGCATTGCATAACTTAGGTGCGGCGAACACAAAGGCCCTTTCACCGAGAATAGCCTTGGGCTTAACATTCGGATAACTAAACAAGGTACCGTCGTTAAAACGTCTTAAAGTTATATTTAAACACAGGCTTAGGAACTAGTAGTAACCACAGGTTAGTAAGTGCGGGCGTGAAAGCACTTCAAGAGCTTTTGATTAGGTGTTGGCAATAGAGAAGATGGTAATGCACCTATCAATGTTTAGACGGAGAGGGGGGGGTACGGGCAAAGGTGCGTCATTTGAATTTTCTTGCAATTTTTTGGTCAAATTCCCGACCCTTGGGACTGGAAATAGTTTAACAATCCTTTATAATATTTGAACTTTAATTAGTACAAGTGGTCAAATTCCCCAGAGAGGGGACAACAGAAGTTGTCAAATGCCGCATCTTTGCCCGTACCCCCCCCCCCCCCCCCTCTCCGTCTAAACATTGATAGGTGCATAATGCTGCCTTGTTTTGAAAGCGTGACAGAAATTGGCGTTACTTTCGATTCTCACAAGTTAGCTAATTAAATATTCGATCAAGGAAGAAAGAAGGCGCCGGTCGCGGAGGAATGTTTATTTGAGTCATGTAGCAGCTTTCAGAGATGCAAGACAGGACATTGTAAGGATACAGAAAGTAATTTGGGAGCATTTGCTACCTTTTAAGGGTGAAATTATCCAGAAGCAAACTTTATTTTCGCTTCCGTTTCGAACACCGAATAATTATATACGCTGTCTGTTCTGTTTTTCTTTCGTTCTCTTTTCTACCTCGCTGAGGTCATTTTTTCGTCTAAATCACGTAAGGAAAGCTTGGAATTAATGTTCTCATTCAAAGTTTAGCTCTGAGGTGATAATTCTGTGATTTTTTTAACCAAACGTCGGCTTGTGTTGTTGTGGGCGACCGTGGCTACTTCGTTGAGTCAAGCAATGACGCGATCGAGGTGAAAAAAAAATTGTAACAAGCTTTCATCGGTCGCTGCTCTTCTTTTGACACCATAGCGAGAACTGAGTATTCCTTAAAACTGTTTCTTTCCATTTTCAATCTTTTAAATGAGCATTAACACTTCAATGATGCAAAACTTTGGCTTGGAAGATCTCTCACACGTGCAGTCTCGGCACAATCTTTTAAAATATCTTGTTCGAGTGGAAATGGCTTCTGACTGGTTTACGAGGATTTATCGATCGATTTTGGCAGAACAAATTTCCTCCAAAATCGAGATATGGCGTGCAAATTAGGTTGCAGGCTCTTCTTGACCTCGCAAAAATTTGCAGTTCAGCCTCTCCTGTCCTCTCCGTTCGTCGTTGCTTGTACGAGTAAACGCTGGACGTGACATGTGCTTTGGAAGACTACATTTGCTAATTTACGTGAAAATTTAAAAATTAAACGAGGCTTACCTGTAAGGTGAAGTTTGATTGTAATTCTACGAGTTATTGGTCTGGAGCGAAGAAGTCACGTGAGATAGC
>OX419339.1:28650015-28652515 GCA_948470475.1 Galaxea fascicularis
TATAGGTCTAAATAGATAATGGGTACTATGGTCCGAATTGATAGAAGCTAATCTCATGTACCTCTCTAGGTTATGTACTGGACACGTGACTTTGTTTGACCTGTCTATGACGACCTCGTTACCTTTTCTGTACTGATCAGTCTTGCTTTTACGGATTGTTAGACTTAAATGAGAATCAAAAATGGCCACGTCCCGAATTTTTAGTTGGGCGATCTCGCTGTACCTGAGAAACCCCGAAAACAATAACAGGGCCATGGAAATGTCTCTACGTACAAGTAATGTGTCACAGCTTTGATGTGCCAAACAGCATTCCTCGAGGGCATCGCTGGAAATTGGTGCTTTTTTGGAGACTGGTTTTGCGTGTTCCCTCTTTGCCCCTTCGATTAAGCTTTTGAGGAACGTATTTCCCATTGGATTTGGTACACCTGCGAGATCGTGTACCCATTTAAGGGCACAATAACTGGATTGAATAACTGAAGAAGATTTACAAGTGGCAGACAAATGTGCTATGAACAGTGAAACGTCTATAACGGAGGCTGGAAACACATGCAAGCCCTTAACTCTACCAAATTCTACCCAACGTCTTAAATTATAGGTATAGTTCACAACAGTCCCATCAGCTTTAGAAAGAAGAGCCGTTTTCTTGAGTACTGCGAGCAAACTTGGTTCTCCAAGGGACAAGGCTTGTTGTTGCAAATCTTTCCAGAAGCCTTGCTCAAATACATTTAAGTCTGTGGACAAAAAGGAGAATTGGCAATGAATGATAAAAAGCAAACGGGCCGATCTAACGGCGCGGTCCCAATAAAGAAGGAATATGAAACAAAAAAGAAAACCACCTGTGAGTAGATAGGTTGTCTATTATGTGGACTGAGTAGCCACCAGTCCCCAGAATAGGGAATCATAGGCGACAATATGCATAGCCATCTGACAATATCTTTCCAAAATGTACAACTTCAAGTATAGCCGCCTGTGGGCATCCTGAGTTACCCGTAAACACCTATGGGCTAGTTAAGGCCACCTGTGGGCATTACCGTGGCTGTCAGTTTGCTGGGTTCAACGGTTTCATATGAGCCACCTGTGGGCTGATATATTACAACTAATGGTAGCTGCAATCTAACAAATGGTGTAACAGCACCTGTGGGCCGTCCTAAATGATGAACAGATGCAATCACGTTTGAAGGCACCCTGTGCAAAAACCACAAGGGGTTGTACAAAAACCCCTGTTAGAGACCCTTTCTCTGGCAGGTTGCCAATTGATATACACTGCAATCAGTCTAAAGGGAAGTTTCTCTCCAGTAAAAAGAGTGTTATGGGATCGCCCTGGCAATGTAGCTGGATGACTCCATTCTGGAATACCGACCCAATCAGTAATGCACTTAGCTAGATGAATGCCATCAGGGCACAAACTGGGCCAGAAAGTGGACCCCCTCCATAAAGGAACCACCATAGCCCCTCTTGCTCTACAAATTTGATAATGTTTCCATGCTCTGATAATTTGGTTAGGTGGGGGAACAACCCAGTTGTTCTCGCCCGCCCAGTTGATGGCATAAGAATCTACCCCTTCTATCTAACACTTGGTGTTATAACTAGTTGCAAACCTGTCGACTGTAAATGGGCCCCACATGGAATCAAGCCACTGAAAAATGTTTGGATGTATGCTCCAGTCGTTCCCATCTGAAATCTTGCTTAAGTAATCGGCTATCTGATTTTGCTCCCTGGGGACCCAGACTGGACAGACTAGTATGTTGAACTCCTTGCTCAACTGTATCACTTCCACTACTAGACCGTGTAGGTCAGGTTTCCTACTACCCCTAGCTACAATACGCACAACATTCTGATTGTCAGTGTACCATTGCAATTTGTGACCATGGAGCTGTTGCCCGATGGCCAGAAGCATGTTGTGTACTGCCTTGAGCTCTCGCCAAGTAGAACTCTTAGCCCTCTCATTCTCTGACCAATGTCCCTGGCATACGAGCCTTTGTTGACTGGAGATTGTGTAACCCCCATACCCCTGGTCGGAGGCGTCACAATAAACGAAAGTGTCAAAATGCTGTGGTTCTGAGAACAGATTCTTACCATTAAGTGAGCGCACATTAGCTTTCCAGAATTGCAACTCAGTCATGATGTCAGATGTAATAGGTAAGATAGAGTCCCAATGATTTCTGGTCTCTATTGCATAGTAAATATGTCGGGTGTATAAATAAACTGTGGAGCCAATTGCTCTAGACATAGAAACTATTTGACCGGCTACCGCTGCCAACTTTCTGGCAGTCACTTTATTTGAACAAGCCGTAATGTAAGCAAGGGTTTGTTCTAATCTGGATACCCGTGTTTCTGCAACATACAATAGATTCTGAGACATATCAAAAACGTACCTGTAATGTTTAGCGTTACAAAGTGGCGTGACACGCCTTGCGTCACAGCAAAGCCTGCTGGGTAAAAAAGTAAGAATACATGTGTGATTCTAACATGGCCGATGTGTGTTGACTTTTGTGTCGTC
>OX419339.1:28657515-28667515 GCA_948470475.1 Galaxea fascicularis
GACTCTCGCAAACAGCAACAAGTCTTTGCTAAAAGCCGTAAACATGATTTTTAACAGCCGCAGCATTGGAAATGTTGTCCCTCACAGCAATTCTTATCAGAACCATTATTTTGTGTGAAATGACGACTATTATGGTGTAAAGTCTGCGTTCGGAGTGATTGCTGACTGACCTAAACGGTACGCAGGTTAACACTGACTCCTTTTTTGTCTTTTGAACGAACATTTATGTTAAGAAAATTGATTAGCGATTTGCCTAGGTCATTACGAGTTATTTTTGGTACTTGTCTTATTCTTCCAATTTCTACGAGGATAGTCGAAGAAACATTCGCATCGTTTTTGTTTTCTTACGTTTTTTTTTAAGCTAGTGAAACGAGAAGTTGTTTTAGATTTTCCTCGCTTTCCCGTCCCTGGGGACAAGACTACTTCAAGCAATTCCCCAGCTTTGGGCCCGAGGGATTGGACTTGCCCTGACGGAGTTCCGGAGTAGCTTGTTTACAGGTCAAATTGAATTGAACCATAGATAACCTTTTCTACAGTTTCCTTCGCTGCGTTATGTCAGTGGCACGGAACTGCGTCAATCATCGTAAATACTGCACGCCAAATTATTGAGGGCTCTCAATATTGCTAAGATTGATTCTCTTTGTACCGAAAAAACAAACAAACAAACACAGCAAGAGACAACAAGTCACAGACAATATTGTTAATGAAACTTTTATTTTAACCGATCAACTAACCGATCAAATCCTTATCGCTCAAATGACCAGTATTTCTATAAGTACAGCTGTACTGACCTGATAATAGTTATCCACCCTACTCCTTTAAGAATTTATCACTACAATCGGCGACATAATTAGTTGATACATTGTGTTTCTATAGTAGTTTTAGTGCACCAAATGACACCACTCTTTTTATCGCGCAGTCAACTGTGAAAAATACCCCGCTCCCCCATCCAATGTTGCTTGTTTGTACCTCGAGATCATAGCAACTGCTGCACATCATTGTTTGGGGCGGGGGGCTGAAAGGACAAGCGAGGGGGGCGAAGAGGGATCACAGTGACGAAATAAGGGGTTAAAAAGGTAAATGTGTCAACAATTTTGGCGCCGATTGTAGTTCCGTTCAGTCTATCATTATTTATCGATATTTATATTATTATGTTATTTAAAATCTGATAAATGTAACGCACTCAAATAAATTTATTACAGCATTAGATAACGCAAACAACAAATCACAGACAATATTGTTAATGAAACTTTTATTCTAACCGATCAACTAAGCGATCAAATCCTTATCGGTCAAATGACCAGTATTTCTATAAGTACAGCTGTACCGACCGGATAATAGTTATCCACCTTTCTCCTTTAGGAATATATCACTAGTTTTGTTCAGTCTATCATTATTTATCAATATTATTATTACTATTATGTTATATAAAATCTGATAAATGTAATGCACTCAAATAAATTTATTACAACATTCATGGATAATGCAAAGCCGTTAAACAAGGCTTTTTTGGGTCTGAATTAATTACACCCCACCCTTTATTCAGTTGATGCTTCACGCTCTATAACGCTGATATAGTCTTGGCAGGTTGCCGCTTTGGGCGAGCTCTGTTTGGTGGGACAGAAATGATATTCCCTCCGTATGGGATATTTTGGCCACGCCCTGATTGGCAGGACCGTTTATTGAAATCAGCATAGTGACCTGGGAATACCCAAATATAGAAGACATAATCCCAGCAAAGGTGAGGGTACACCCGCCATCCACAAGAAACTCTTACTAGGGAGGGAAAGAGTGAAATAATGATCTTGCAATTCTTAAACCAGCGAGGCTGAAAGAGGCCTCATGCTTCACTTGGGCACATGATAAAAGATATACGATATATGAATTCCCGTATGACAGGTGTGCCCCAACTGCAGCTTGGAAATTACTTATTAAACATGTCACCCTGAGCATAAATCCATTCATTTCCTTTGAGCAATAAATTTCATTTAAGAGAGGAATTACATATACGTCTGTTACAAATTGGTCAAATCGGTTAGACACAAGATGTCTTGCGACGAAATGCATTGAAGTTTAGCCCATCACCCTCTGACAGACCAACTTTCACCGAAATACAACCTTTTCAAATGTACTGAACTACTATCTTTCCAATTAACAGTCTCGTCTGTGACTCTTGGAAATACTACAATTGTATGTTCAATTTGGTTAGTCTCTTTCGCATAAAATACCAAGGTAAATACATGAGAGAACGCCGTTTTCGTGCATATCCTTCCTGTCTCAGGACCTCTCGATCTAAAATACAACATTTTTTTATTCACCTTACTCTGAAAATCAAGTTATATTTATTTATTTTCTACTTCGATTGAGATTCTCAATTCTATTCTGATTATCGCTGCTTTTTGGGGTCGTCCTTGACTACCACCTCTTGTCTACTTTGGTCTAAAAAACCTACAATGCCCTGTTCTAAATGCCCTATTCTTCTTGGAGAACAAGAATTTCTGCCCACGTTCTAAATTGAGTTAGTGCGAAACTTAGATTCAACCCAAGATAAAAAGAAAAGGATCAAATTCTTTGGTAACTACATTTCTTCAAGTCACTAAGATCACTAATAGAGAGATTAAGCACCACATTTACGGCAAACGGCTGAGATGATCACGTGTCCTATTTTTCCTGCCATTTTTTACGTTTGCCGTTTGCTGTTTTCAACGTGAAGAGGTTTGATTTCATGTTCATGACAAACGTGAGTAAAAACTGATTTTTTTTTAATCGTCGTGGGATGCATTAGCGATCGTATGCTTTAACACAAAGTTGTGTTATTCCTTTTCAGTAGATGAACGCATTGGTTTCGCATTCTTACAACTTTTTCTTGTAAGAATATAAGTATCTAAACTAAGATGGCCTGTTCAGTTAAAACAAGGTGCTTTTTAGGGCGTATCCCCCGTTTGTGTTAACGGCACTACTTACATGGTATCACCCGAAGAGGAATTTCAACCTGAACAGATCTATGCTGTCTTCGAAAGAGCGAGACCAGAGCTCTTCTGAACTCTGGCATCCTGATAGTATACAAAATAGGATTAACCAGAGAGTTTGTATAATATAAAATGATTAGAATGTCGTGCAAATGCCATAATATTCGAGACATTGATATACTAGTATTGGCATGAAGAAAACTGAATACAACATATGGCAGCCAAGCCATAAGAGATACGAAAGTCACGATAAACAGTGTCTTAGTCAGTTTTCTTTGTCTACTCACTGCACCATGGTGCTGAGGATGCGCTCCATAATAAACTTTGATTACAATGGACATGTAAGAAACAAAAATAATAAACAGGCAAATTAAAACAATTGACATCATCATGTTCGAGTGGCTTACATATGATCCATACCAAAGCATTAATGTAACAGCGGTTGAAAACAACCCAGCTATAACCCACGAGACCGTAATAACTACTCCGAGGACCCAATCTTTAATGAAACGGTGTTTGAATGGACGAAACGTTGCGTGCATACGTTCTAAAGAAATAACAGCGAGGTTTGTTAGCGAAGCGAGAGGAAACGCACTGAACATGATGGCACCCCAGACTGCTGTGAAGGGTAAGTTCACCGTCCTCCAAACGCTGCAAACCCAACCGCCAAATTGGACTAAATTGATGACTTCAGTGTAACCTCCCACTAACATATCTGCAACTGCCAGGTTGATCACCAGGTACATGCTGCGCTTACGAAGACTGCGGTTTCTTATGAAAACAATTATTGTCAGGATATTTAGTGTTACTATGGCTACAGACTGAGTTATAACTACTGTAAGGAAGACGATGCACTCAGATGAAGAATATAAACTAGGATTCGTGTCATTTTCGGATCCTTTTTTCTCAGTAGAACCATTAACCATCTTTCTGTGAAAAGAAGATTGAAGGAGCGTATGTGAGTTGGGTACTTCTAAGATCGTCCTGGTCTGCTATAAATAGAACCTTTATGACTTGGTCTAATTACAAGTGTTCACCAGGGGCGCTTTACATTTACAGGATCCATCCGGGTGGAAATTTTAGGTTTAAATATTCAATGCTGCAGCTTGTTCAAATACAAAATGGATAAGCCACAAAATGTACTAGTATCAGTTGGAAAGCTAAGAAAGAACAGAAAAAGTGCCTTGATTAAGCCGATGGTCCATTATTTCTGAAACGTTCCAAATAGAATGGTATGTACCATTTGATTTTCCAACCAGAATTTCCGGGGTTTCCGTGTAAATGGAAAGCGCGCCAGGTGTTAGCACTCAGAAATGTTGCCACCCGATTATAACCACGGTAGAACGCGGCAGTATGTCACCGATTGTAAAGAACGGACCGCAATTAAACACGACTATGATCAGTTTGTGAAATCGATAACTATACTATATATTTTGCACAAGTTTAGCGTCATATCTCCTCTGATTTAACCTCAATCAGTACTCTTCTGAACAACGAGAGTCTTCAAACAGGGGCCTTAGCTTGAGATCGATTCACTATTAATACAAAAAGAGTCTCTCTTCAAATCTTCGGCCGGAAAGCAGCTGTTTGACTGCATCCACTTTCGTCAGGGGTGAGAGCGCAACTAATGTTGTGAGCCGTACATAAATCAAAATTTTACCTCTCTGACTGGAGTAAAGCAGCCAGTTACAATGTTTGAAAACAGTTTAAGGTCTTTGCTACGCAGACCTGAATAACAGAAATCAAGTCAGTTCAACTGTTGATGGTTCCAGTACAAATATTCCTGAATAAGAAGCACTCCCTGCAAAATTAAAATGTATGTTACAATAAATCAGTATTCATGACGTTTACAAGAAAAGGACGTCTCGTCTGAGCTGATGTTTGGTGTATTTCATCAAAGTTACCGGTGAGAAAAATTGTCAAAAGGTGCCCAAAAGTTCAGTGCCAAGAATCGAAAAGGAATAATGCTACCAGAATTTAAAAATTTCCTTGCCAAAGTGAACTATGTTTTTGCATTGTTCCGTAAGATTTTAAAACATTATGGAGACGTTTTGTTGATGCAGACTGCTTCCATCATCTCTTTCCACTGCTACTATGAGTGAAATGGAAATTTCGTACGTTGTTCGTCAGCGACAACTGCTAACCTGTTTGTAGGCGAACGTTAATTCATAGTTTACACGTCTAGAACATTTTAAGTATCATCCAAGACACTGAACAATTTTAGTGTAATTTTCCTGTGTTTATACCTCACATGGCTAGCTCATTGGTCTTATTTGTTGCCCAAAAGTTGCTCGGGGAGACAAACGTTGCTCTAAGATGTTTTCAGCACAAAAAGTTGCTCAAAACTCAAAACGTTGCCATAAAGTGGTCGAGCACAATCCATACAGTTCCTTGATAGCTTTCGTTTTCCTTATTCTAGTTAGACATAAATTTTGTTTAGTAAAATTGGCAAGACAAAGATCAGTTCACAGTACAGATGTTTTAAGAGCGGGTCTTTTGCATGTCAAACATTTCCGGTTCAGCTTAAATGACCTACCAGAGGAAAGATTCCAAAGCGGTTCCGTGTCTCGACTAATCGACAACTGCTGAACTTGTAGGCGCTGACAAAATCGTGCTTGTTTTACAGGCTTCTTGCTTACAGCTTTACGTCATGCGCTAAATAAACAGACAATGAAAGCTTCTGCATAAAGCGTCCCGGTTACAGCTGTTTCAAGGCCCGTATTTAATTGTTGACCCAAATTGGTTAGAGCCTTTGAAAGCCTTTCCTTAATTTGCATAGGTTCCGGCCCCAGAAGTCAAGTCCGTATAGTTTGAAACTGAGACATGTGAATCAAATTGTAATATTGATCTAAAAACAAACTGAATTTCGTTGAAAACGAAACCCTGAAGGCGTATTACGGCTTTTTGGAGCTTCATATATACATGGAACATTTCCTATAGTTCATAAGAGTTAAAAATGCTTACAAAACGATTTTATTATCAAGGTTTGAACGAAGAAACGTAGACGTACTTTCACGTTTTTATTTCATTGTCGAAGTGAACGCTTTTCTATTTTTTCTTCTTTTTTTTTGTACAAGCTCTGTTTTCATGCAACATTTACGAGGAAACGTGGAGATCGAACCCTTTTTATTTAGACACCACGCTTGCTCAGCTAGTAACGGTTCTAAAGACCCTGCCACTGTTTTTAACGGGCTGACTGGCAAACACCCTCCCAATAATAACTTGTTTAATCTCATGAGATTCACATTTGGTTTAGCTTAAAAGACCTCCCTGGGTAAATAATTCAAAGCAATTCCGTTGTAGACGCTTCCAAAATCGTACTTATTTTACATTCACTATCATGCGCTAATTAAGCAGACTGCGACGCCATCAAGCAATAATTGCCTATATAATGTCATAGTGCTAGCTGTGTTCCTTTTTCCTTCATTCAATGTTGTGGAGGGGTGGTTGTTGTTGAAAAAAATACTAGCTATAACCTGAAAAACAAGTCTGGTTTCACCTGCACAACGAGAAACGTTTAACACGGTGGACCATACTCTTCTCTGAGTGACAAGGCTGTCTACTTGTTTTGGTTTTCAAGGAACTGTGCTTAAGTGGCTGAAATCATACCTGTCTTCACGTAAGCTGTTTGTTAAAGTTGGGAATAGTCATTCTTCACAACGTGCATTGAAGTGTGGTGTCCCTCAGGGATCAATTCCGGGCCCATCGTTGTATTTGTTATACACATCACCTATTGCGGACATAATAAATGATTATGAACTATCATACCATCTGTTAGGTATCTTAGTTGCGGGCATTTACTTTCCACCTGGTAAAACCGCAGAAGAAGAGAAAGATATGATATTCTATTAGGGTACGCGTCACCTGTTTGGAGAGGTTTACCTAACTATCAGTCCAACGAGTTCAAGACCGTAGCCTTAGTATTATTGGCGTACCAAGAACTGCCCTCCCTGCGCTTCATGAGAGAAGGAGCACTGCTACCAAACGAGAATTTGAAAAAATTCTAAAGGACGAATCTAACCCAAATAACGTTTTTGTTAAATCGGCACCAAAAAATCACTGTAATTTAAGATCTAGGAGAAGCACATAAATCGAAATGTCGGGAACCGACAGGCACCAACGTTCGTTCATACCAAGAGCTCACAAACTTTGTGGAATATAACTTTTATATATTTAAGTGTGTATATGTACATAGTTTTCAACATATTATTACGATTATTATCTGCTATTTTTCTCGCATTTTTAATATTGTATTGCCATTGTATTTTTTTTCACTTAAGATGATCAAATAAAGCGCATTATTATTATTATTATTATTATTATTATTATTATTATTATTATTATTATATGCTGACCACACCCAATTATATATTACCTTTAAATCTACCAGCTTGAATGACATCCAACAAGCGAAGTTGAGAGTGGAATGCTGTGTGAGGGACATTGATGAATGGATGATAAGAAACTATCTTAAACTAAACCAGGACAAAACGGACCTTGTAGTCATCAGTTCCAGATTCCATCCTATGCCTGACATTGGTCACATTACTGTTGGTTCTGAGTGCATTGCACCTTGTGACTCTGTTCGTAATTTAGGGGTTCAGTTTGATAGCATATTTAGTTTTGAGGAACACATTAAGAACATTTGTAAATCATCATTCTATCATTTGAGAAATATTGCTAAAATCCGCAAGTACTTAAGCCAAGATACATGTGAAATCTTAGTCCATGCATTCATTAGTTCTAAACTTGATCACTGTAATTCCTTATTACTGGCCTTCCCTCTCTCCTCCAGAGGCAGAGGCTCCTGCTGACAATAATAAATTAATAAGCGCGCGGGCGACGATGGGAAGAGGTAAAAGGCGGGAGCGTCTGCCATACAATGTTTCCAAGATGGCGCCTGATTTCCGAGAAAGACTGGTGACCTAGGTATCATTTCAGTTGAATGCATGTGTAAACAAAACGGCCGAACATACAGTACGACAAGAAAAACAAGTGTTCTCACTTCCTTGTGGGGCAAAATGTGAGAGGTTTGCTGTATTTTTTTGCAAAATCAAGGCCTGGTAAAGTTTTTCGCCGAGAGAGACGAAATAAATCAACATTTTCGAAACATAGATCGAAACACCTCGATGAGTGTTGATCTTGTGAGATGCAAGGCATGCACTTTTTGAGGATTTTCACGGCAAGTTCATTGAATGGTTCGGCAGACTTCGACTGCAAACGGTTCAGTAACCCTTTTTATCGTCTTAACAGGGAAACGAAACCGAAGCACTGACTTTAAAGACAATGAAAGTTGTAAACATTTATTTTTATTTCTGCAGACACTCGTGAAAACGTAAACCACGAACAGTTAAAAAAAAGACCTCAAACAGCTAATGGATCAGCCCCAAATTGCGTCTACTAACCTTCTATACTTAGATCTTTAAATGAGAACTCAAAATCCTCTAAATCTTCCCCTGGTTCCGCCATTGCCAGAGAACCGCAATTTCTGGCAGAGAACAACACATTATATGGCAGAGGTCTCCTCTTCTCTCTTTCCCCTTCCCATCGACCCACGCGTGCTTTTATTTTTCCTCTCCCCAGCCTCCCAACGACACAAAAAGGGACCTCTGCGAAGGAGAGAGTGGCCTTCCTAAGTATCTGTTAGCTAGACTACAGGCAGTTCAGAATGCCGCAGCTCGTGCTGTCACACTGACACCGAAGCATGATCATATAACTCCTATTTTAATTCATTTAGTCTTCATTGGTTACCAGTTGAGTTAAGAATAACTTTTAAAGTCCTTTTATTGGTATACAAGGCCCTTCATGGCCTTGCACCTTCTTATATTTCTGACCTTTTGAATTTTAAAACGTACTCTAGGTCATTGCGTTCTTCATGTAAAGAATATTTAGCAGTTCCAAGAAGCAGATTAAAAACATATGGAGACAGAGCTTTCTCTATTGCAGGACCTAAATTGTGGAATGATTTACCTCTAGAGATTAGGAAATGTGCTTCAGTGCCAACTTTTAAGTAATCCCTTAAAACTTTTTTATTTAATTTAGCATATAGGTTATAAGATTCCTTTTGTTTTAAGAGCCAATGTCGGAATATATCGAGAATCTCAAATCAGTTCCAAAAAATCGGATTTTTGCTAATACCCAAACAACCCTTTGAGTGAATTATTTCAAGAAATAGTATTAAGGAATCCCCAAGCGCTTTACATTCAGTAAGGCCATCCCCATAAAATGTTTCGTTTCCCATCGCCCGACCGACCCATTTTTTTGGAAAAGTAAAAAAAAAAAATTCAGAATCACTTGTAAAGAAGCAAGTACTTTAGTTTACAAGCACACGATTGTAAACATCAATTGTCTTAAATCATCATCGATACTTCGTTTTTGTAGCCTTTTTAGACATTTGGTGGTCCTGTTCCTGTTATACCATCTGATTACGAACGGAAGGACCACGTAACCAAGCCTTCGTACTTAGCAGCCCGGCCTTCACTGGCACTCAGAACCCTTTTCCTTTCTTTTTTCTTTTTTTTTTTTTTTTTTTTGCCCAACCGACCGACCCACCTTCATGAGAGGGAGGGCGATGGGAAACGAAACATTTTATTGGGATGGCCTAAGAAGTTTAGAAAAGTTCGAAAATTCGCAAAAAATACAATTTTTATTCATGAAATTAGTCTAAATTTCCAACAATTTTAAGGAAACACTTCGGACGCGCAACAGCTCCTATTGACTTCATCTTCCTCACATGTTTAGAAGACTTCCAAGGCTTCAAGACTGTGTAAAAAGATTCAGCAAAATGATTTTAATAATATAGTTTCTGGCCTTCGTTGCGTACCTTCAGTCCTTGCACGTCGTTTCGAATGTGAAAATAATGCCCAACTTTACCCGCCCAAAATCGATCCTGGTATTTTCCAAATTGAAAAAAGCAATTATGCTACATAAAAGAAAGGAAATTTGTTTGTAAGATCTGACGTTTAAGCTCTTCCAATTAAAACGCTGGCGTGTAATAAAATTTTAACTGGAGCCACTCGGACGCCGTACAC
>OX419339.1:28672515-28682515 GCA_948470475.1 Galaxea fascicularis
CGATAAACATTGAGTGGTCACTGTGTAAATATCCAGGACGAACGGCAAGTGTCAGCTGAAAACCATTCTTATCTCAAAAGCTTTTCAGCGAGGAATGCATGTAGTTATTGGGGCTATTTTGATTATCAAGGTTAAACTCCTGTTGATTCATTTGTATGTTGATACCTTTTGGGCTTGAACACTAGCAATTGTTTTTGAGAGTACGATATCTCTGTTGATTGCCTGCAGTGTATTAAATAGCACACACAGAATATTCCTTAGAAGGGTCATCAAATAACCTTCAGGTTTTAGTTTTTTTCAGAAAGGCTCTAATACCTTCTTGGAGAAATGTTGACAGTCGTTTTGAAGCCTGTTGGACTTGAAATGATCTATTCTACGTTTTACAGTGATACATAAAAGAACCGTGCGTTACCCAAAAGGTGTCACTGTGACCCAACCTAGTGCGTGACCTTTTACTTTCGATTGCTCTTTCAAGATTTTTTTCCGATTATTCGACAGAAAACATTGCTTAATTCGCTTGTCAGCTAGAGAGACTTATTGGAATAACATATCATTGTCAATTCCATGTGATTCTATGAGATAGAAACGATTTTCGCGCGATTTTCTTCCCTTTGTTTACATTTGTTTTCGCTTTGTCTACATTCACTTTCTGTTGTGTACGGCGTCCGAGTGGCTCCAGTTAAAATTTTATTACACGCCAGCGTTTTAATTGGAAGAGCTTAAACGTCAGATCTTACAAACAAATTTCCTTTCTTTTATGTAGCATAATTGCTTTTTTCAATTTGGAAAATACCAGGATCGATTTTGGGCGGGTAAAGTTGGGCATTATTTTCACATTCGAAACGACGTGCAAGGACTGAAGGTACGCAACGAAGGCCAGAAACTATATTATTAAAATCATTTTGCTGAATCTTTTTACACAGTCTTGAAGCCTTGGAAGTCTTCTAAACATGTGAGGAAGATGAAGTCAATAGGAGCTGTTGCGTGTCCGAAATGTTTTCTTAAAATTGTTGGAAATTTAGACTAATTTCATGAATAAAAATTGTATTTTTTGCGAATTTTCGAACTTTTCTAAATTTCTTAAAATGTAAAGCGCTTGGGGATTCCTTAATACCATTTCTTGAAATAATTCACTCAAAGGGTTGTTTGGGTGATATTAGCAAAAATCCGATTTTTTGGAACTGATTTAGTGGGATTCTCGATATATTCCGACACTGGCTCTTAAGATGTGTTTGATTTATATAGTAGATAACTTAGGCTATATTTAGATAATATTGTATATTGTAGATATTTTAAGAATTTCTGGGTTTTTTTATATTCCATTTATTCATTTATTTATTTATTTTAATATTGTAATTAGGTAGCGCTTTGGACAATTATTGGATTTTAGCGCTATATAATAAATAAAATTATTATTATTATTATTATTATTATGTTCCTGAATGTGTCATGGCCTTACCTTTCTCATGGTAATCTACAAACACCTATAAAATCGTTATTTTAAACGACAAAGGCCTAGTCTTTTCACAAAAGGCGTTCCTTGAGCTGTTGTTCTCCATGCTAAAATGGCAGGCAATGACTGTTAAATGACAAGCGGAAACGATAAATTGAAGACTGGAAGAGGTAAGGAAATGACCAAAAATGGGGAATCAAGGAAGAAAAGTGGCTAGAACTTTGAAAATTTGGTTGTCAGTTGGTGAAATCATTCTTTAAAGGCTCATTTGTATTCCCCATTTTATCACTGATGCTTTAGAAAAGTGGCATTTTGTTGACAAAAAAATCTAGGGTAGGTGTAATGTCTAGTTAGGGTTTGAAAACCAAATCTAAGTACGAGTTGCTGTTTTGAGGGTTAAAAGACTACAGAAGGCAAAGATTAAGATGATAAAGTCCAGTTTCTTCTGACGTTGTTGCTACACATCACAGCTTTGAGTTCTGACGTTTTGAGACCGATCGATCAAGTATTGAGGATGTTATGAGAGGTCAAAGGTGGCATGCCCGAAAGGTAAGGAAATTGCAATTTTAGGAATAGCATTTCAAAGTTCAGAATGGGCCTTTAATTTGGTGATGTATGATTGCCACAAATTTCACAGATAGAGGACGTCGAAAGGAAGTAACCACAATAAATTCAGCAATGTCACGGCTTTTATAAATTTGTTACAAACGTTTTCTTATTGGGAAAGGTAAGGATATGACAATTTTTTAACGTTTTCGATTAACTTTGGTCACGTGTATCTTTCGTATACTACTTACGTAATTGCTCATATCTTGTTATGTTTGTCAGGCTTGTTCTTGCTAACAAGTAACATGCTATTTTACTCCGGAGATGTTACTGTTTTCAGTTTTAGCCCTCTAAAAACGTAGGTCACTTTCACTTCACAATTTTCATCTAAAATGATCACACAAATTCAAATCTTTATAACATAGTAGCCTTTTCACAGCTACACGTTTCACTGTACAAGCAGAAGGCCACATATATTGATGTTAAGGTTGTGAAGACAAATCTACTATTTGAAAGAAATAAGTGCTTAAAAAGCAGTTGAAATCTTACAATGTTTTCGATCAAAAATGTAAGGAAATGACCATTTTTATTTTTGCGCATTTCGTCTCTCTTTCAATGAACATTAAGCGTTGACGTCAATGATAAGGTTTGCAGTTACCAAGATTAGGCTTTGGTGCAATGCAATGGCTGTATCATCAAACCTTATTTTTCTATAGATTTTTTTGCTCTGAGTTTAGGTAAGGAAATGACATTTTTTGAGAATTTTTGGAACAGGAAGATTTCAGTTTTTTCGAAAAAGTCCTATTTTGACATCTTTAGAGAAGAGCTCTTGATGTATGAGCTATGACTTTCCTTTGAAAACCTCAAAAAAGTTATAACTACAAATTTTACCATTATTTAAAGTACTTCTGGGCCACCGAAACGGGAAACTGCATCAATTCGTAATCAATAGGTACCTGTTTAGTTGTCACTTGCCAAAATTTACTTCCTATTTGTGACTTCCTGGTCCCCCGCTGGTGTGGCATAATAGCAGAAGCGTATTATCCCGTCTTTTGAAAGAGGACACGATGAAGGGTAGAATTAGAACACAGCACGAGTGTCATTTCAAAGTCATTCGGGGGGTGTCATCGAGTAACCAACTTGACTCATTGTTGCCAGGATGAAGACGGCCTTTTATCTCTTCATGCAGTACTTAATTGATGGATACTTGTCTTTAAATGTACAGGAGTATTGTGAGACGTTTTAAAATCAATAGTGTTCATCGTGGGGCACTCCCCAGGGGTTGGTTACCCTAGCTCATGTTGGATCCCAGACGAATCACAGCTATTGCTTTTGTTGTCTCTTCTTGAAATTACTAGATCAACTCAAGGGGTGTCATGGGGTAACCATCCCCACTCGTTGTTACCAGGATTTGCGTACGTTGTTGTTTACGTGGTTTCCCTGGTCCCCCCCCCCCCCCCCCCAAATTCCCCTTTTTTTAGTTTTTTCTTTTTCAGTTACTTTTTTTAGTTTTTTTTTTCTAGTTTTTTCATCTTTTTTTTTTCACTTGTTGCTTTCTCTTCATTTGCCTTTCATTGCACTGAATAGTGTCCTCACTTTGCCGTAACACCGCGCCAGGCCTTCTCGTTGAAATATGGCATTAAGTACTTCATCCCCACGGAAAACTCTCTCAATTTCGGCCTTAGATGGAACAGAGGGATACTTTTTGAATCGAGAGGTGACGACCTTATTATCAACTTGCGACCATCGTCGCCTTGTGATACCAGTGACCAGGGTTGATGCAGTGTCGAGAGACACCACATAATCGGAGGTGAGTAGTGAATTTTCTTCCTCTGGGATTGCTTCCGTCGTCTGGGGAAGCTGATATCGAATGAAGTCTTGGATTTGTTTAACCAATCGCTTGTTGGTAACCATGCGACTTAAGAACGAATTCCTTCTCATGGCCACTCTTATCATGTATAGACTTTGTTTTTCTCCCTTTTCCATTACCTCCTTAAAGACGGTACTAACGGCTGCTGTTATGTCATCGCTTAGTGTCCCAGTCATACTAGCTCCCTGATTAGAACCATCACCTTTTGGTGCAGCTTCTTCAGTCGCCTCCTCCTCTTGCAGGGGACTTTCTTTTGAAGATATCCCTTGGTGAGGTTCTTTGACCTCCTTCTCTTGCGGCGTATTTTGTTCTTGGACGTTCACCTCTTCCGGTGTAGCTGAAGATAGCATTTGGTGAGATTTGGTTGCTGTTGCTGACCTCCCTTGTATATTTTTTCGCAGTTCATCACATGCAGCAGCTGCCTGCTCCACCCTACAAGGTAGTACGTAATTCCGGTCGGCTGTTCTCGACGTGTGTTTCATGTGACGGTTAACGTTTACTTTCTTTGAAGGACTAGCGTTGGTCACTTCTGTAGAATGGAATTTGCGTATCCGAGTAGAGCTAACACGGATTTCATTTCTCACGCCCGCCTTCACAAACATTTCTGTCACTCGTTTTCCGACAGTCCCTCGCCTAAAAGCATTGCCTTCAGCGGTCACAAAAATGGTGTCGGCATCAGGTTGGGCAAACCGTGGACGTATGAAGTCAACGTAGATTTGCAGGTGCCGGAACAATTGGGCTCTGATGGATAATTCCACTGGGCCGTGTTGTTGAGTAGTTTTATGGTCATTGATCAACATGATGTAATTGGTTTCGGAGCTGTTAGGTGTTGCCATCTTAAAGCGATTCACTTTAGCATACTGGATTGGTCCTGGCCTCGATCCGTTGTCAATGATGAGCTGTGTCATAAGGTAGTCTCGTACCAAGGTAAATTCATTGAGAGATAGCTCGTGACCTTCTGCCGCTTTGCCTAACAACTTTACAGCGTTTCTAACCACGTTCGAGTTTTCGTACAGTTGCAGGTCCTCGTTAGTCAGGCGTTCGTATGCCTCGTTGACTATCCTGTTGGAGAAATCTGCTGCCGTTCGACGATGAATGGTCTTGCTGTAATTAGCCATTTGAGGCAGTAGTTTTAGTAATCTTGAATACAAATGTTCCGTTAGCTTGCCATCGACTGAATCATATTCATCGCTTGGATTCTTATAGTCTTTGATCCACTTAAGAAAGCTTTCTAAGGAACGTAAATAAACCCTAATGGTGTTGCCTTTAAGCTTCTTTTCCTGCAGTCTTGGTTTGGCCCACTTGTCCCATATGTCAAACGAATTGTTTCGTATGAGGCAATCCAAACCTGTTCCCTGTCGGTCCAGCTCCTGAACGATAATGTGGACGTGTCTGGTGTTGTTGAGCGCTTGTGCCTGCGGTATGTCGCCACCAGCAATATGGCGTTGGAATCGATAGAATTGGCCCAAGCACTTCTCTCGAATGGAGTGGTGAAGGTCAGGTTGTTGATAATAGTCTTCCCACTTTATGTCGTTTCGACGGTTAGACGTCAGGATGTTCTCTTCGTCTTCATTTTCAGAGGCAGTGTCGAAGTCTGACAAATCATCCACGTCCATCTGAACCTTCTCAAAGAATTGTTCTTCAGCTGCGTTACCATCCCCGTCTTCCTCGCTGGCGTTTGAATCTGACTCCCAAGTCTGCGAATCATCATCGGTTTCCTCACCAGAACTGAAGTCCCTTCCCCGTTCTTTCCGTCCATCTCCTTTCTCTTCTTTACCTTTTTACCAGAACCGGAGTCCTCTTCCTTGCTGTTTCCGCCCATCTTTTTTCTCTTCTTGGTAAGCTCTTGAACGTTAATTTTCACGCTTGGCTTCTTCCTCTTTCTGTTGTTTGTTACGGTCGACCCTGATGGCTCGGTGACTTCACTGCTTTTTGACTTTGACACCTTTGTTTGTGCGTTTTCGGTGGCAGTTCCGGAAGCAATGTCTACACTGCAAAACAGACGACTTTCTCTGATCAGCTGGGCTTTTTCCGTCATTCTATGTTTATTTTTGAGATGTTCACTCTTTCTCTGTACTACGCTGTTACAAAGATGACATTGGTAAAGATATCTTGGTATTCCACTCTTCTTTTCTTGTACGTCTGCCCTCTTCACCAAGACCTTGATCTGGTCATCGGATATTTCTTCTTTATGCCTTCTTAGATGTCGGTCTAAATGAGGCCCGAAGAAACTGCAGCCGTCAAGAGGGCATTTCCTTCGCTTGTTCTTCGCTCCTTCCTTATAGGCCCCCACTACAACAACCTCTTCTCCAATCATCTGGTACACCATCTCTGGGGACAGAGCAGTCCTTGTGGGCGTTCTTGTTGCCTGGTAATTCTTTGTTGGAATTCGGGAGAGTGGCTGGAATATCTTCGCCTTGTAGCGAGTTTGCTTTAGATTTGCCGTCGTCGTGATTAGAGGTACAAGTCAGGCAATATCTTCCACTTCAACCACCTCTTCCTCCTTCTTGTTGCCTGGTAATTCTTTGCTGGAATTCCGGAGAGTGTCTGGAATGTCTTCGCCTTGTGGGGAGTTTCCTTTGGATTTGCCGTCGTCATGATTAGAGGTACAGGCAACATCTTCCACTTCGACCACCTCTTCCTCCTCCTTCTCTTCCCTAAATGTTTTCATTTTCTTTTTAACGAACTTCCTCCCAGTCACTTCACGCGCCATATTCTTTTTCTTGCCGTCTACCTCCAAAATATATTCATCTTTGTCAAGCAGTGGACCTTGGGCTGCAACTGTTGGTGCTGGCGGCAGTTTTGGCATGTCTTGCAAGACATTGACAGCTGACATGGCGATTTCGTCCACTTCGATAATACCCGTTTCTAGTCTTTGCCCGGTCAGTTGCATGGCCGTGTGCTGTATGAATTTCAAACTTCTGCGCGCTGACTCTTCCATAAGATGATGGTTTAATAATTTCGCAACCAAGAGACATTCAGCTTGTGCACTGAAATCACACTGCAAAGAAGACAGCTTCCTATCCTTACTATCCAATCCTTCAGACGTTATTTTGGTTGGTGGTACGCCCAAAACCTCGATGGCGTCATCCTCTAATTCATTAGCGCGCCGTAGCAAATTTTTCCAACCTTCAATGATTTCGCTAAGGTCTCTAGTATGCCTATGGGTCTGTTGTGGCTGATCGTCCTCGTTATCAGAGATCAATTCATTGTCTTGTTGGATTGGTGTTTTCTCCTCTTCCTCGTTTTCCTCCATTACGGTAACGTTTCCCAATTTTACTGTGAAAAATTGTAAATTTCGTTAAAGCAGGAAAGCACTAATGCCCCGACCAAACGGTAATGGTTGATGACCAAACATTTTACCGTTTGGACGCCTTGTTTGGTCCTGTAAGTTTCATCGTCTTTGATTATGTTTGAACATATTTGATGAAATGTGAACTCTATCTAGCATTTGATCAAATGACTTTTTTGTTCTCATCTTTGATATAAACGTGATGCGGTTTGGTTCGTTTGATCAGCTATAGTATACATTTTTTTAATTTATGCGCGTATGCGTACTCAGTGTCTACTTCATTTTCTTGTATCCATAATATAGATGGGATCCATATGTCTTGCGTCTGGGTGTTTGATCTCTGTGCGATCAAACATATTTTAATCGTTTAGCCAAGGATTCAAACACCCACTTGTTTGCTTGTTTGTTTGGTGACTTTGAAAAAAAATGGAGCTATTTTTTGTGGTTCCTATTAATAAATCCCAGATTAGAAGATATAATAAAATAGCTGGATAGGCAGCACAAGTTTGTTGTAAGTGATTTTCTTTCCTTTGACTTTCAACATAGCTGACCTTGTTTTCCTGGTAAAAACTTTTAATATGGGTCTTATTATTGACCAGCATTCATATTCCCTCAGTCTAGTACGTATTCTCTACAGTTTCGGGTTTAATAAAACATTTCGATCTTCAGCGTTCTTCCGGTGTGGAATCTGTTTGCAACAAAACTTTCAATGTAAATGTGTATCTCACAGCAACATAGTATACAGATGATCAATAAAGAACTTTACCTGTTATGGGAATTTAAAAGCTAACTATCTCGGTGCCGTAAAAATGGATCAATAACTGCGCCTGATAGCAGGTTAATTGGAGCTTTGATAAGCTGCACAGAACCACTGTTTAATCTCATTAGCTCCAGAGAAATTGACAGAACCACTGTTTAATGTTAACCCTTTCTCACGGGCCATGGGAAGCAGCTAGACCCTTGTGCTTGGAGTTCTATAGTCGGACTTGCGTTTGGATATTATTGTTTTCGCTCAGTCTGTTCACAACGACTTGAAGTTGTTTGTGTGTGTTTCGTTCGCGGTCTCCTGCGCGAGCTAAAAACAGGCAACGTTTACTATTATTTCATCAATATACTACAAAAGACTGAGATACACAGATAAGGAGAAACGTGCTTTTGGTAATTTTGCCGTGGATCATTCCAGAAAGCAAATTTTAAATGGGGCTGTAACGCAAGCGTCACGCTTCTCTTTCGGAGCCCGTGACATTTCCTGACAAAGAAATCAAATATGAGGCTTGTATTACATTCCAAAAATATCCGAAACAAACGAAACACACTCACTGAATTACTGAAACGTTGTGGAGTTTTAAAATAAACGTTCCACACGCTCTTTTTCAAACGGCGCTCCAAGCGAAAAAATCTGCCAAAGCAAACGAATGCTTTGGACGTTCCAAACACTGAAAATTACATTGTTTGTAATTGTAAGTAGGCTGGCCGCTTTTTACTGCATTCCCATGCTGGCTTATAGCAGCCCTTTGATTGCTCTTTTTGTCCGTTTACAATTAAACAGTAAACATAAAACAGTTGGGCGGTTTGTCTGTTTTGTTTCGCTGAGGGAGTATTTCTATTTCGGGGCCGGGCTGTCGTTGTATCGAGACGGTTCAAACGGTTTAAGAAATTTGCACCTGTCAGTTATAAACAAGTAAGTACAATGAGTCCTTAGAACAGCAAGGATTAATTTTCAGTGGTTTTCGGCGACTCTGTCAAATTTTGAAAACTTGGAGGAGTACGCGTGAAAATTAAATTAAGTCGCTTATACTCTGCCTCGTGTTGAAATGAAAAGCCTAAATTTTGTACAAGATGGCATCATAACAGTGAGGTGCTGTTGTACTTTGCTAAAATGTTCGGCTGGAATGCTTTCTTTTATCGTTCCTTGTTCCTACATTAAATATGTATCCCTAAGGTGTATCAAAAACGCATTTACGGCGTGGCATTTACGGCCTGTCGTGAAGATGTAAACACGGGCAGTCTGCAGCTTGCTTCGCCTACTTTCTTTAAACGTGCCATTATTTCTTCTAAAATAAACTTTTTCCTAGAGTGACCCAACATCTTATCCACCTTAAAAGACACTTCAATTCCTTGAACATAGCATTGGAAGGGGAAAAATGTAATTCGCTGATCGAGCCAAAAAATGCGTACTCACCAAGTCGCTCACAAACTGAGAGAGGACTTCGTGTATGTACTGCGAAAAGTTTCTGCAGTTAACTGAACTTAAAGAGTGATAAATTCAAAAGAAATCCATGATCAAGGTTAAATCCGTTCCGAAACTACTGCAAACAAGTAGGATAACGGTAACGGTACCTTTGTTACCCATTCCCCATCAAAAACAGAAACCATCACTGTAAGGACATGACAAGGTAAGGATATAACATTGTCACTTCCTTACAGTAAGGAAATGACAATTTCTTGGTAAGGAAATGACAAAAACTAAGGAAATGACAGTAAGGAAATGGCACAGGAATATGGTTATTATTATTATTATTATTATTATTATTAACACCCGAGTGCACCTGTTCAAATTTACAGACCGTCCAATTCGTCATTGTTTTGCCAAAAAGGTGGGTGCTTTAAAATGAACTAATTAGGCCAAGTAAAACAAAAAACATATGTTTCTCGTCCGGGCGGCCGTTTTTTTTTTTTGTTATTTATTATTTCCTATTTCATGCTTTCTTTACCTTCCCCCAGGGATACGTTGGAGCTCACGGCTTAGGTCAAATATTAATAAAACGAAACATCAGATATTGATTAAACACAAGTTTGTTTAATTTTGATACACACAAAGGGTTAACAGTGAAAATTT
>OX419339.1:28687515-28717515 GCA_948470475.1 Galaxea fascicularis
GCCATGATATGGATCACGTAAAATGCAAAGCAATAAACTGTATCAACAACAGCATTAAATTGTCCTTGAAGGTTTGTCTCACTCAGATGAGTAGAAAATATTATTATTGTGGTGCTGTATACCAAAGAAGTTGGAAACATATTTGGTACACCTTGGAGTAGAAATTATAGGCTGTTCCATGCTCTCAGATAGTGGGGGCGGAGGAACAAGACTGAGCGAGCAAAAAACTTGAGCGGGGACTGGGGGTAGCAGGGGGCGTATGGAAAACCAAGAAATCCAGAAACGGATCTGGATTCTGGATTACAGAATCCAGAAATGGAAATGGAAACAGAACCAGAACCGGAGCAGCAGCTGGGGTAAACTGGGAAACACTAAAACCAGTTCTGTGGTGAAATCTTTCTCGCCATATAATTCAAGATGGTGTCTTATCTATAATTTTATCAGCATTTGAGATACTATCAGGACATTGTCAAACTGAGAAACTGACTTGAAAAAAGTAAGAAAAACTTTAACTGTTAATCCCAGCAGTCAGAGGCCCTGACTGCAGGTCGAGCAACTGAGTATACAGGGACTACAACTAATCAGAACCTAACTGCTTTCTTAAACAGCTGCTATTTTAGTGATAGCTATCAGGGCTGTGTTATTCATTCCCTTCTCTAGAGCCTTACTCACATTTCAACCAATTCCCTGATGGTTTGTCGCAACCTACAAACAAAAGCAAATATGTTTTGTATAATAAGAACAATCATCATCCCAAACTCATTTTAACTGAAAAGAATGATAACTACTATGTTCTTTATACTCGTACCTTTTCTTAAAAGGGCTTCTATTGTCATCCATCTTGCATGCGAGGAGGAGGAGATAAGTGAGGAGGAGTATTGATGGCAATCATACTTCCCAACTTGAATCATTCATTTATTTGTCCTGTTCCGGATCAGGATCTGGTTCCAGTTCCAGTTCTGGTTCCAGTTCTGGATTTGGATTCCAGATTCCGGATTCCAGATTTCTGGATTTTCCATACTCCCGGTAGCAGGCGGAGGGAGAGCCTAATAATATTATTATATATATTTAGGCAAGCCTAAAAGCGGAGCTCCACAGTTCTTTCCTTAATGTATGGCATTTACCGATAAAATAAAATCTATGCCAGAACTCGAGCCAGGACTCTAGTAAGGACTTCTGTATTGTGATAATATTTTTTTTTACTGTTTTGCTGCAGAGCCACAGCCACCATTCAAACATGTGCTAACGTACATTTTCGATTTATCATCGGCCTTTGCCACGTTACATCAAGGAACTACATGACTATGAGCATAAACGATTTTGCTTCATCACAGTTCGATTACATTTCAGTACAAATGGTGTAAATCTCTAAACTATAGATTAACAGTCCCAGTGTCTCACTTTTAAATCCAACATCACAACCGGTTATGTGCTTTGGCTGAGGCACAATTTTCTAACATGTATCGTTGACATTTTAACCTCAACAAACCGAAATATTCCACAACAAAACAAAATGTTAAAACCCCAAAGTGGGTACTCTTCGACATCACCCGAAAAAGAAGAACAGTACTTTGTTCGCCTTGTTTTGGCTATTTTATGGCGTATTTTTGTGAGCTATAAGAGTAAAGACGATAAAAGACTGCCGTCGGTAACACCGAAAAACATTGAGCGAAAATGACTTAACTTTTCGTTGTGAAAAGTGACTGCGGCACGATAAGCCATGAATCAACTCAGGTGATCAACTGCAAATGGTTTTATTCTTGACTTCAATCAATTACAAATATTGCAAACTACAAACCTTGACTACAAGTCGTGGGCGGTATTATTTTTTACAACACTGTTAATGATAACAACATCAGACAAACAAATCGGTTTCAGAAAAACATTTGTCAATAAACATTGAATTAAAGACGAAGTTTTTACTGCAATTAAGTCTGCGATTTTTTAACTAACAACGAGAATTACTGTGAGGAACAACATATTGCTGGCATTTCGAATGCTGCAGCTGTTAAAAATCGTGTTTACCTTTGGCAAGGGGTTGTCGCTCTTTGCGAGAGTTTTCCAAATGTCAATCCGGCTCTTGTTCCTAACAAAGCGGAGCCGAAAATATAAACCGTCCGAACTTCGCTTGGCCTTTCCTCAACCAATTTTGGGCCCAAAAATGAGCAACAGCAGGGAAAACGAAGAGTTTTAGGATCCAAAATGAAATATTTGATAGAAAACATTTGGAAAAAAACACGAGCATTTTTTAGTCCAAACCAATTTGAGATAAAAGCGTGAAAACAACAAAACTTACGTAAGAAAACAAAAAACGATACGAATTTTTCTTCGCCGTTTCTCGTACAAATTGGAAAAAAAAGACAGGTAACAAACATAACTCGTGAGTAACCTAGGCAAATCGCTAGTCCGAGTGTTCTTGACATCACATAAGTGTCCGTATAAAAAACAAAACAGGAATACTAACCTGCGGATGCGGACAGTTAAGGTCAGTCAATAATCACTCAGAACGCAGAGCTGACATAACTAGCCTTCATTTCACACAAAATTATTGCTTTGCTAAGAATTGCTGCGAGAGACAACATATTGCTGGCATTTCCAATGCTGCAGCTGTTAAAAATCGCGCTTACTTTTGGCAAGGAGTTGTTCTTTGCGAGAGTTTTCCAAATGTCAAACTTATCAAGCGGGGCCGAGGTTATAAACCGTCCGGACTTCGCTTGGCTTTTCTTCAACAAATTTTGCGCCCTAAAAAGAGCGACAGCAGGAAAAAACGAAACGTTTTAGGATCCAAGATGAAATATTGGATAGAAAACATTTGAAAAAAACAAGAGTCCAAACCAATTTGAGATGAAAGCGTGAAAAAAACAAAACGTAAGAAAAAAGAAACCGATGCGAATTTCTCTTCGACATTTCTCGTAGAAATCGGGAAAAATAATACAAGTAACAAACTGAGACAAATCGCTATTCAATTTTCTTGGCATAAATGTCCATATAAAAGACAAAACAGGAGTACTAACCTGCGCACAACAACAATCACTCCGAACGCAGAGCTTAAGCAGAAGCCGTCGTTTCACACAAAAGTAAGTCTTATTACTGCATATGCCTAGATAGATAGATAGATAGATAGATAGATAGATAGATAGATAGATAGATAGTTTATTCACCTTAAAAACTTGCAGCCAAAAGCTGAATTGCGGTAAGGCTTACAAATACAAAATTTACAACTGCGCTTAAGTACAAACTAATTATAGGACTTATACTACATAAAAATTATCAAAGAATCACACATTAAAAGCATGCGTCAAATTCCTATATACAGTAAGAAACAAATTTATATCTAGTTCTCAGCTACTATGAACAAAACTTAAAAGAAAACTATTCTTGCATCTTTCAGTCTTACATTTCGGACGAATAAATGTTCTTTTTTCTCTCAGATAGTAGCTTGGTTGGTATCTACTTGGAAGTAGTTTGTGAAGACTGTGAGATTGATTTGCACATATTTCATCGAGCAACTTTGCTGCAATTGACTCTCTTCTATCATACAGTGTTGGAAGTCCAGACAGCTCTAGAGCCTTAGCATACGATAGTTCGGGGTAAATAATCTTCATAGCGCGTTTTTGAAGTCTTTCTAGGTCTTCGCTCAGATAACTTGGTAGAGCGCGATGAAAAACTGGGCTGCCGTACTCCAGAATAGAGCGAATACATGTAATGTAAAATAAAAGAAGCTCTCTTGTGGCTACATGCGATTTCTTAAGCTGTCTAAGAAAATATAATCTTGTTGAAGCTTTCCTAACTAGCTCTGACACATGGACATTCCATTTTAAATCACTGCTTATATTGAGTCCTAATAATTTCACACTGTTCACAGTCTCTAGGGTCTGACGGTTCACCCAAATAGGGTCAAACTCTGGTTCGTTTTTTGCAAAGCTAATCCTAAGCTCTTTGCATTTTCTTTCGTTTAACTGAAAACCGTCATTCCTTGCTTGAATAGCAAGATCGTCTACCATTTGCTGAATACAGCTCTTTTGCCCTTTAGTTATTACCTCAGAGATTGTGGTATCATCCACATATTTCCACATCTCTGCCTCTCCTGCTTTCAAATCATTAATCATTATTAAGAATAACCACGGCCCAAGCTTTGTCCCCTGTGGAACACCGGCCGGAATGTAACGCCATTCGGAGAAACAGTCTTGGGCAAGTTTAACTCTCTGTCTCCTATCCGATAAAAAGTCAACAATCCAGCATAATATGGGGTTCGGAATATCGTAATCTGAAAGTTTGCGCACTAAGATATTATGGTCAATAAGATCGAACGCCTTACGGAAATCAAATAAAACCGCTCTAATCGCGGCCGAGTTCCCATCAGAGTTGACGTGCCAGTTATGGATCATGCTGACAAGGGCGTGCGTAGTGCATGATTTAGGTATTGTCCCATATTGCCTTTGGTCGATTTTTTTAAGCACGGCGCGCATCACAAAGTCATGAACAACATAATCTTCTGCAAACTTTGAAAGAATAGGCGTGAGGGAGATAGGGCGAAGGTGCTTGTTGACGTCTTGGATAGGTCTTTGTTTGGGGACAGGGACAATATCTGCCTCTTTCCAAGATAAGGGCAACCGGCCTTCGCGAAAGGAAGAATTCATGATATCCATGATGGGTGGCGCCAAAAGATCTGCATTCTCCTTAAGAAGCCATCCGGGAATACCGTCCGGTCCTTGTGCCTTGGCTGGATTAATAGAGCATAACTTTCTAAAGATAGAAAACTCTGATAGCGGTGGAAAATCATCATTCATTAATCTGCTCGAAGACACAAAGGCGTCCCCTCTAAATGGATTGTGGGTAAGCGGTACAAAGACCTCCATTGGGGCTACGAAAGTTGTGTTAATGTGGTTTGCAAGATCATCTGCTGATAGACCACGAGCACCTTCTAAGTGATGAACGGACTTTAAAATATTATCACGTGACCCAGAGGGCCCTTCCATTCCACTGAGTCTCTTGATTTCGCCCCACCACTTAGCTGGGGAACACCCCTTTAGGTGTTGCACTTTACATTCGTAGTACTTCGCGCGGCATCTTTTGCGTTCTCGGTTAACAAGGTTTCTCAGGTGGTTAAACTCCGCTCGGTCTCCTCGGCCTAGGGCCTTTTGTCGCTTTCGAATCAAGTTCTTAAGAGTGGAATTTATCCAAGGTGGTTCTGTTCGATGAACAATTTTAGGCTTCATCGGCAAAACGAAATCAAGGCCAGTTTTGATGATCTTTTGTAACATCGACACCTTTTCTTCGCAAGTTGTCATAGCTCTGATCACCGCAGTAACATCGACTTCATTGAGATACGTTCGCATTGCAAGACGATTACTTGGTCGTAGGTCCCTTGAAATAACAGTTTGTATTGATTGCGATGTCTTAGCCCTTTGCTTTGGCTGTACTTCAACTGAGCTATGATCTGAAAGACCAAAAGCGGGGCGTTCAACCGGAGTGTCGTAGTAATCCTGAAGGTTGGTAAGAATTTTATCGAGAGTGTTTTGCCCACGAGTAGGGAAATGTACAATCTGCTTCAGGTTGAAGTTTGATTTGAGCCTTGCGTCGTTCAGATGGTTGAAGTCGCCGAGTACCAACAGACCGCAATTTGGGTATTTAGACTCCAAATCCATTAAACATTTAGTCAAATAGTCCAACATCATAGAATTTATTGCTTGTGGTGGATGGTAAACAACTCCAGCAATAATGCTTGAGATGCCCCTTGGGAGACGAGTCGGGCGCAATTGAATCCACAAAACCTCAAAAGAACCATTTTCGTCCTCGAGATCCCCCAGAATAGTATAAGGGATCGACGCTTTTATATACATACACACCCCGCCGTGTATTGCTTCTTTCCTGTCCCTTCTAATGAAGTTGAAACCATTTATTGCCACTACAGAGTCAGGAATATGACTTTGAAGCCAGGTTTCAGTTATGCAAACTACATCGACATTTGCATTAATAACAAAACTGTTCACTTCGTCGATCTTTGGAGCCAAGGACATAACATTCGAAAGGAGAAGCGAAGGAACAAACTGCAGGGGTGCCGCTGGTTTTGCAGTAGATATTTTAGAAACCGTAGTTTGACTTTTAATAGTGATCAGATTAAGACTAGGCTTCCTGGCCAATGTTTGTTGAATATTATATGAGGCACACGCATCTTCCCAACATCGTCGTGAATAAATAGTAGGGATAGCTTGGTTATTTGTCCGTAAACAAAGCTTTGAAGAAAAACCAGAACGTCTGCCACGATATTTAAAAATCCCCAGTGATTTCAGGCGGTAGTAGAGAAAATTGTTAAGGATTTAAGCGGCAAAACCGTCCAGTTTAACACACCTTGCCAGACCACACGATCTTTTCTCTTCATGCAAACTTCTGCAGGCAAACATGACACGAGGAAAAGCTGAAACTCCCTGACACTTGGTAATGTTTTTACAGCTTGACAAGAGACGCTCTCTTTTTCGCTGTTCCTCACGATAATTTCGTCTCTTTTCTCGAGCTTTTTGTTGTTCTTTCTCCTGTTGCTCGTCAGTACGATTCTGCCTGTTTACTCGAGCCCTTTCTTGTTCTTTCTCCCGTTGCTCGACAGTACAATTCAGCCGGTTTGTTCGTGCTCTTTCTCCCGCTGTTTGTCACTGATACTCTGCCTGTTTACTCGTTCCCTTTCTTGTTCTTTCTCCCGTTGTTTGTCACTGATACTCCGTCAACGAATAGACAAAACTGACTTTGTTTTAAAACTGTCTTCAAAATTTGGCCATGCAATTTCCCGCCACAAAAACGCGGGTTGAGGACTACGTGTATGGACAAATGATCTGTCCAAAAACAGTTCATATCGAAGCGCGCTTATATGCGAGCTTGCACACGAAAGGGTTAACTGGAGTGTCACATTTGAACTTTGGCTTACATCGAGGGGGTGGACGGTCGTACGTACGTACGTACGTACGTACGGATGGACGTACGGTGACGTCATGACCAAATTTTCTCGGATCGATGGGTTACCATATTTTCTTATCAATGGTGCTCCGCGCGCGCGCGCCTTCGGCGCGCGCGGAGCTCCGCTATAAATCTTCCTTTAACGACCCTGTCTACTTTTAACTAATTATGCAAAATGTCAACTTGTCAGTATTAATGACTGAAATAGTTCTTGGATTCCTTATAAAATTATTGAAATTCATCCATCAAAGTGCTAGTTGTTGCCAGAAAAATCTTACTGTAACATTAACCCTTTAACCCCTAAGGGGTCTCCATTTGACGATTAAAATCGTCTGGTGTTAGACAGAGTAAAATCTATAAAGTCACTCTCAGGAGAGAAAGGGTTAAGGTAAATAGTTTTTTAGCACTTTAATTCACCTCTAAGGGGTCTCCCTCTGGCGTTAGACAGAGTAAAATCTTTTAAGTCACTCTTCGGAAGGAAAGGGTTAAGTTGTTGGGCATAGACCCTATGCAAAAATGGCTGCTGTTAAATTGTTCTTTTATTGATATTCAAAATACAGTAAAAACCTGCATAAATGAACAAGTGGATTAAGAACCTCTAGGCTGAAAATTGATAAAAAGAACACTACAGACATAAGAACCGATTCAGCCTGACATAGGGAAATTTTGGGTACCAGCATATTTCTTCTGTTGCTGTGTTGGTTATTTGGTTCAAGTACGTATTCCAAAGCTACTACCTCTCATTTATCTGTGCCAGCAACTCCCTTGTATTAATGACCAGTCCCTTATATTGAAGTTCTTCTTTCAAAGTGCTAGCTGTTGCAAGAAAAATCTTACTGGAACATTAAGTTGTTTGTTGTGAGCAAAAACAACTTTTCCGGAGCCGATATAGTTGTTGGCTTGTTTGGCCACAAGCTCGCAAGGTATGAAGTGCTCAAAATATCCTCAAAACGAATGCTTCAATTGAGAACTAGTAATTTTCAATACAGTAGACAACCAGAAAAAAAAACATAGCTTGCAGGAAGCAAACTACTATGATCATACAACTGATCATAGGTTGCTATCACTACATTATTTCAACACAGTTCTCGTATGTGAAAACGTGGAGGAAAATAGCAAGGTGCTGACAATGAAAAATACAAACATAATGAATGGATTTTGTTCAGCATGATTGCAACTGTCTGCCATTGAAGTATGCTTTATACTGAGTACAACCTCTCAGTTTCCTAGTCACACATGTTTTTCATCTTCTTCAAAATCTTCTCCGATGCCAATTTTTTTGCTAAAGCTGGGAATCAGCTGTTTTACTTGCTTCACTTGAATCTTGCATTGATCACTGAAACCAAGGGAGAGTGTCAAGGCAGCTATATGATCCTACTGAGTTATTCATTTTTAAGCAGCTTAAAGAGCTGAAATCAAGCTCTTTCCAGAACCCTGGGAGGATTGCAAAAACATCTCTCCCAGGGACAAGATTCTTCTTGAAAGCAACCTACATTGTTGTGATGTCTGTACGCCAGACTAGTCCTCGATGGGAGTGGATTATACTCTCAAGAAACAACACACGTTTCAGTTCCCCATCTTGTATTTTCACACTCTCCGCAATGCATTACAAGCATGGGTTACACAGGCAACCCAATGTACATTCACCACAATTGTAGCTTCTCTTCATGAAGTGAAACAAGATGTGGAAAGTTACTTAGCTCTTTTTACTGCCGTTTGGAACTCTGCATGACACGTTTCACCTAACTTCCTCTGATTGCGTTGCTCGTTGACCTTAGTGTTGACAGCAATTGTCAAAATTGACCAAACAGAGGGTATACCAAATTCTGATATACCGGAAAGACATTTTTAAAAAACGCTTTACAGATGTTCCTTACTGCCACCTGTCCCAAGCCCCCTTCATTTTTCACCTCACTCTACTGGTACTATCGCACTTCATTTACTATCTGAATTCCCGGAACAGGCTAGGAGTACAAGTGAATGTTGGATACTGAAGCTACAATAGCTTTGCTGGGGACGGCATTAATAATTACTGAGGAATGAAACTTGTTGGAGAGACTTGTTGATGATATAGTAAAGTAATAATAGTAATAACAATAATGATAATGGTAATAATAATAATGATAATACAATACATGTAGCAATGACAATCATATTACAATGACCACAGTAGTAGTAAATTAGAAAATGATGATGATAATGATAAACAAAATTCTATTCGATTATTGCTACCACATGGTAAACCTCTGAAATAGTAGATGTCTAAAACCCCAGTAGCCTGCACGGTAGTCATTTCATTTCCTTTTCCATGGGGCAGCCAGTGGAAACCCCATTCAGGGACTGCCCTCAGAACCAGGGCAAGTGTTCTTTTAATAGAGGTACCGGTAATAGATACAAAGATTATATGTCTTGAACATTCCTTTTGGGTCCAGCATCTGTGTCTCCTGAATAAAGATGTCCCAAGGGAGAGGTTCCAGTGTATAATGTTGTGCTGAAAAAAGGCCTTGAATTAATTAAGTAGGAGTGTATATTTGCTGCAGACTGAGTGCTTTTATTCTATTACTGTAGGTCACCAAAAGTACGTGGTGCCCCAGCTTCTTCTATGTTTGACCCCAAAGTTCGATCCCCACCATCCTAGCACTCAAAAGAGAGAGAAGACATACTTGAGAGTTTCACGGATTCTTCATGTTGTTAAATGTCAATTTTAGGATTACTGACCCACACCTGCTCCCCCATTTTCTATCAAACTCCATACTTACCTTCCCGACCCCTCTCCCACATTTGCAACAAAAGAATGTGCAGGCAAGCTCTTTTATCGGCTCCAGTACTTTGGTGTAAATGCTTTAAACTGAAATAGTGTTAGTACCGGTAACTTTGAACTTCTCTTTGGATCTGTGTTGTCACTCCCGTAGTCTTGATATCTTGATGAACAAGATATCGATGTAAACAGAGCTTGTATGTCAGTACAGTGCTGATACTGAAGTGAGTTATGTGAAATCAACATCGATCAGTTAGCTCTTATCAAGAGTGATCAATACGTTTCCCTTAACTTTATATATAGGGTTGCTAAATGGAAAATTTGAGAGAATTTTGAAAAGCTTACGGTCAGCAGCGCAGATTGTTTTATTTACAAGCAACACATTTACTTTATTTGGTGAAGCCCGTTACTTTCGATGGAAATCAAACATAAGCTGGGCTGGCTGCGTAGAAATTAAAGTTGTTATTTTCAAAGACGGCTTCGTATATGGTAAGCAAAGATAAAAATTACGTATTTGGAATAATTTCTACCGGCGGTTGCTACTAAACAGACAGTTGGTAACAGTCTTCCAGTTTGATCACTTCTTCCAGGGGGTGATTTAACTTTCATAACACATTTCCGGTTTATGCTCGGTTCAAAACTTCCTGCAGCGCAGCGATCATGTCGGCTTTCCGAAGAGTGCACTTTTCACAGCTTGTTTGGTCCTCCGAAAAGTTCGAGTTTGTATTTTTCTACCGGAAAACTCTAGACACAAACCGTCTATGGGTCCTCGCAGTTAGAAGAATTCGGTCTGTGTGCGCATGGCCATGCAAATTTTCGACAGACCCTGTAGATGCACAAGCAGCCCAAGATCAAGTACAATGCAGTTCTTAAGACGATTGGATACTTGCTTAAACTTGTGGGAAAACTAGGCGTGGTATCCCTGTATCCATTATTTTCTTTTCAGTGTCTTTATCAAGGGTCCCGCCCATCTACCTTCCAATCTTACCTTTATTCCTTTTCTACCACATGACAAAGGGGAGAGGGCGGAAAGGGAACTTTCCTAAGGCTATTTAACACCATTAAAGCAGGTTCATGTGACAAATGTCTTGGGATCTGAATGTCGATAAGTTGCTGATTGCGGCATGATCACCATCATTGCTTTTGTTGACGCTCTGTTGGAGAAACGTAACTTAAACTATCCGCCCTTGTTCTCTTTAGGTCCTTACCAAAATGGAAGCGATGTGAAGCTTCAACCTGGAAACTACTCGTTCCCGTTTGAGTTTCGTCTGCCGCCAAACGGCCTGCCGACGTCATTTGAAGGCCCTTATGGCAGCATAAGGTACTGGATCCACGGAGAAGCTGACCGGCCTTGGAGAACGAACTGGCAATTTGACAGTCCACTATTTATTGTCGAACGAGTGCAGATCAGAGATCTCGCTCTTCTGGTATGTGAATAGCACTAAAACGTAAAAGCTTGTTTTGTTTTGTAAAAAAAAACTTTCTCCATCGGCCACGGTCCCTAAATGACGGTTCGAATTAATGCCATGACAACTTATCGTTTAGCTTCCTGGTTTGTGAACAGGCTGCACATGTCTTGCATGGAACTGGGCGAGTCGCACGGACCGAACGGCATAGACCCTATGCAAAAATGGCTGCCTTAAAATTATTCTTTTGTTCATATTCAAAATAGCCCAACTAACCTCGTTTTTGAGACAAAAATTCTAAAGAATTTGTTATGCCGAGCGAGGTTAGTTGGGCTATTTTGGATATGAACAAAAGAATAATTTAAAGGCAGCCATTTTTGCATAGGGTCTATGCAAGGTGGCAAAAACCATCCTTCCGGGAGAGACCTGGGGAGGGTCGCAGCCCAGTTCTCAGGTTTCGCTCGGCTTGCCGATGTGTTTGGCCTCTCTCGTTTGTCGCAACCAAGACAATCAGCCTGTTGACAGGACGTCACAATGATATTAGCGTCCACCCAGTGGGAGTGAGTAGTATCCTCGTACTAGTCGATTATAATGCAGAAGCCGCAGTTAAAGCGTCGTCCCTTCAAAGTTCTTCTTTTTTGTGTTTCCTCAGGAACCAAGCGTGAAAAACGGAGACCGTTCGTTAGGATTGGTCTGCTGCCCAGCGGGCCAGCTAAACGCACGGGCTCGTATTGAGCGGAGTGCTTATTGTCCCGGTGAGGAGGTCAAGATAACTGGTCATGTCAGTAACCAGAGTAGCAAACAAGTCACTGGTACTGAAGTTCAGTTTGTGCAGAAGGTGAAGTTCAAGGCTCCACATGGTGAGGGAAGAATTCGTTTCTATCTCTGTTAAACTCCTCCACCACTTGAGCACCACTTAACAATTAAACCCGTAGCCCGCAAGGGCTACGGGTCAATAGCCCGTGAGGCGAAGCCGAATGGGCTATTGACCCGTGGCCCTTGAGGGCGAAGAGTCTGTGAGTATCACCCAAGTAGTTGAACAGAAAAGGCAATAATAAAGTTAGCAAATGCAAGTTGAAGAAATATTTATTTGAGAGTAAAACGAAAGAAAGCGTCACGCTTGATTGCTACTCCTCTGGTAGCGTAGCTAATCAAAATGCAGGATTTGCATTAGTCCACTAGTTGGGTGATACTAAAGTGAAATATCTACTGGGGTGACGCGCTCGGCTTCATTCGCCCTGACGAAGGGCTAATGCTCGAAACGTCAGCTTTTAAAATCCCTGTACGGTGTTCAGTTGACATTATCAACTCCGTTGATAAAACCAAATTTTCGTGTACAAATCCCCACCGACGCAGCACCACAGTTTCTTTAAAAACTACCCCCTTTATCTACACGGGCGGTCAAGTTGTGCCAAACGCGACTGGAATCCTGCACATGAAAGGTATTTCCCGGGTGAAAGTTCATAGTAACGCTGTTTCCTTTCAAGATGCATAGTTTATGTCAAGCAGTGAACAATAGGGTACCGGGTAAGCTGTTACAGAATTCACCCCGAGTGAATGATATGCCACTGTGTAACAATAGCGTCCATTATATGCTTCGTTCTACAAAAGCCTCCGGCACATGCATGTAAAGTATGGTTGTCCTGTATTCTATACATAATGAAACCACCCACGCAAACGAGTTTTTTTCATCACGGGAAACGATGACACTCGTCTAGGCTCTTGTATCAAGCGGGTCCTTTGCAACAAAGATTTGTCAGTTCTGGCCATATAACGTATGTGTTTTGTGTATTGGATGTCTTGCCCTGAATATCATCGAACAGCAATTTTCTTTATCTAACTGGTATTGTCAGTATAAAGTACCTAACTGCTACAGTATCTGACTCAATTTTCTTGACTGAATTCAATCAAGACACCACCCGTACGGTCACGGAGAAACTTTACGTCGTGACGAACGAACGCGGACTTGCTCCAGGGGAGGAGAGCGATATTCAGTTTGATGCGTTCACCATTCCTTCAGTTCAGCCAACAACGGAGGGATTTGAGTGCGTCGATATCTCTTATGAGATAAGGGTAATTTATATGCGAATTCTTAATCTGTAGTGGTGCTTCACACGTGTGACTGACGTTTCAATTTTCGATCTCTTTAGTCAGGGTTTTCGACAGTTTTCTAAAGTACCGGATTTGTTCACGAAAGTACCGGACATAACGACGTCTTCCCGTCGTAAGGCGGCTTGCGAGCGCCTTTGGCGCGAGCCTCTAGGGGGGGTTTGAGGACATGGTCCCCCAGAAAATTTTTGAGATGAAACTCAGAAATGCTGTTTTCAACGTTCCTGAGGCCGGAGAAACAGTTCACTTTGATTCTTAGTCGACGATTTTATGATATCCTCAAGTAAAAAAAAGAATTCTGCAAATATATGGCATCAAAGTACTGGACGTGACATGGTAAGAAAGCGGACGAATAGTTCGGCGTCGGGCGTTTAACGAAAACCCTGCTTTAGTTGTGATGCCGGCTACACTAGCGATGTTTTCCCTGGGACCAAATCATAACTCGCATCTCCATCGGAAGCAAAGATTCGCTCGTGTAGCCGCGGCTTTATTATTCAGCACATTGCAAAGCTGCCCAAATATGGTTATGGTGCCCTCGATATCCTGCGTTTAACGTCGTTATAGTGTGTGTCAGGATGAAAATTCGATGAAAAGAATTTCAGTTCTTTGTGCTTTATTGTCAGTGCATCGAATTATGAAACAATAATCCTGCTCAAACTTAATTCCCCAAAGACTAGTAGAGAATAGACTGCTTACAGACTTTTTTTGAACTTTCCTCTCAGTTCATTGTTCGTGTGGCGAGAGCTTTTAACACGGATATTGTCTTCCCTGTCACGATAACTACAACACCGCCTTGTGTCCAGTCCACACTCGACCCAGTTCTGAGTCAGCAGATCTACAGAGCTCTTGCTAATTATCTGGTGTCACGTGTATCTGCTGAATTGGCCAATGATGAAACAGCGCAAGAGGGGACAGAGCCGGGATTCAGCGGAGTTGTAAACGATGGATCAGGGGCACAAGATAGTGCTGGTAGGTTTGATTTGCACGTTAAAGTATCTAAATCGCGTTCGATACTGTAGCACTTAAGTGTTACTGGAATGGTTTCATCAGTAGTGGAAATATATAATCCAAAGCCTTACGTAGAATTCTGTAGTGTCGGTGAACGCTAATTTTCCGCACTTTCGACACAAGAATGAGCACAAGCACACGCATAAAATGGCTGTCCTTATTAGCGCGCAAGCATCTTAAGCTTGTACTTAGGCTTACACTTGCGTCACTGGTTAGAACCAGGATTAAGAGAACCAAACAGATTTCCAGCAAACCTTTTCACATGTCCACTTAATGGTGTGAACACAACTCTGCTAGGCTGGACACGTAACAATTAGGCTTTTTTTTTCAAGAAACTCGATGGATTTGAGAGAGTATCCATAAAGTCGAACGACACCCAGATACAAAGTCCAGATTATAGCTTTGTTTTTCTTCGCCGGTTTAGGTTCTCAAGCGTCTCCTGGCGTCAGGGTTGAAGGTAGCGAGAGAGCTGGGTCAGCATCTGGCAAGCCTTATCAGTATTCAAGAATAGTGTAGATCGCTTTACCTTTTTGTGGGGGTAGGGGTATCCCTAGTTGACATTCAGATCTTTTAACCAGTTCCATAATAGCAAAAAGGAGGAGTAAACTGTAAATATGTATCCCCTCTTCCAGCGTCTAAGTAGACTGCTTGACGTCCTATTTTTTCGAAACGGAGGCCATCAACAATTCGGCGAGACTCGAGCGAGGCGAAAAAAGTAAAAGAGACTGGATGGAGTATGTTCCAACCCTCCTCGGTTCTTTCGTTTCCCGTTTCGAATTTTCGTTCGCCCGCCCATTTTACAAGTCTAGAGCCAAAGTTATGCAGATGTACAATTGGGGGCGGTGCTACTATTAAACGAAAGGGTTGAAAAGGTCGGCATGAAGAACCTTGATGCTCAAGCAGCATGCAACGAGGCCTGTAGGCGGGCGGATCTTGCTTGTCTCTCTTTACTTAATTTGACTTTTTCTAACTGATATTTGTTCACAGCAATCTTATTGCTTGGTGTATTTATCTACAGCTATCTTACTTGGCGTGATGATATCCATTTCGTTTGTGGCGAAATTAGCAAATTTAAATATATAAACATTATGGTTATAAGTTCAATCATGTATCGACTGCAACGTGCCCTTATTAGTGTTTAATATTCTCTTATACATCCTTACCTCACCTTTCACTGTACACGCTGGGAAAATAATTAACAATTATTGGATGAGGTTTCTGGGATATCCAGAATAATCAGGGTCGAGATAAGAGTTATCAGCCGAAGCCGAATGATTATATTCTGCAGCTAGAGGCTGCGACATGCGCTGATTTCCAAAATTCAAATAGCGAGTTTAATGTACAATAATTAAAATAATCCTCCTCCCTTGAAATTGTAAAGTAACGAACAACAACAAGTTTATTTCAATTTAAATATAGCTTACAAAGCTTGTGCCCGCAATTTGCGAAGGCTATTCGAGGCGGGTACAAGAGAAAAAAAGAAATTGTATAATTATACATATATATGTTAAACGAACAATCCTAGAAGCAATCTAGTTTGTCGTGTGGTTTATAGCCAACGGGGGTTCGTATATTTGATGCAACCACACTGAAGTATTCGCCTCGCTATGTATCTTTAGGACTACTCAAATTTGAACAATGACAAGTTTCGCGGTTTAACTGTTTGATGTGTATCTGAGGTACACCAGTACATAGTTAATATAGGGATTGGTTGTGATACCCTGGAAATTTCAAAAGCAAGAACAGTGCAGTCGCAATTATAGATATTGAATCGACCGTGACCTCGCACAATCTCTCTCTTTTTCTTTTTTTTTTTTCTTTTTTGTTGGTTCGCAAGTTAATTGCGAATAAATAAGTCGAAACTTTTGATTGGTTATTCTGCTGTTAAGGCCAAGAAAGCGAACATATATTAACTATGATCAGTATGATACTCGCAGTGCATCAACTAGTAATATAAAAGAGTAACAACTTCATTCCAAAAAAAATTCATGAGATTTTGCTTAACCGTTAAAGGTTTTTGGAAGAACATTCTCCAGTCAAGTAAAGAGAAATCCACTAAAAAGATGTCTAGAAAGGAACTTTTGCTAACCATCCAAGTTTTACTTGTCACAGATCCATCAGTGCTGATAAAGAACACAAATGAACGTATACTGGTGAAATAGTTCGTATTTTGTTAAATTAACTTGAATCGTCTCAGTGTCTCGCTGTTGAAGTGCGTAAGTTAACTTCGATTGGACCCACGGCTGAAAACCGTCTACAGTTATGTAAAATGAAGGAGGTATCAGATTCTCTTTCTAAGTACACTTTTTGTTCGAGTGCGTTAGACGCGGAATGTACACGACGTCACGTGTTGGAACAACTAACGAACAGAACGAATTAAGTTGATAGCGGATCAGTTATCAAAGGCAAACTAAATCTTTTGATTCAACATTTGCATATTTGTGCTCTTTACCTGATTTTAGGCCTAGACACAAATATCACGCAAAATCGCCTAAATATCTTTCCGAAAATCCCATTTTTTTTCTAAATATCTCGAAAATACCTGGCTTTATTCTCATAAATATTACAGTGATAACCTCAAAAAGTAGCCTGTCATCTGAAATGGCAAACGACTTTCCACTTTTTCGTCGGTTACCTGTAACATTGCCCGCTATCTTTCTTTACATTGAAAGGTCATTAGGTAATGGAGGTCTTAAGCGGTCTAAAATGGACACTACTGGGTCTGTGCGCGATTCAGCTTCAGATTCAGAAGGTACGTCATCTGGAACTGTATTCACTGCATTTGACCTTTTCGCTTTCAGCATCCGCCATTTTGTTGAACAAGCAAACACTAACATTAGACACGCATTACCTATATTATAAATGGATTACTGCAGGCCCATATGGGGAATTTTTTGTTTTGAATTTCTGTCAATTGCTGCCCTGATTAGCATTGAAATAGCTTTCTTTCTCAATTTTGCTGCAAAAAAATTAATAATTTTCCCTCAACAATTCTAAATATCCCATTTTTTTTCCTAAATATAAAAAAAAATATACGGATTTTTGTGTTTAGGCTTCGTATTCTTTCAATCTTCCTCTCACTAACTTAAGTTTCAAATTGAGATCGCCAGTTCACTTTCAACCAAGTTGCTTTTTTAAGGTTTTCCTACGTTTTTGTTAACGGCGCTAGTTACAACGTATCACCCGAAGAGGAATTTGAACCTGAACTTCTCTATGCTGTCTTCGAAAGAGTGAGACCAGAGCTCTTCTGAACTCTGGCATTCTGATGGTGTATAACATTGGATTAACAAGAGAATTGGCACATCCAATAATGAAGAAGATATTAACCAAACGTAGACTTACTAACTTTGGAAGGGAACCTATATCACCAGCGAGTTGAACAAATTTGTACACACTGTATGGCAGGCAGGTAATTAAAGATACCAAAGTCACGATAAACAATGTCTTGGTCAGCTTTCTCTCTCTACTGGCTGCACCACAGGACTGAGGATGTGCTCCGTAATAAACTTTCACCACAATCGACGTGTAAGAAACAAAAATAATAAACAGGCAACTTGAAATAAAGGAACACTGTACGTACAAGAGACTTGTATGTAATCTATGATGTCCCAACGCTAATCCAAGAGCATTTGAAAACAGCCCAGCTGTAACCCACGTGACCATAATAACCACTCCGATGACCCAATTTTTAATGACACGGTGTTTGAATGGACGAAACGTTGCGTGCATGCGTTCCAACGAAATCGCAGCGAGATTCGCAATAGAAGCTGCAGAAAACGTTAGCTGCATGCTGTATATGATGTTATCCCAGATTCCTAGGGAGGTCACGTTATACCTCCAAATGCCGCACGTGACATCGCCAATGTAAACAAAATGCACGACTTCTGTAAAACCTCCAACTAACATATCAGCAACTGCCAGGTTGATTACCAAATACATGCTGCGCTTGCGAAGACTGCGGTTCCTTATAAAAACTATAATTGTAAGGATATTTAGTGTTACTATGGCTACAGACTCGGTTAGTGGTACTGTAAGCCAGGCGATGCACTCAGACGATGGAATGGTATAAGCGACTTCCCTGTCATTTTCTGATTCGTTTTTGTGGAACGAACTTTAACCATGTCTTTGGAGAAAAGCATTGGAGTGTCAGTCATCCTCAGATGCCTTTCGTCTGTTAATAAATAATAACAGTAACAATAACAAAATAATATAATGTTTATAACTTGTAACTTGTTAGAAATATGGCTTCATAACATTTCGCCATGTTTTATTTTGACCATCTTATTAACAAGGGAGAACCTGCCGAATCTGTCAGTATAATATCTTTAATCAGCTTTGAATGATAACCATTCGGTCTATCATGCACAAAGCCGGAAAAAATACAGAACCAGGTTTAAGGTGGCTCCAACCTGTTTTGCAGCACTTAATTTCAGGCCATATAATTTAATTGATTTAATTTGATTGATCAATGCTACCACACTTTATCAGTTATCAAATTTTAAGGTGGCTCTGAATCCGCTCCTATAATTTTGTGTAAACTTTGCAAAAAGTTACATAAAATGGGATCACCGGGTTCGTTTTTTAGTTATAGGCACTTAAAGTAAAATTAGGGGTGTTTTTAACAGGTTTTACTGTTGCTACGGTAACCGATTATGTCAAGAAAATGTTTATAACTTATTTACCAATGTTTAGGTATTCATTTAGTACCATTGTTATAGTATCAACTAATAAAGTACGTTAGTATTGATCAATCAAAGTATATGGGCTGGAAAGTGCTACAAATCAGGTTTGAGCCACCTTAAAAGAAAGAGCTCCAGGGCGTGTAAACTGTTTTGGTTGCGGCTATTCAAAGTCAATTTGAATTGGTAATAAATGCCCTGGGGATGAATTAATGATATGCAACTATTCATATAAAAGGCAAACACGTGCTCCTCATTGTGCACTCTACTCTTGTCCGCGGCAGCGAACAGTTAGCGCCCCACCCGCCCTCCCTACGAGGAAGCCGGGTTTGAAGTCTGGGCCACCTACACGGTTATCTTCTGAGCCTGGTTTGGGCTTGTCCCAGGCCAGAGCGATTCCCCATACCTTATCTACATGTCATGAATAACAATACCCAGGGCAGAATATTACACTGCCCTGATTGTGACTATAAGGGCCTCTTCATGTGAGCCCGGTTAACCGGGCTGGCTCGGTTACCGAAATGAAATTGGTTTCTGTTCATATGGCGACTCTCAGCCCGCTTTCCGAGATGAAACATTTGAAACGCGTTCTATTCGTGTCGCGTCGAGGCTGCGTCCCCCAAAACCATGGTTTTGGGGGACGCTGTCACAAAATTAGAGACGTTTGTATGGATTTTGAGCTATGTTTCAAGGTCCATAACTTGGTCTCTGTTCAACCTAAAAGAATCAAACTTGGTCAAACGACCAAGCTTAATGTTATCTTTCATGTGATGGTGTCAATTTATCGATTACTTCAAAATTTGAAACTCGCTCCAGTTCCCTTTTGAATTTCGGAACGGCCAATTGTAACTGGTCATTGCGTGATGTAGTGTAGCGTAAGGCTGCATACTCCTTTCCAAATATGGGGTTGCCATATTTAGAGTTTTGAGCGGGAGAGCGGCGATCGGACGAGCGGTCGGAATAAAAACAGTGGAAACTTGTCATTATCGCCGAATGTTGAACCCACGGAGTGTAGCAGTATCATGAAAAGGATTAATATCCGATAAGGGCAATGACATTTCAGGAATTTCAGTTTCCTTTTTAGCTCATGGATGACGTAGTCATGCCATGAGGTTTTGTTGTGGGTCTGAATTTCGCTCACTCACTCAGGGGATCACTCATTCGTTCACTCACTCACTCACTCGATTCTGATTAATTTATTCATTAAACTTTCCCCCGGTCCCTCCCCTGGTAAGTATTGCTTTTGTCTTCATAGTCTTCTTGGTCCAACGTTTGCAAATTTCAGAGTGTAGTACAAAGGCGGAGAATTTAGATCTGCAGATATTGTTTACGTGTTTAATGTTCATGGCGTCGGTTTTTCGTTTCGATTTTCCAACTCAACAAAGGTCTATTTTGTTTAAGGATCAGTGATCAGACAAAGTTAATAAGATTAAGAACACGATTTGCGAGAATTGAACTTTGAAATCTTCAGAGCAGCGAAAATGAACTTCGAGATATCGCAAATGCAACTATAAAGCTTATCACTGTGCGGTACCTGGGGCAGTAGTATAAGTAATCGAGAATTTTTTGCCACAATATGATGGAAGAAGGAAGAATGAAGAAAATCGGCAAAAAAGGAAACAGGAGAAAGACTTTCTAGCCAAACAACCGAATTCTGGCAAGCAACGCATTTGATTTACCAGCAACATATGATCGATTTAAGCAGGTACGTAATGAAGTATTTTTGACTGAAGACGCTCTTTTCATGGTGAACGCTCGATTGCAAATATGATCTTGTTTAGAAAGGCTATATTCCTTGGCTTAAACGATCAGTATAACACTTTGTCAACATTTGACAAAAACACAAGGACCACAAGCATGCAAATATTTTTCTCTGTGAGGATATAATTTGGTCTGACAAGCAGCTATAACAGCTAATCTGTTCGAACGACAAAATATTTGGAAAGTCAAGTTAATTGTAGCACAAAGCATAAATAGATGGATTGAATATCTCACCTTACAAAGCAAAAGTTTTGTGCCGGACCCCGAATCGCTCAAAAACATCGTGGCTGTAAAACGTGACTAATTTCCCTCAGGACTTTCACACAATATTGGGATGTTATCTCGCATTCAGAATAGTAGGAAATTTTATTACGACCAAAAACGTTTATAAAACTAACTTGAAATGAGCCGTCGACCAGTAAGAAACTTTAACTTGCCTGTTACAGTTCTAAACAAAGCAATCACATTTGAATATTATTTTTATAGTCCGTGTACAAATTTGCATATTTGTGCTCCATCGCCGGTTCAAATTACTTACGTCTGTCAATTTCATCTAATGTAATGCTTCTGGCGCCTGTCAATCAACTGCGTAATTTTACGGAAAATATTAGCGCGTAAACGGTTCTTTTACCAAGAGGTGTGTCTGAAAAGGATGTGCTCCCACAAAACACAAACGAATGTACAGGTTTCTTGCACATATCTTTTTAGAAAATAAAGTTGTTGTAAATTCAAAGTATTGTTATGTTCCCCATCCATGAGCTGGCTCACAGGAGCCTTTGATTAATTTAGCTGTTGAATGCTAACCACTGTGCTAAAACATACAGCTGACAAAGGCTAACATTCGACTCAGGGTAAAACGTTTTGTTTCAGTTACGTAGTTATGACTGGTCACAGATAAGCAGGCAATCCTTCACACGTCTTTTGGCAAGCTATATACTTTCTTATGTTATATGCAAAGACAGAAAGTTTAACTTTACTTTTCGTATGCCTGAGGCATTCAGTATATATATACCAATTGGTTCAACCTGCTCTTCTAAATCACCAAAGACTTTCGTTCTAACGGTTGAGTTTCTTTGTCAAACGACACCTAAAAACTAGTGAAAATTTAACTTACCATTCCGTGAAAGAAACATTTATATCTTCTGCTTGAACAATTTTTACTAGTGGCGAACAACTGGATGCCTCTGCTTGTTTCTAAAATATCGGCTCTCCAGTTTTTCAACGATGAAACTTGTTATGCATGCAAACTTTCCTATAAAACTTTCTGAAAAACAGTTCCTCTTTTGGTGTTAAGCTACCTTAAAAGAAAGGTGTTTTCAATGTTTTTCCAGTTTTTACATGAGCACTATTTACAATATTTATGAGGAAACAAGGAGATGAAAACCAATTGAGCTAAGTTAACTTACCTGCGCAAAGATTCCAAAGTAGCTCTGTTTCTCGATTGAACTTTTAGGCCCCCGTAAACTCGTCCTGAAGAAAATTTACTTGTTTAGCATACGTCTCCTTCAGTTTTTCATTAAATAAAATATAACGGATGCTCTCAATGTCAACAAATTGCAATAATAGTTTGGAATGCAGCCTTGGCGTCGAATTAAAATCGGTTAAAGTCAACAAAGAGACATACATCAGGACCAAATAATACCTAACTTTTATTGCCATTAAGAAACTTAACCAGACCTGCCGACATTTCACGACATTGCCTACGCAATGGCATAGCTATAATTTTGGCTTCACTTAATGTTACTACTTCTACTGCTATTGAGCCTGGTTAGTAGTACAGGACTAATTGGGCTACCGAAACTTTCTGCACATTTATTGTGTTGGATTTTTGGGCTAACCGAGTACACGCAAGGTCAGGTTCACTCACTCACTCACCCTCCTCCGCCGATGTGATTGAAAAAATGTTTTAAGGAAACCAATTTTGAAATATTGTGGATGAGCGCCAAAAGTGAATTATATTATGGTGGAATATGAAGAGATTAAAAACGTTTTATAATGAACAGTGTAAGCACTAACTGAATGAACAGTAATTCGATCAGAGCGGCATTAAAATTGCGTCAAATAAATGAAGTGCCAAAAGATTGCATATACATAGAGGGGTGTCTCGCAGCGATGATTTATGGTTGGCCATTGGACCACACAGCACGTTTTATTATTTTATTCATTATTTACTTTTGGCGCAAAAAAAATAATAAAAAAATTGAATATGAATTGTTCGTCAAACAGCCATCTTTACTGCCAGCAAATTCAATTGATAAAAATGCCACTTCAAAATTTAAAAATTATGAAGCCTTTTTTAGTATATTCATCTCACAGCTTGAATGTACTTGAATGGATGAGCGCCGAAAAATTGTTATAACTTGAGGATTTTAACAATGATGCCAACTAAACAGGAAAGACAACTCTTTTTAAACTTCACACAAAAATGTTCCAGAAGTGAATTGGCTTAATAATTGTAACGCTGAAATAACTGTCACCTACAAATTACTATTGTTTTTATAAGGTCACACTATTGACATGGAGCAGCTGAACTTAACATTATACCTAACTTGATCTATGGCGCACCTTTTTGGTACGCTTTGGCGCCATATCAGGTGAGTTTGGTCGAGCCCTGGTTCGTATTTTGACCAAACAAAGTAGACATAACAATTGACTTTCTGCACTATAGCAAACCCAGAGGTTTTTTTTTTTAAAGAACGTACACGCTTTTCTAGAGTCTTAAGAAGGAAGGAGAAGGATACTCGTATTTTTACATGAGCTCGTATTCCTTTGTTCTTTTCGGGGAGAGTATATTATGTTACCCCCGAATCAACGATCTGAAAAGCGGGGTGCAGCTGTGATTGTACATGTTTTAAGGGAAGAGTGGGGCTATGAACAGCTAATTAAAATGCGAGGGGATTATGTATCAATATGCATGGGATGGGATATTCACTCTTATCCTTCTTCCATATTTCGAAAACGAAGTTGCTCAGCCAGAACGACTGTAACCGCCGGACTTCTAATTCACGCAATAAAAAACACTTTTCACTATGTCGTGGAACTGTCACTCACGAAGCGAAGAAGGTTTTAACTTAAACATACAAACAAAGATAACTTACAAAATGTACAAACTATAAGGAAAACAAACCGATAAACCGATCGAAAATACAATACACTTACATTGTTGTGGCGCGTTTAGAGGAAACTTTAGAGGAAATTATCTGGCAGACTGCCGGTGACTTGAAGAGCGGAAAACTAAGAGCACTGCGTCTTGTACAAGGTTCAAGTGTAAAACCACAGAAAATTACATTTTTAAGTGTAGCTACAACATGCAAATATGGACCTAAAGTTCCCGCGCAAACGGGCCCAGGGGGAAACTAATTGAGGCATTTGAACAAATAAGGTGTTAGATCCAACAACGACAGTTGCAAATATTGCACACCGTCTTTACAATTCCACTCTTTGGAGCTTGCTCGTTGTCAGCACCCGCAACTAGTAAGGATTCAAGATTGTTTTCCGAAAGCTCAATTGCAGTACCGCCTCTAAAGCTGCTTTGAGTAATAAACATTTCTGACGCGGAATCGCTTGACATTGCCAGGCTGTTTCTAGCACTCATGATCACTACGAACAAGTAATTCGGAATGCGACTTTGAAAATTTAACATAATTAAAACGCCAAAAACCTTGTTAATGCCACCAGTACCAGCATGGAATGTTGAAAACAAAGGAAAGGTGAACAGCAGAGGCATTTTCTTCACTGTATTTTTACACCCCTTGACGAATCCTCGCTAATTTAAAAATGAGCCGTTTATCGATCTGAAGCTCGGGGTTATGTGACTTATTCTCCTCGGACAACGTTATCGTCTCCGTTCGGAGACAGCCACAGTGACCATGCATCTGGCACATGAAAACTGTATTAAGAACAAGTCCATTGTAATCGTCGTGGTGTCTCACTCAATGCTCTTATCGACGATCAATTAAATTTAATTCAATCAATTGGAATAAGCTGTACCAGTTTGCGTCTTTGATGGTTGTATTGAAGAAAGTTCACAAGCAAGCTAATGTGTTCGGACCAAACAAAATCATATTCCGATAATCAAGTTAATTATAGCACAAAACAGCACTGATGGATTAAATATCTCCCCTTACAAAGCAAAAGTTTTTGTGCCAAAAAAAACCGTAATGGCAAGAGCCAATCACAGAACAGATTAGAATGAGGCATTCTTTCTTCTCGTCATCAAAAAATGGCCTTGTATTTTACCAGATCTCACATTTTTACACCTACAGTAAGATCTGGGTACAAGACAAGCCTTTTACAGGACAAGCTGTAGCTGACACCAAAAACCGTGCTTTTTCATCCTGGTATGTTAAAAAAATCACAATGTTTGGAGCATGACTTTTTCTTTCCTACCCGATCCCTTTCAGGTATAGCGAAAAAAAATACAACTAGGGCCCGGTTGTTCAAAAGCCGATTGACTTAATCCAGGATTAGCGTAGACCTTTGTTTAAGTTTTTTAATCATTAAAACCTTAAAAAAAAAAGGGTTTTATGCAAAAGTTTCTTACGCTGCGTTTTATTTCTTAGGATTGGCTTCCTCCAATCTAAAATTTTGCTGAAACTCCTTAGTTAATTTTTAATCTTTGATTAGCGTTAACCGGCTTTCGCTGAACAACCGGAAAGGCTCAGGAGTCCGAGAATCACAAACAACTTAATGTGGAAACGGTTTCTTGTCATGGAATCCAACGGGGCTAAACAGAACTCAAATCAGTAACCTCTATGTTCGGCTCCCTCTCCTGGAGAAATAACTATTACACGTGTTTCGTACTTTCCTTTCAAATACTCGTAGATCAGTGTTGAAAGTTTGGCTCTATAACAGTACAATTTTATTTGAACAACATAATTCTGAAGTCAAGATATTTTATTAATTTGCTTCAAATTCTAATTCTATTATCGCTGCTTTTTATGGGTGTCATTGACTCCCTCCCCTCGTCTTCTTATTCCCTTTTCTAAATGAGGATAATAGATCAAGAAGTTGTTAGACTCAGTTATTGACGGGCCACCAATTGAACTAATTGAGGGCAAACTGTTGACTTAAAACAAAAGGTTAACATAACTGGTAATTAGTCTCTTACTAAATTGACTTCAATCCTCTGTTGCATCGCTGTGGTGGTGAATAAGCCAACTTCGATAATAATAATAATAATAATAATAATAATAATAATAATAATAACTTTTTAAAGTCTCAAATCGTCCTAGCGGAACACGAGTGATCTACTAATAGGCCATATTCGTATTCTCGGTATTGACCTGGATCTAGCATGAAGTGGAGGCTCTTGCGGGGGAACATTTCATATGTAAATGTATTCCCCCGCAATAGCCTCCACTTCATGCTAGATCCAGTTCAATCATTTCAATACCGAGAATACGAATATGGCCTATTGGGGAGACTGTAAATCAAAGAAACTCTAAAAATCAATGCTGGGTTTTGAAAAGAGGGGAAAACCGGAGTACCCGGAGAAAACCTCTCGGAGCAGAGTAGAGAACCAACAAACTCAGTCCGCTTATGACGCCAAGTGCGGGAATCGAACCCGGAACGCATTTGTGGAAGGCTAGTCAGAAGTTATTACACGAAGACGAATTTGAACCTGAAATTGTCTATGCTATCCTCGAAAGAGCGAGACCAGAGCTCTTCTGAACTCTGGCATTCTCATAGTGTACAAAATAGGGTTAATAAGAGAGTTGGCAAAATATACAATTAAGCAAATATTATTCAAACGAATAATTACTAAGGTTGGAAGGGAAGTTATCATACTAGGATCGTAAAAAAGAAAACTACATACAACAAATGGCAGGCACGTCATTAAAGATACCAAAGTCACGATAAACAATGTCTTGGTCAGTTTTCTCTCTCTACTAGCTGTGCCATGGTTCTGAAGATGCGCCCCACAATAAACCTTCACCACAATGGATGTGTAAGAAACAAAAATAATAAACAGGCAGATATTGAAATGAAGGAGCACTGTAGGTACCAACTGCTCGCACGTGAGCCATTCCGCCTCGTTAATACAGCGACAGTTGAAAACAGCCCAGACGTAACCCACGAGATCGTAATAACTACTCTGAGAACCCAATTCTTAATAACACGGTGTTTGAATGGAAGAAACGTTGCTTGCATACGTTCTAATGAAATCGCAGCGAGGTTTGTCAAGGAAGCCAAAAGAATCAATAGCATTATACTGTATATGATGTCACCCCAGACTCCTGAGTAGGGCAGCGTGTATCTCCAAACGCTGCAGAACGTATCGCCAAATTGAAACAAATCCATACCTCCTTTAAAACCTCCAACTAGCATATCTGCAAATGGCAGGTTGATCACCAGGTGCATGCTGCGCTTACGAAGACTGCGGTTTCTTATGAAAACAACTATTGTTATGGTATTTAGTGTTGCTATGACTACAGACTCGGTTATAAATACTGTAAGCCAGGCGATGCATTCAGCAAAAAGCAAGGTGTCTTCTGTCTAAGAGCGATTTTATTTAAGTGCTGCAGGTGTTGGAAACGGAGGTCGTGAGATGGTTACCCTCACTGTATCAAACGAGTCTAACCCCCTTTCAGGTCATGATGTAAGCTTCTTGATGGACACGGGGGCTGAATGCAATCTTTTGCCCTTGGATGTGTACAAGAAGGTGACTGGCGATCTGCACTTGAATTTCCTCAATGCACGCGGTAAGTCAATCCTGGTTTTAGCTAATGGAGATGAGCAACCCATCGAGGGCAAAGCCACAGTGTATGTCTCCCGCAAAGGAAACGCACACAAAATTGAAGTCAATGTAGTCAGGGGTCATGGGTATGAGCCCATACTGTCTAAGCAGACAATGCTGGAAATGAATAAAGATTCTAGACAGTGACCGAGATCCACGCGTCAATGTACTGAAGTCCGACACAGAGCCATTGCTGGAAGAGTATGACGATGTATTTGAAGGCCTTGGAAAGTTGGATGGACAGTACCACATTGTAACAGACGAGTCCATCAGACCTGTAGTGCATCCTCCGCAGCGTTTACCTGTTGCGATGACTGAGCGAGTTCAGCGGAAACTCGAAGAAATGGTAGCTGCTAACATAATCGAACAAGTCGACCATCCTACTGACTGGGTATCCAGTATGCTAGTGGTGACCAAGCCATCCACCGAAGCTGAGGGGGAAACCAAGTTACGCATCTGTTTGGATCCCAGGGATCTGAATCTTGCCATAAAGCGTGAACACTTCCCGATGCCGACAATTGAAGAAATTGCAACTAGGCTGAATGGGGCAAAATTGTTCAGTGTTTTTGATGCCAGTAATGGTTTCTGGAAAGTGGAACTTGACGATGAGTCTAGTAGTTTAACAACGTTTAACACCCCGTTCGGGCGCTACCGTTGGAAGCGAATGCCATTCGGCATCAATAGTGCACCGGAAGTTTGGCAGCGCAAAATGCGAGAGCACATTGAGGGGCTTAAAGGAGTAGAAGTAATTGCAGATGATTTTGTGATCGTTGGATTTGGCAACACACCTGCTGGGTGGCAGACAGACCATGACCGACATGTGCGTGCCTTCCTAGACCGTTGCCGTGAGAGAAACCTAAAGTTGAACAAGAAGAAAGCCCGACTGAGACAGCAAGAAGTTCCCTTCATCGGACACATTTTAACCCGTGAGGGACTGAAACCAGATCCACACAAGGTTGAGGCAATTGTGGGGATGCCAGACCCGACTGATGTTCAGTCCTTACGTAGGTTCCTGGGCATGGTGAACTACTTGGCAAAGTTCCTCCCACGTCTATCTGAAGAAACAGATGTCTTGAGAAAACTCACTGAAAAGGATGCTGAGTGGTGTTGGCTGCAAAGTCATACTGATGCTGTGACCCATGTCAAGGAAATGATTGTATCTGCACCTGTACTTGCCTACTATGACGTGAATAAGCCAGTGGTCATTCAATGTGATGCTTCCCAAAGTGGACTTGGTGCAGCTCTGCTACAGGAGGAGCGCCCAGTGGCTTACAGCTCTCGTGTGATGACTCAAACGGAACAAAACTATGCGCAGATCGAAAAAGAGCTACTCGCCATAACTTGTGCGTGTGAGAAATTTGATCAGTACATTTTTGGAAGGAGCAATGTAATTGTGCAGTCAGACCACAAGCCGTTGGAAACCATATTCAAGAAGCCAATCCACAGTTCGCCAAAACGCCTCCAACGCATGCGTCTCCGCCTACAGAACTATGACATCCAAGTGGCATACAAGAAAGGAGAGACCATGTTCTTGGATGACACATTAAGTCGCGCATACTTGGAAAAGGAACCAGTGAGTCAGACCCAGGACAGTGACGTCCGTTCTGTCAGAGAACGACTGTTTGCTTTTGAGTTAGAGCAGATTAAAAATGGTGAAGATCTAAGTGTCTCCCCTACTCGTTTGGAAGAGCTGCGCAAGAAGACTGCTAAGGATGAAGAATTACAGATCCTGTCTGATGTTATTCATGAGGGTTGGCCAGAGACCCTGTCAGAAGCTCACAAATATGACCGGCGTCGGAGGCAAGTAATTGAGCTGTATCGGAACAGCCGTGATGAGCTGACCATAGAAGATGGATTGGTATACAAGGGTCGTCGCCTTGTGATACCATTTAAAGAGCGTTCTGGTGTTGTAAAGAGCCTGCATGAATCACATATTGGAATAGAAGGAACATTGCGTCGTGCCCGCGACATTGTTTACTGGCCTGGAATCACAGCCCAGCTCAAAGATCACTTGTCAAGGTGTGGAATCTGTAACCGTTATCAGCCCGAACAATGTAAAGAGCCCTTAAAGCCTCATGATGTGCCAAATTTTCTATGGGAGAAAGTTGGTGTTGATCTTTTCGTGCTGGACGGGCAATCATTTTTGATAGCCGTTAATTACTACTCTGGTTATTTTGAAGTGCGATATGAGTAGCACCACCAGCAACCGTGTTATCACCATTCTAAAGGCGTGGTTTTCCAGGCATGGTATTCCCGTGACTCTCATCAGTGACAAAGGGCCCCCCCCTCAACAGTGAAGATTTCCAGACCTTCAGTAAGGAATGGGATTTTCACCACGTCACATCAAGCCCTTATCACGCACAAAGTAATGGTCGTGTGGAAAATGCAGTTAAGACCTGCAAGTCATTGCTGACCAAAGCCCGAGCTGATAAGCGTGATCCTCTGCTGGCGTTACTTGAGTGGCGCAACACACCAACTGAGGGTATGAATTCTTCTCCTGTTCAGCTACTATATGGTAGGCGAACACGCACCCGTCTCCCAGTAGCCAAGCAATTGTTAACTCCACAGGTGATAACTGATGTCCCCGAAAAG